>QVAJ01000464.1:292107-395440 GCA_003546035.1 Mixornis gularis | reverse complement strand
AATTCAATTCTAGCATTCAATCTGTATAAAAGGCTCCTGAAGCTTTTTGCTCCAGTAGTACTATTCACTTTTGCCATTCTAGTTTCAACCTTTTCATTAACAAAGGCTGGGCTGACATTAACAATTCAAYAGAACAGGAGATCAGTAGATCAAAGTGGATCAAAGCAGGTGGTGCTGAGCATGCTCCATTGCCAACCCTGCTTTGAAATGTTCAGAGTTAGACTTTAGACTGTGTGTCTACGAGCATCCCAAACACACAGTTCAAGTCTGTCCAAAGGAAGGGTGGGTTTGGACGTTCACAATTTCATTAAGGAAGAGCAGTAGGCRGGCTACCAGTCAGACATTGTCCAACAAAATGTGTTCTAGTTTGTATGTTTGGTGTAAACCRACACCTGCCAGGAGATAATGCTTGAAAAACAGTTACCCCAAACTCAAGTATGAACAAATAAGCAGGCAAACAACCGCATGGCAGCAATGAAAGGAAAGAAAAGTTTTCCAAGACTATTCACACCACAGCCTTCGTAAAGAGACAGACGCCCTACTGTAACAAATTAGGTTTTACATGGATTTTGATTTTGGAAATTTAACTTGAGGCAATAAACGCTTATTTTCCAGCCTCTGTGTATGATCTTCTTTTAGTTCAGCCACCCAAAAAACTCTTCAGTACTGGTAAATGCCTTTTCTTGCTGGCCATTTCAAGATTTCAGTAATGACTCTGTTGCACAAGTTTTTAACACAATGTTTTTTCAAGTCTATTGACCAGTCCAAAATTTTACTTCCATTGGTTTTTCTCTTATTTGACTGGATTTATAGTTATTTACAGTATTTGACTAGATTTTTACAGCTATTTACGGCAGAAGGAAGAAAAAAAAGAAAAAAATCATAAGAACATCAAACCTCCTCAGGGCTCAAACTGCAATTGCATTTTGAAGAGAAAGTTGGTTTCTTCTCTCTTTTTGATTAAAAATTATTATTTTATTACTCTACTTACTGAAGGACAGGGTAGCAAAATCCTCCAGATTTTTATCAAAGCCACAGAATTAAAAGATTGCAGCGTTTTTTAGTCCAAGATTTGATTAATCCAGTTGTTCAAATTTCTCATTATTAGCTCAAGAAAAGGAAAAAGCTCAACAACAATATAAAGTTTTTAATGTTGCTATTTTGGAAGTAAATGCTATAGGAGATTTTTTTGGGGTTTTTTTTTTTTGTGAGAGGCATCTAACTGATACCTAAGACCAAGCGAGGTTTTCYGCTCTTCTGTAACCAGGAAGCTTCAGACCTTCAAGTTCTAAACCAAGGCTTTCTCTGGCTCATCTGGAGAATTTATCACAACTGGCTGGTTCAAATTTTTTTATGGAATTTCCAAGGTAGACTCACAGAACATTTTAAATAACATCTAATATTTTTATTTTGTGGCAGATGCATCATGGAAGCTGATTTTATACAGACAGCTAGTGCAAATCTGCAATTTATCAAGTCTCATTCTAGTGACTTAATGTYTGCTAAATACTCATTTCAAAAACCAAAAATAATTGGAATTTGCTATAAGTGGTAAATTGCACATCTTTGCTCATGTCAGAGTCCAKTGGACTGATTTCTGAACTTTAATTTCATTGCTGGGGTATTCTCATACTTTATGCAGCTATCCAATGCTTTCATCTCCCTCTCTCTTGTTTTTTTTGGGGTTTTCTAATTTAGAAATTGGAAATAGATACTTAATTTTTACAGAAATTGTTATTGTATAGTCCATCACAAGCTGTACTTAATTTAATACTTGAGGAATGAGGAGTCTTTTTTCAAAAACTCCAAACATAACTCTGAATAACTGCTTTCATAAAAGAAAGCCATCCTTTTTAATGCCCTCTATGCAACAATCAACCATCCACTTACTGCATGACATRGATGCAAGAAGATAATTTACATATAAAATAACCAGTGTTGTTAGAATGGCATCMATTTTTCATTCTGTGTGCTTTTATCACAATTGCATGAAACATTCTTGAAAATGTTTGAGATACCCTGGAAGCTATTTGCAAGAGATGTTRTCCAATGTCATAAATATCCTGTGCAGCATGTGAAAAATTTGTCTATCAAACATTGTGTAGGTTCTTCCTTGCACTTTGAACTTRGACTATAATTTCCATCTTACTGTTGAATAAAAGTTAGACTGTATTTATACTTGTCTTTGGTACAATCCATTTTTCTTCTGAGCAAAGGGACAAAGGAGTTCTCAATTACTGTTTAGCAAATTACTAAATTTACTGTAGAACAGTAATGCTATTACTGAAATAATTCCCATCTTGAAAGGTGATTTAAGTGTGAAAGCAGTCTTAAGAATGGTTTCAGATCCTCTTACTTGGGATATTTTCAGTAAAATCAAATATAACCAGAAACACAACCCCTAGACAGCACATAAAGACATTTTTGTTTCCTTTTTTTGATTTGTATATAGAAGAAATWTTCAAATGCATGTCTACAAAAATAGTATAAAAAGCCAACTTAGTCACAAAAGACTCTTGGATTAAAAAGTCCAYGATTTACTAAAATACACCAAAAACAAACATCCAGTTTATCAATCAGTGTTAATCAGGATACTTCCACTGAGGTCAAATTTATGCTAGCTGAGAATCCAGCCTTAGATTTAATGATCTAATTGGCAATGAAGCAGAAAGATGGGTTTAAAAAATCCACAGTGAGGAAACAGAAGAAAAACAGAAAGAAAGAAATATTCTGGCAGCAATCCAGCATTCATAACTGAACTAATATTCAATTACTGTGAAATGCTTTATGGAAATAAATGTTAGTTCTACAGGAATCCCAAATGAGTTCATTACTATCAATGCTATTAAAACAAAGTGCTACTAATATGCCAAACAACTGTGATTGCAGTTGCATAAACTAGTGTTTAATATCCATCAGAAATTAACAAAAAACTTCTGCAATAACTAAACATAATGATGTGTCTAATTTTAAATTATGACATGGATGATAATGTTAATTAGCCTTTCGTACACAGTGCAAAGTGTAAAAGACATTAGAATACCTAAAAGTTACTRAAGTATCACAAAATTACTCTTACGGTGTTTTATGTCATCAGAGTAGGAAAATCATAAAATCATTACATCATATCATCATTCACTTGTTTTATTTTTTTTTCCTAAGGCCAAAGCTTTTATGAACACATTCTTTTGCTTAGAAAGTTTTAATTACTATAGAACTTAAAACAYGGAATTCAATCACCATTTTCAGATTCCTAAATGACAGCTAAAAAAACCCAACAATTAAGTACTTACACAAATATACACTAGTAGTAGAGGAAAGTTTTTTAGAGGGAATTTTTTTCCGGTAAAGGGGAAAACCATGAAATTATGTGAAACTGTTCAGCCTGAATGTTCCCAAGGGCMTTTCCCAATGGAGAACACAGTTTTGTTAGAGCAGAATGGGTGATTTTATCTGAAAATATATTTACAAAGCAGTTGCACAGGCACCACAGTAGGTACTGAAATTTCCCTAATGGAAAAGATTTCACTTAAAACACACACACACAACTTAGCCACAGATTTTAAACATAGTATATCTGTGGAATTAACAGCTGAAGCAGCATCAGAAGGACAATATCTACATAGAAAATGGTGCCACTCATACTGCATATTCTAAGGGTCTGTATTTTTGAAGAACTCTGACAGATTCTTATCTCATTTGGAACTATGTAAATTTAAACACCATCCCCGCAGTTTGAGTGGAAAATTATCAGTGAGCGTTTAGGATAGATAGATAAATAGATAGATAAATACATACATACATACATATATATATATGTACACTTGTAAGAATTAAATATCTACACAGTCACCTGGCTAAMGAATAATTTTTATAAAATTTCTGATAAAACCACAGCTAACTGGCTACTAGCAATAGTAACAAACTACTTAGTTGAATGTCTTTTTTTTTTTTCTTGGTTTTCTAGGCTTTAGTTAGTCAAAATACTCCAAGTGCCCTGACAAAGACACAAATCTATTTCCACCCTTCCTCAGACACCTGATAGATGCATTACCTTTTAAACAAACTCTTGTGGAACAAAGCTTTCTAGTTCTGTGTTCCAATATTAGAACCACTGCTTACAAGATTACTTTCTTGCAGGTTTACTCCCGTAATTATTTTAACAAGTACTGTAACTTCTTTTCTTCTGGACCTAAATTTGTTTTATTCTAACACAGTTTCTTTGGAAACAGGCTTTAAAGAAATACCACATAAGCATGCGTGCACCCCCTTCCCCTTTGCTGAATGGAAGGTAGCATTGAAATCTCTGAAACTCAGGTGAACACGTGTTGCATGTAGGTCAAGCCTTAYAGAATTAGAGCTTTGTTACCCTTGTAAAATCATGGGTCAGGCCTGCTACTTCAGCTAAGTACAGCTAACARCTGGYCTGAAAASTTYCCATGAAAAAGGAATTTGCASCTGTGTCAAARYAGACTTCTACCTGTGAGAAATTGTCCTTTACACGAGACAGAAATGTAAACACTTCTGGAGAAGAAAGTCTTTGGCGAGCACATACACTAGCAACTACTAACCCATGAACTGAGTTGCAATAAGTTAYTAACCAAGYAGAATTAAACAYGATGCCTTTAGAAAAYCATATAWAYAYGRGCYGTGAAGAATAAAGATTGGCTATTGTGCATGAAGAAAAAGGTGACTTATCCATCTCTACCACAACAAACGTTGGAGACACCAAAACTGAACCATTTTTAGACAAGTTCTCTGAAAGGACAAAGGTCTTGTATGCGTGTACTAATGTCATAAAAACAAAAGTGACATTAGACAAACATCCTCCTTTCAGCAAAACTCCCTCCCTAATCCATGAAGAGGTTAAGTAGTGCCTCTAAAACATGACAAGCATCCCATGCAAGAATTAGATGAGTACAGCACAGGGAGAAAGGTATCAGAAAGTTCCCACAATCCTTGCACRTCAGGTATGTCATGTCTGATTTTATTCCACAGTCAGATAAAGAAAGTTATTTAAGAGAGACTGGAAAAGCCTAAGGGAGGAGACAAGAGACTTTCTTACAGTGGGGACCACAGTGTCCACAGTACAGAATAGCAGCCTGGTGACTTCCCACTGTTCCAGCATGTCTATGAAASAGAGACAACTGTTTTCCTCCTTTCTGCTGGCACTGGCATCAAATGCGAAGGGTGGGTTCCATATCTATTACTTTCCCTTCTCCCGTTTGTTTGCTTATCTCACCTATTTTGTACAGCATAAATTACATCTGTAGATTTTCCAATTTCTACAGATCACTAAATCTGGGAGGTGAACAATGAAGTAACACTACTTCCTTCCGTGTCCTATGCTTTGTTTTTAAAGTCAAACCACATTCACTGAAAGATAAATGGTCAAGTTAAAACCAAAACTCTTTGAGGGAAACTGAATATACATCAATAAGTTCCGCATTTTTAAAGGCTTTTACTCATGCAGTTTACATTAAACAACAACTGAACAGAATACAAGTTTCTTAAAACAGTATCTGAAGCTCAGGACTCCCTGCCTACAGGCAACTGCTAGTTTAACAAGATGTGCTATCTCTCATAAATCTGCTCCTTTTTTGCATCATAAATAAATTATTTGCTGCACACAGAAAGACTGACCAAAAAAGATGTATTTCTCTTATTGAAACCACCTATAATTGCCAGCTAATATTCTCTACTGAAAAACAAGATACATGAATCTCTACTCCCTCAGACAGGGAGGTTAATTTTGTGACTACTTTCTACCTTCTTTGGCACCATAGAAGATGGGTGCTAAACACTTTGGTTTGCATGGCAAGGTTTTAGTAACAGGGTGGCTACAGGGATGATTTCTCTGGAAGCTGCTACCTCTGTGTCCCATGGAATAAATGCCAGACAGCTCCAAGAAGGACCTGCTGCTGGCCAAAGCTGAGCCCAGCAGCAGCAGTGCTAGTGCCTTTGGGAAAACAGATTTAAGAAGAGATTAAAAACCAACCCTACAAAACCCAGTAATCTTACTCAGTGATTTCTTCTCTTTGGAAAGTTGCTACGACTCAAGTTCCAAGAATAGGAGTGTGAMATTTGTTGGTATGTTGGGAACCCCAAGTCAAATCAGGAAACTGGGGCCTTCTCTCACCAAGCTTTACTATCCCATGGAACTGGGTTATCCTATTTCAAACCAGCCCACAAAAGCAGAGCACTAAGAGAGTGTCTCTGTCAAACAAGGTTCCCCTRCCTTTGGTCAGAACTCATTTAGAGATAATTCATGAGAATAGCAAAGGTAATTGTAAATATTATGGACTTACAAAAATGTTCCAACATTCAACGACAATGAGCCAACTTTTAGGAGTGATATACCTCAAAACAGATCTCTTTTTATTAAAGGACTGAAAGAAAACAAAATAAAAATAACAGCAAAAAAAGAGATAAGAAAGAAGAGATAGAATTCCTGTAGAGTGGCAGTTATTTTCTTCTAAGCAATTAGAGGTACACTTAATTGTCTACAGCAGCTGATGCTTTTATCATCTTAATTGCTGAAACCAGTGAAAATTCCTTCAATCCATGCGATTAAGAAAGTGTAGGAGATAGTTTACCAATGTGTGTTTACAGCCCTGCATTTTGTGTCTTTGCATTAAGTTTTATGGGCTACCTTCAGTAGTGACTTAATACAGAACTCTAAAACTGACCTAACCAGAAGGGAATACGTTCAAGCACTACCAGCTGTGCCAATCTTTGCTGGAGCTAAATAATTCTGTTTCCAGACARTGTTCAGATCTGACCAATACCAGCTATGTTTAAATGCAGAACACACTTTACATCTTTTCCTCTCACTCAATGCTCTTCAAGTTTAAAATATCCTTATGCAACAAACACAGTATACTGATTGATTGCAAACTGCCAGAAGAGGATTCCAAGTAGACTTCAAGAGATGTTCAGATACACCAAAGGCTTTAAAAACCTGTTTTTCTTAGATCTGTGTTGGTATACAATTTTCCCAAATTGTATCCTAGAATTGTTTCTTCTGTGAAAAATTTAGGCCATGTATTTTCTAGTTAAAGACATAATTAGCCCTGCGTAAGGACAAAAACTGTTTTGCAAAGGACTGCGATGGAGCAAGTGACTTTCCAAGTTGAAAAGGATTTTAATGAGTCAAAATATCCTCTAGATAGTCTTTTCAGGATAGGCATTTCWGAACACAAACAGGGAAAATGGTACCGTTTAAAACGAATAACAGAATAAAGCCAAAATGTCTTGTTCCACTAACTTGATGTAGAAAAAAAGGAACATTCTGTAGTGTTGAGATTCCTCTATTTTCTCCCATCTCTAGGGCCTTTGTTCAAAATTTTATTTGAAGAAAATGTTTCATTGAATGCAACTTTTGTCTTTCCTATTCCCAGTAGCCACTTCTTGAAAACACCAGCATTTTTGCAGCTGTGATTTTGATGAGGTTTTAAATCACAATTCTCTTACTGAGATTATCCATATGCAGAGCCACCACACCACAATATATTTTTGCCATTCTTAAAACACCATTGATATTTTAAAAACAAATACTTATTTCAAAACTTCTTTCAAATTGTTTCAAACAACTGTGGCTACTCCTTGAAAGATCAGCACTACCATCCTCTTGAGAGGACATCACAAAGGTGATCCAGAAAAAAAMCAGAGAAACAAAGTGTATTCCCTTKTGCCAGTAATGTTTTCAGTGCAACAGTTCCCTTTTTTCCCCCCTCCATTTTCTTTTGACCAATATTTATTTATATTTCAACTAAGTTTTATGTTTCAAACTACCAGGTCTGAAAACAGCTTTAGGTAAAACAGCTACTAAGGAATAATATTCTTTTACATCCGCCAGTTTTTGATCAGAAAAAATATAATCTATCAAAATCACCCAGTTATTAGAAGAAAAAAAAAATCTTTTTTTTTTTTTCAGTATTTCCGATGGAACATTGTGTGACAGAAGAATTTCCACTTGGATCTGATTGCAAACAGAAATTAAAACAATTTCATTGAATTAGATTACTAAGTAAGCAAAAGTCTCTATGCTTTAGAACATCAAACAAATTTGCAACAATTATCTGGAGAAAAATTAACTTTTTTTTTAAATTTGTATTGGCACCCTTGCATTTATGAGAAAGCCCAACAATAACACAGCAAAATTTTAAGAAGAATAAATATGTTTAAAAAAAAAATAAGGAAGAAAAAGATTGCCTAGAAAGTTGTTAAAAAGTAGGAAGCTTAGCAGAAAAAGAACCTATGGGAAACACATTTTTATGGGGAAAAAAACCTTTTAAAATGCTAACTGTTCAAGATTTACATACCATTAGTAAAATTACAATTCCTAAACTGAGACAAGCATAAACATAAAAATACACAAAATAGAGTATTTATGGACAGAAAAAAATATTTTCTGGGCTCCCAGAACCATGGAATACTTTTAAGAAAAAATGGCAGGCACAAAATAAGTGCCTATAATTATAATAAGTTTCTCTGCTATGGAAACTGCTACTCAGCAGTAAATAGAAGTAAAAATAATTATTTCCTGCCAAAAAAAWTTCAACTTTACATTTTATCATTCCAACAGTTTTATTAACAAGATAACAATATTTTGTTCTCACAGCTTTGAAAGYAGAACCATGTGAATTAAGAGCTAATTCAGATTTAAAATTAATGAGCTTTACTGTGTTGATTTCTTTCCAATTTTACTTGAATAGAATTTCCTTTAAATAGTCTTTCACATAATGCATAATCTTATAAGTCCCAATTGAGCAACAATGAAGTCTCGTTAGTCTTTGTCACCCCATAATCATTCATGCTGCATTTTAAACAATCAACATAAATTGCTGCCTTGGGAAATTATTTTGGAGTTACAGAAGAAATATGTGCCAGTTTAAGTTGTAGTTTGTTCCTGTAAAGCATTTTATACTAAAGAAGTCTTACTGGGCATACGAGAGTGTTTTCCTATTAAATTACTTTTTTTCTTTTGCTAAGTGTGGATTACTCCTGACATACGTTAAATCCCAGCTGCCTACCTACTTTATAACACCAGCATTTTTTTTTTTACAGAGGTGATAATGTAGATTTATACATTTTAAAGGAACATGTCAAAGCAATTCCAAAGAAGAGAAAACAAACAAAAAAAAACCTCATGGAGAGGTATTTTTTTTCACAAGGAAGGAATTTCACAGGACAAGTGCTTATTACTAGGGATTTCTTGAATTTTCCCCATATCTTATTGCCAAGTCATCTGTTTSTGGCATTTTGGCAGCATTTATAATGGAACCAGCCCCTAGTTTGTTGACCTACCAATTAAGCAACACTGACAAATAAATCAGGATCCACCTCTGGGCAGTGGGCCAGCACAAATCTCACCTACCACTTAGGTGCTGTTTTTGACTCATTTTGAGAACAGGCTGCAGTTGAGTATGTCATTAATGGATGTTTTCATCTTACACAAAGATTCAATTCATGCCTTATCCTTCAGTACCACACATTCAATAATATCTTGTTGCATGTAGGTTACTATTTTGGCKTTAGTTTAGAGCTACAGGATCAGAATATGTTTTCTAAATCCAGTCAATGTCCATCTACCATATTGCAGTATCAACTCTCTGTAAATAGGCAAGGTGCTTACTTCAGATTTGGAGGGAGTGCAGATAGCAAGCAAATTTCACAGAGACAAAGCTGGAAGATTAGTTACTCTTTGATTTACCACTGAAGTTATGCTGTCAGGGAAGAGAAGGAGAAATATGGGAAATCCACAAGGCTTTTAAGCCAAAGAAGGTTTGAATTAAGGCTTCCACATTCTTGCAGATCACCTAAGACATATCTTTGCAAGGRGTAGCTCCAGATGTAGGCACCCTGAATTACATATTTCATGAAGAGGGAGACTGAGACATGGTGCTGTCAGAAGGCATCCATTAGGATTCTTTTCCCTCCTTTCTTTGAGTGTTTCTTTTCCTGTACCTTAGGAGGGCATGAACAGACCAGTTGATTAARAATATGGGACTTCAGTTTCAAAAGTTTTGACTGAATTATTATGAAATGGAAATATCTGTAACSTCAAATATGGAACCATGTTCTATAATATTTATCCCATGCAAAAACTTATCTGTTTTAACACACAACAGAAATACTCCAGTACTTTAAACCCAGTAATTAGCTTCCTCTGGGGCAAAAATACCAGAGTTGAGATAGATACCAYTCGAGTTCTCAATGCCCTGCATCCTTCATCCTAAGAGCATTGAAAGGATTCAGTCTCTCATGAGAAACTGCTTGTTCAGGCACAGAGCTTTCAGACAAGAATCCAAACTACAACTCTTCCATGGAAGGACGTGCCTCCCTGTAGACTAGAAGAACAGWGTCTGACATATCTGTTCTTGCATAATTTCCTTTTGTGAGGCCTAGGTAGATCTCAGCATGCAGACTTTTGGGCATTTCAATCTTCAGGAGCTTACTCCAAACATAGAATCACCACCTGAGATTACCTGAAAAGGATGGTATTCCATTAAGAGCTGAAGAGTTAGGAAGCTGGGCTGAATTTTTAAATTTTGGATTTACAGATTACTAGATATATTAAAAAAAACCACCAAACCCAAACAAAACAAATCCAAAAAACCAACCAACYAACCAAACAAACAAAAAACCCCAAAAAACCACTTTACTAATCCTAAAGTATGAAATAAATAAAATAGAGAGAAGACATTAAGTTTGAATTCACCGTTTGCAGACGTCTCAGTCACCTTTAAGCCTTTATTTTTCTCTCACAAGATTTGTAGGTCCTCAGCTCCCTCTCTGTCCCTAAATCTTAAAGGCAGAAATTGAAGCTTCAAGGTAAGAGCTCCCAGTTCCACWCAGGGGACCTGGAAATACAGAGATTTCAAGTCCCCTGAAGAATATCTTGGAATCTGACCCACTATGACATACCCAAGGCCATCAGTCCTGTGACAGGGACCTGAGAGGTTCAGGGAATCCCAACTCTTGGCTCAGGTCAATTGCACTACCGTGTAGGGAACTTGGGACACAGTGGACACAGGAGAGCTGAATGACCCCAACCTCCTCCTGAACAGACTGCCTAAAGCTTAAAAAGCCCAGATTTCCAACAGAACAAACATGAAAACAGTTAAGAAGCCACTAGGATTTGCTGCATTTTGTTTTTAAATAGTTGTGGTTTTGCAAGGCATTTGAAGTAATAAAAGATATTTCACCACAAAAGTCTTGTTTTGCTGCACGGTTCCYTAACTAGCTGTAGTTTAAAGGATCTGCTCCTGAATAGAGTTTAATCAGTTCTGTCATTCCCATATCCTTAAACACTTGCAGAAGAAAATTTTCAAAGAGCCAGGACCCTTTATTGAAATATCTCATGAAAAAAGGAAAAAAAAATCTTATAAAAGAGTTTGCAAATATTAATAGGTTTCACTTTTAGTTAGTTAATGATCCAATTCAGCTGTGATCAAAGCACAACAGCTAGATAATTCAGGATAGAAAATGCAGTTAATTTGGTTAGATATGATACTACTTTCTTAATGACTTTATTTCAATGGAGTTTCAATTAGTTATTAGGTTATTTTACTCATCACTCCAACAAGCTGTCTGCAGGCAATTAACATGCCCCTTCTTACAAAAACCGAACCTATTTTTTTTTTCTCCAGAGGGATGTTTTAAAGATTTATATTACAGACACTTTTTGAAAAGTTTATGAAAAAAGTAATTAAACACTTGAAGCTCAGTGAATTGGAAATTTATTTTTGTTTAGGGGACTAAATGATGGTAATGAAAAAGAAGTTACTGATAGTAAGAGCCACTTATTGGTGCCTGGTCCAGTTTTCAGTTCTGATTGCCAAACATGGATTTCCCTTCATAAGCTGCAAACCCATCTCTGCAACCCTACATACTGCATGAACTGCTATCGATATTTTTTGCTTTACTTTTTAAACCAACAACATCAATAGGTCTTTTAGAGTTCTTGCCTTGATTTAGCTGTTCTCTGGTTTTCTAGGCTCTTAAGCACCCATCCCTCAAACCAAAATGCAGTGGCAGTGTTTGAAATGAACTAAGTTTTAGATACAATTGAGTGGGGACAAAGTCATGGAAGCAAAAGGCAAGTTTTTATTAGTAATGGGTCAGCTGAGCAGGGTACACACCTCTCTCATTGGGTGCCACAACCCCCCAAAGCCTAACACACACACCCTCCAACAAAATGGCAACTTTTTATGTTCTTTTCCTGTCGGGGTGGTCCCTGTCCCCTTTCCCATTGGATGGGTGTTCAGGAACTTACATTTTCTCTGAACCACCCACTTATCTGTCCCCTCCCCTCTCATCCTCCTTCCTTTTTGGTCCTGTCTTCAACCCTTCCCTTCTCTCCCAGCTCACAGCAACAGGAGCAAACCAACVAGAACAAATCCATACCACAGACAACAACACATGGAGCTAAAAAACTTTCACTCTTTCTCTTAACCTTTTGGCTGCAGCAAAATATTACCTCATCTCTCACAGCAGAAAGTAGAATAAGTAGAGAGAGGGGAAGGTTTCAGCTGTGGCCTTRCAAACCTCATTACCTACAGGATAAGCAATTTAGGCTACTCAGACATACTGGCCCTGGAGAAGCCAGGCAGAAGCGCTTACTGGAGAGAAGCAGAATTAACTTATCCTTCTAAATGTATTTCCCACGAGACAAGATCCCACAAACTTTCAGCCTAGCAAAAGTGCACAAGAGTGGGTCAAACCAGCTCGGAGGAAGAATAATGAGCTTGACAGGCAGCACTGTTGGGAAAGGCATGCAGACAGCTGTGGAGACAGCCAGGCTGACAGGCTTTTTTATTGTTTTGTTTTTAACGGCAGGCTGATAAAGTAGGATGATCAAACAGAAATGCACATTCATAAAGTCATTCTCTGACTCTCTGAACCCTCTTCTCTGTTATTTATGGCAAGATAGGAGGTCAAATCAGAGAGGTTTTAGTTGATGAAGAAAAGCTGCAGGAAGGATTTGCTTAATTCCAGGAAAGGGGAAGTTTCTTCTTAAAAGAAAATTACTTGGCATGTCCCTCTAAAGAACTAAGAAGTTCCCAACAAATTTGATTTCCAAATGCAATTTTGCATAGTCAATTATTTTTTCTCCAACTCAGAGTATTTGATTTATTGTTTTATTTTCTCAMATAGTTGTTTTGAAGGAATCCTTTGCTTTTTGCCCAAATAGTAACACCATGCCTTATTCTGTGGTTGAAGAAAACTTAATTTTATTTATCCAATGGGTGACTCATTATAATATGACCCTCCTGCAGAAACAATACTTCAAAAGAATTTCAGAAATTTTCAGAAAGTTGAACGCAAATTGGGAGTCTTTCGGGTATCACAAGATTAAACTTTTTTCCCCACGGGTGCCCAGTACAGATGCAAATGCCATATGACCATTGCTGTAAGAATTTACAAGATRCTAATTCTGATTTACAGGATTGGCTTAGAGTCAGATTAACCTTCTCCTGTGAAATTCTTAATCAGGATGTGCCCAAATAAATGTTTAACATCATTATGTTGTCATCAACCTTGACAGTGCCAGGTATTTACCACATTTTTCAAGCAGTGTTTGGCACCTTACAGGACAGAAGTGAAATTTTAGCTTTTGGGATGAAAAGAAATGGAGTGAAAATGATCAGTTGGGAAAAAAAAAATAAAAAAAATCAAATCTTGTACCGTAAGGGATTAAACACCATGGGGAAAAAAAAATATCCAATTTCTTGCTATCCTAAATACTTCTGGAGGAACTTCAATATTTTAGGAGCAGATGATGTATTACTATTCCCAACTTTTAGGCTCAACAACCCTGTATCAAGTGCATCATTTCCCTATTGYACAAGGCAAGTGTCAGATTCCCAATTTTTTTCATAAGTCATACCACTGGTTTTTTTTCATTCCACAAATGTTTCTTCCACAGGCAGAATTTATAATTGTATTCACATCACCCTACCAACTGGTCCCATACAACCAGTAAGGTCAAAAGGTCTATTAGTGACTGATGTTGGCTAAAAGCAGAAACAAAAGGGGACAGGGGGAGAGAAATTTAAAAGGAAGTAATTTCAGTTCTGGGCTGAAAGCAATTTACTTGTATCCAAACCCTGGYTTTCTCYTTCCCACTCAAAACCAAAATAAAACACTTCAGTCAGTCCTATGGATTCTCTAAAGATACAGCAATAGAAGCAGGCTCTTTGAACCTGGGCCTCCCAAACACTGAATTAATGTATTAGCCAATTTCCTCCTCAAGCTAAGGAGGGTCAGATCTAAATCTCTCCCTTTTCTAGAAGAGCTTATTCATYCTGCTACAGCCACTTTGAGGAAATTCAGTCAAGTAGCAAAGGTTCTGTCTTTGGAGAAGAGTCCTTACTCTTTGAAGTGCTCAAGTATTTTATCTTAAAAATGCAATAAATAAGTATGCACAGAGTCCCTACAAAAACCAAACCAGATTGGAGTGATTGTCTTCACAAAGGGATCAGGTAACACCATTTATCTGTCAAGACTAGACAATGAATGAAACATTCTCTCTTGCCTCTGRGCTATTTTCTGAACAGAACCTGGTGTTGTGAATATAGTAAACAAAAAAGTCTTAAGGAGAAAATACATTCCAATATTAAAATCCCCATCATTATGTACTCTTCAGAAAACAGAAAAAGCTTTTTCATTGTGCTTTTTCATGGGGGAAAAAAAAAAGTTATAGCAACAGGGAAMACAACCATCCAACAGTATTATTTTGGACTAGTTTTTCTAGTTCTGTAGTGCTTTATATGCTTAATAGTTCTCAATTAACTCAGGCAGAGGAAACCAATTATGAAATCACTACAGAAAATAGAATGCAGTACTCCATGCAARAATTAATATATTTATGAATATATTTGCCAATGCCAGACATTAAAAAGGAGCATAGAAATGGATAAACCAAGGCTGAACCAACTGTGTTTTGACGGAGGTAGTGGACAAGAAGAGCGTAACTTGTTTTCAGACAAAACTTGTCATAGTAAGACAGTGAACATCACAAATGAGTTGAAACTACTAAAGCAAGTAAAGTTTCTTTAGTTTGTCCAGAAAGTTCTGGACAGTAGATAAAATTCTCTGAYCATTACAAAAGTCAGAAAAAGAAAAGAAAATAACATCCAGAAAACCACAAATTTCAGCATCTAAGCAACTTCCAGTTCACAAGAGCACAAGAAAAAATAGAACATTTCAGACCATGAGTTTTTGTAGGGTGAGGAAGCTTTGGGATTGTCCACTCTTATTTCTATTTGGGGGCTCACCTCTCTACCTTGCATTCATAGTTCTTGACTGCATAGAAAGACTTAGACTGCCCAAAGTTAATAGCTGAGCACGGACATTTTCCATGCTCAGGTTTGCTTTGGAGAAGAGTTTATTGAATAAAGTTCAGAGAAGTAGTCATTTTGCAAATGCTGCATTAATATTTCCAGCAATATTAAACTGTCCAGCAAGTAGAAGTGTTCAAGCTATTCAGTGAACTAATTAACTGAATTCATCTGCCATTTATTAACCTTTTCTAATTAATGTTCTTTCAAGTAGTAAAATACAGAGCAAAGTCACATTAGGGAAGTACAACAAAACACCCGGTAGAGGGACAGCATCAAGAGTCAAAGAAAAAGTGTGTTACAAAGTAAATCATCGTGTCTGTTTTAAATCCAAGCCTGGATGAAGTGGTTAATATCATATAGGCTACATGTCAGCCAGTCACAAGCACAGCTCTGCTGGTCATCACAAAGGCTTGGTCTGTGGCTTCATTTTGAARTAAATTTGAAGTTAACTGGAAATGAGTAATTATTCACTGCTACTAAAAATGTAGTCTTTTTGATGTTTTCCCTTATGTGTGTTGATTTTCTCACAGATGGGGAGTAGCTTTTCATTTCTAGGATATATTTTTTGTGTGACTTCAGGGTGACTCTGAATATTGTTCTAAAGGAAGTTAGAGGAATCATGCTGTGCTATTAAGATATTGTTGCTCAGTTGCTACTCTGTAGAGATGGATGATGAAAAGCACACTCCTACTCCTGCCCAGCAGGACCAGGAATTGAACTGGCCTCAATCACAACTAGAGCAAATCTGAAAGCTGCATTTGGTCAGTCAATTTATTTCTTTTGTGAGACAGGAGTTAGAAAATAGGAATAGGAGCAAGGAAGTTCAGAGCTTTACAAAGACAGGAAAGTCACTTAACAACAACCACTGTCACGAGATAAAAAGACTGGACTTGGAGAAATTAAGTTATTGCAAGTTACAATAAATACTTAATTTCTGATAAGGGTAGTGCAAACCAATACAAAAAAGGAACATTTACAAGCTTCAGAAAAACACTTTACACCCCATTTTCCAAGTTCAGCTTGAACCCAGGGGTGTACAGGCTCTGGGGTAGGCTTATTCAGAGGCTGCTGTTCTTCTGGGAAATACATACTCTTAGGTGAGTAGATCCACTGCCTGCAGTCACTGCAAGGAGCAGAGATTGCCTTGTCAATGCTTTTTCCCTCATCCTCCCTGACACTAGAAGRTGCCTAGACAATAATCTGGAGGCTCACTTTCTGACTTTGCTGGAAATAGKTAGAAATTTTCTGGCAAGATGCAAATACCTAAAAGGATTTATATCTAAGCTTCAGTGCTCCTTCTCCCTCCCCCCTTCTGCTGTTTCCTAACCTTAAAATCATTTTCRCAGAGGCACCATCACCTTTACTTGTGAGCTCAGCTGTGTCCKTAGGTGGGTCCCATTTAGTGTTGGCTGGAACCAGCCAGGTTTAAGCAGCCCTGACCTCCCACAGAGGCCAACCCTGCTGCCTCTTTGCCCTCCCCCTAAAAAAYCACCTTAAACTTACCACATAAACCCAATTCAGATAATGATGTTCCTTGTTAAAACAGCATTTTGAGCAAGATTTTTCTAGAAAAATGTGAGCTCAATGCAAATGGTGCAGGCTAGTGTAAATTTAGCAAACAGAGAACAGGGAAATCCACAGGGCTTTACACTCAGTAGTTTTAGAAAATACTCAACAGTGGTAAGAATATTTTCCCTGGGTCACAGTTAGTGTCTAAAATAATGCAGAAATCCATTTGTAAATGATGGCACCTACCTGAGTTTTTCTTGAACTCTGAACCAATGTACACAATGAACACATTTGTACTCTGCCTGCTTAAGAATGCACAGGTAGCCATCTCACTTCCCCACTTCTRGTGGGAAATACTGGGATGAGAAAGCAAAATGAAAGCTATTTCTACCAAATTCTGCCATTTTTCAGACTTCCAATGCAGAGCAATTCTTACTCCAGAGGTAACTCAACTGCACAGCACTTGAACTTGTGTGCAGTTGTTTAACCTTTGTTAGGGAAAAATTTCARAATACAGAATCCAACTGCACAGGCCTAAGTCAGATGTAAATCTTTTCTTTACATCTCTGTACATTCTCTATATTTGTTTTAGGTTTTATTATTCAACAGTATTTACTCTGTATTTTAAAAATGCTCCCTTCATACCTCCAAGTCAGCACTTACTATGTTATGGGAAGCATTAGGGGTTTTCCTGTAACATCAAAAGAATGAAAGTTGTGAGGCTGGGGGAAAAAGAAAACAGTCTTTTTTTTTTCTTTTTTTTTTTTGTCACTTCTTCGAGCTGGTCACAGATTTCAGCGAGAAACTCCACAAGCAAAATTATTCCCTGTGCTCACTCCTGTTGCAGGATTAGAACCTCATTTCTTGTCAGTGAAAGTTCATGAATAAAAATGATGCTGAGCCTCTGCCCTTTATGCTCTACAAAGACATCTGTGAAACTCTTTTATCCTGTTCAACCCATCAAACATATGCTCAGAAAATTTGACTAAATCTACCAACAAACCAAGTTCTGTAATAAAATATAAATCTAGTTACTTTAAAATAAGGGCTCACAAGCCTTCAAAGGAAAATCATTAGGCAGCCTTATGAAAAAATCACTGAGGTTACTGATACCGAAATTCCAACCAGAACTCAGAAAAATCACACATTTCTTTATAGCAACCATTGCTTTGAAACACAAGTTATGGAATAACAGGGGATGGGAAAATAAACTACAGCAAAAATGCAGAGGTTCTGAAGTTACACCACCTTTAAAAAGGTGTTCTGAGTGTGGATTTACATTCACATTGAATAARCAACTGCAAAGCAGATACAACTCACCACTCTTTATGTTACTTACTCTCACTCTTGCACTTTCTCTTTCACAACCATCTTTCATTTTACTCTTTAAACTCACACGAATTTGGCAGCTCTCTGAAGAAGCAGTTGTGTTTACCAAGAGSCTGGATACAGACTCACATATGAGAGTAATTACTAATCAGAACTCACCCAGGAAAATTAATCACATACTTGAAGTGTAGGGCAGAGTAAAGTTTCTAGTCAGGTGCCTCTACCTGTGAAAGCAGATAGTTTTAAAATATTAGGGGGAGGAGAAAAAATAGACAAACACAAAAAATACTGAGAAGCAAATTCTTCTCTCACTCTGATTATTAGTCACTTTCATATGTATCCCGTTAGCCTAAGCCTATTTATCCAGCTGGTCTTTATTATCTCTCAATAGAGAGAYTTTTAATACTAAGACACAAACTTTGTTAATCTTAAGAACAATGTCAGTGCAYTTGATATGTCTGTGTTTCACTAAATATTGCAATATGACAAGTGGAAGATGTTACTGAAGTTACTAAGCAGTTACTGATAGTCAGGTGATTAATTATTTTTAGTTGAAAGAAGTGGAAAAAAAAAGTGAGATACAAGAGGTGAAAGAGCAGTTATCAAAGTATGGTTTCACAAGAGAGAAAGATGATAGTAGGTTTAGGCAGAAAAGATTAATTGTGGAGCTTCTCAAGGCTCAGTCTTGTAAACCAATCCAGTGTAAAAGTTTCATTGGCAACTCAAGCACAAAAAACCTGAGAATGGCAATGACAATGACTGGATTATTCAAAGTCACCAATGCACAGGAAGGCTGAATACCACCCCCAGAAAAAAAAGATGATACTCCGTGGATCAGTTTTAAAGTAGAAAATGCAGTGTTGAAGAAGTACTACTACAGCAAGAATAGSTGTCCTAAGCTTTGAGAGGAGACTGAGAAAATTCCATGTACTTGGCTTCATAATGTAAAAGTTAATATTCTTGCTTTCTATGTGTATGTCAGGAGTGAAGCTTCATAATGGGAATCAAACTGCATGAAGGGAAACGCTGGCAGAAATGAACTATTAAATATATATATATATATATGTATGTATATATGCTGGTAATTAGATAATTCCTAAATACCAGAGCACAGAGTTTCTGTGCCAGCTTTTCTACTTACAAGGATCAGAAAACGTTGCTGGTTTTCAGCTGGAGCTTTCTCATTTTGTTTGTTGTTGTAGTGTCATTGCCCACAACAGACAACTAACTTCAAAACCTCCATCCCTAATGATGAAATATTTGTTCTTTTTTGGGTGAATATAAGGGACTTTTCTACTGTAACTACAAAATTCAATGAGCATCTACATCAGCTAATTTAAGAGGGTGTGGGTGTGTATACACGCTGAAATAACATTTAATTCCTACATTTGGACAAGGTTTGCCACATAAGGGTAAAGAATGTGGTTAGTCTAATACCAACAATGTCAGGGACTRTCATAAACATTTCCAAACTCAGAAATCCTGAGGCACATTACACTGAGGTATGGCTATAAAGTTTTTTTATCATGGTACTTGTGCATATTTTAAGAAAGAGGGAGAAGATGAGGTGTTGCTATTCTTGTTTTTAATCCTCATTCTGCAAGAGATGCTTGTGACTACAGGACATCAAGGCAAGWTACAGTAACTTCCAAGTTCAGTCACTAGTCACAGGCTAAAGGCACCCACACTGAATAGCACTCTTGTCTCTTCTGCCTTAAATGAGGTGAGCATGCTGGAGCTAATCCTTAAAACCCTGAGAATATTATAAATAAATACATATTAGAGAAAGAGGGCATTAGAAAGACCTTCAGTAAGGTGAATGTGACAACATCACAGAGCACAGCCTTGAGCTCTGCCACTACATTAGGGTTAAGATCACACTACATCCACCATTCAGCAGCAGTTGGCTAAAATGGCATCCCTGTCACAGAACAGGCCTTAAAAAGAAAAATAGCTTTTGAAAAAGTTTTGCTGTTGTTCTGCATGTTTACTTGTTTATAGTAAAAAACCCCCAACATTTTCAGTATATACCTACTTCTAGCCTATCCTTTTTCTAGGAAAAAAAAAAAAGAATTTTCATACTGCAGGAATAATTAATGACTCTCCAGGAAGGCTTCCCAAGCTACCATTTCCCATAAAAGAATATGTTAATGTCACACTTTAGCTACTGGCAGTTCCTGTTCTTGCTTTTGGATSCTATATCCATATAACTCTATTATAACCACCCCCTCCCCATCAGCTCAATTCTTTGTTAGGGCACAAGACAGGGTATTATCCCTTCAAAAATTACTGCCCAGCTTTAAATTTCATGGCTGTCACATGCAATATCTTGAGTGCAGGGATTAGTAATGCTTCCCAGTGAAWTTCAGAGACAATAGCATGCAATTTTTATCAACAAAGATTTAATACAGCCTTTGGAATCTTTCTTAATTTGGTTTCAAATAAATGTAATAAATTTACTGGGATTTCCTCACATATTAGAGCAGAAATGAGGAGACTTTTTTTTTCTAAATTGGGTTCCAACACAAAATTAAAATGTTACTATGCTTTAATATACAGCAGTAAGCATCTTTGCTTCTACTTTTTTATTTATCAGCGATGATTTATCATTCTCCTTAATGTGGCCATAAAAGGTATTGAATTCTTCAGCATTTGACAGGAGCAATCACTTCTTCAAGCTTTTTTACTCCAGAAAGTCGGCASAGAGACAGCTGGAGTAGGGCTTTAAAGAGTACTGACTGCACACACAAAGCTAGTTTAGAGTAGCTGGTGAATTTTAAATCTGCCCCACAGCTGACCGCACTAACAAGAAATGATGCATTAGTCCTTCCCAYAAAGGGAAAACCCTTACATGGCTTGCAGAACAAGCCTTGCTATATTCCAGTCTGGGGGGTGAAACCTGGTGGGAAATAACTTTTGACAAGAGGGCAAAGGCAGTCTGTATTCAAATACAGCTCCTGCATTAAGAAGTGCCCACAACACTGCCTTTCACTCACAGGCTTTAACCTCTGCTCATCTCAGACATCAGGCTTGGGCAGCCTTCTTCTTTCTGGAGGTTTTCTATGTAGCTTTGGAAACCACTCCTGAGCACAGGGAATTGCCACTATTTCTTTTTTCCCCTGGGTCATTTTTTCATCTTTACTACATTGTTCTTCTAAGTCGCCATATTTTATACAGAATCCATACATCTTATTTTCWCCCCTTCCTTTGGAACTTAAAAATGAAGTGGTGCAACACACAGCACAGAGTACAAGAATAAGGGCTGCTCCTCCTGCTTTACTTCTTTAGAGAAGTTCTCAAAAATCTCAAATTGAGATTCTTTCCATTCTGTGATTCAAAAGCAACTTCAAGCCTTAAGCAGATGGCACTACACACTCAGAGTTTACATGACAGCTGCATTTCCTGAGAGGMAGGCAGCTTCTTCCCTTCACTACTCACTAGGCCCTTTTCCTTTCTTGTATAGGAAGAACCTGGATCTGACTGCTTGATGAGCTCCAGTTATCTTTCTGGCTCTAATTATTAACTTTTTTCTACCTGGCACCTTAAATTTGTCAAAATCCCTAGAAAGGGATTTAATGGCTGTAGGCTGCCCCAGCCCCACGTTCAAAGGTTGAAAACAGAAGTTTCTCATCCCGTCACAAAGAAGAATTCAGACTTTTAAATCAGTGGCTAGAACTGATGATAATAGAAATACTCAAGCGTGGAGCTGAACTGTTTACAGAAGTTATGTGAAATTCAGATTATCAGTTAAATCATGAGCAGGGGTAGAGGCTAGGGAGATTCCTAGGATTTTCAGGCACACAGAAAAATGCCATGTCTTCAAATATATGCTCTCATATGCTTCTCTATGAATTTCTTTCATTTATTTATGCTTTGAATGACAGAGGGCTTGTAAGAACATCACTTTAGCCGATAGCAAAAAAAAAAAAAAGTGAAAGAAAATTTTTGGGTTTTCACATTTCTGTGGTTTTGTATATATTCTACTATTTCACTGTGTCTGGGTGGTATAAGATTATCATTCCAAAAGTATACGAGGAAAGCACCCCAAATAATTTGTAGTTGACAATGAAATAATCATGCTGAAATATATCATGGGCAACCTGTTAATTGAATCTTCTAAAATATGATTATTCTCATGCCAGTAAGAGGAACTGATGAGAAAAAGGAAAGAGTGACAGATATATGCTGTTCAAGTCCATGAAACCTGGATGAATTTCAGTGAACACTCCTGCAACAGCAGATATTCACCTTCACATGCTCTCAGACCAGAGGTCTGAAAAGTTTAGCAAAAGTATGCGAGATACCTGTAGGCTGTGTTCAAGAGAATGGTTACACTCTAAACCATTTAAAATTCTCATTAATTATTTGACCAATAATTGTAATTCCAAGCTAAATGCTCTTGGCCCATCCTAAAGAAAGTAAAACACTGTAATAACGTGCTGATTTTGGACATACCAATGTACAACTCAATCTTGAATTTTTGGAAGCTGGTTCAGTTGGCATAATTGTTTCATAGCTACAGCGTAATTTGAAAAAAGAAAAAAAAACTCCTTGCTAGTCTTATGTCTATGGTGATTTCTGTCTTAGTCTASTGCCAGAATCAGAGATTGTTTACCTTAAACATAATCACAGTACAGCAAAATCAAAAGGTTTTGATTTCCTATCTGATGGACCTTCCCATCCTGACAGATAATGGTCAGATAACCGAAACAGAAGATAACCCAGACACTAGTCCCTACAGCAGTCCTAAAAAATGTGATTGCAGAGACATCCTGTTCACAGGCACACAGTTTAGCTCTAAGCACAGCTTTACATTTTACCCTTGTGCAGCAAAACCTTTAAACATATCTGTGTTTAAATATGCTCCTGAATCAGAGCCAAAACTAGCTATCAGAAAGCATCTGTTCTCTGATGCTGCCTCAACCTGGTTTAGCTCCCAAATCTTCTATTTAACATAGGAAATTTAAGTCTATGCCAAGACTTGTTTTCTGGAGTTACTTGTCACCAGGATGCAGATGGAGAATGCTGCAATTTGTAATTCCTATGAGCAACATCCCACCCATTGCATTTCTTAAACTGTATGTGCTTTAGATCAGATTCTTACCTTGGCTGAGAGAGCTTTGATCCTGTTTGGGGCTGKGAAAAAAAAATCCTATAGGCTGAAAAGTAAATATTAATAGGAAAATAGACATTGGTACTGCTATCATAGCATGTGTGCTGACAACATACTCATCAAGAAATCATAAGAGTACCCAGGAACTGGACAAGTTTGCAGGGGTTAGTTACATAACTTATGTCAACTAAATGAAAATTTTATTTTACATTTAATTGTAAAAAAAAGACAAAGATGATAAAAAGAGCTCTGAGAGGCAAATGACTGAGACCATAGTGATGGATTAAAGTACCAGGTCAGATTGGCAGATGAGTTATGACAATTTATAACTGTCACACGTTTATAACTGTCACACATGGAGCTGTGACAGTTTCCTCTGCTGAGAACTTGTCCCATATAAGATCATGATTATAAGATCAAAAGAACTAGAACTATTAGGTTTAGTTCTAAATTGAGGCAGCAAATGTTATGATATTCGTGGTGTGTATCAAGTAGCCGTCCTCCATACAGACCTTCTCATATCTTAAAAATTTTATGCATTATATGCAGATAAGTATTGCCAGAAGCACTTTCTATTACCAGATACTACTGTCATGAAAGATAGGGATGGAGCTTGGAAGGAGAACTTCGTCATAGTTCTTTCTTGAATTAGTTAATAAAAAGTCTTTTAATAAAGCACTGAATACCAAGAGGGCTAAGCTTTTACATTGGCAGCATTGGTACTTGATATCAGGACCCATTCAAGAAAAGGTATTATTTCTCTTCATAATTATTTCCTATTAATACTGCTAATATCATTGCACAGTATTTTAACAGAACTCTCTTTGATGAATTTTAAAAGTAGAAATGGAACTGCAGGCTAAAGTTGTTCTTTAGAGCTAGCTCTCATTTGAAGTGGAAATGAGGGATTTTCGTTGACCTCATTCTCTTTGTTCTCGTGGTGGTGGATAACCACTTCTGAGGAGTGCATGAAGTACAGCCGCTGCTTTTGGCCCAAGACCACTATCTCTACACTGATATCATTCATTTGCACAATTAATTACAAAGAAGTGCTGGGATTTATAACAGAAATAAGGTGACAATGAAAGGCTAGAAGAATTAAGCCCTGTGGAGCTATCAAGTAGCAAGAAGYCAGGTCCCTGAGCTTACTCAATAAAGCCTTTTGAACACACTTAAGCCACATTAAAGCCAGTTGCTAGCCATCATCCCTTTCTTTTGGAAGCTGTAATGTTCCGAAGTTGAAACCAAAATCTTAATTCCAAGTTTTAGAAACCATATGAGGAGAAAATACACAGTTGAAACCGCCCTATATCCAAAGCAGCAAACACTTTGCTTGTCTTTCCCTGAATAAGGTAAGATACATTAGATAAATTACAGAAATGCAGGTAACAAGGCTTCTAAAACATTTTTTGTAGGTCAGGAGGCCAAAGGAGTGCTGTAAGACTTCATTTAAGAATGTTTTTGAAGAACATTTAATTTCTAGAAGTTACAAACAGGAAAAGTCATGCTGATCTTTGCAAATAGGCATAAAATTATTGAGCCTTGAGGCCCCAGAGTAGAACACTCATGTTCCCATATTCTTCCTGTAAGTATTCCTTAATTCCTTGATTAATAATTTGTGCAATAAACTAGCTTTAGCCACATCTCCCTTGTGGCCCAAATAATTACCTCTTTTTGTATCTCTACATTTTTAAAATATGCAGTTACCATAAAAAAGACTGGATATGAGATCAATTATCCTTTACTGTGTATGATCCATGGAATCCAGGAGATAAAACTAGACTTGACCTATTTACATTAACAGTTAACAAATTACTTGTGAAAACTTCAGATTCAGATCAGTAGGAGTATTGCCCAAGTAATGACTTTTAGTCCAAATTTAAGCTTAAATTTACCCTTGAGCTGCTATTTATATATATTTATAAATATATACATTGTATTATATATTATAATATGTAATTTTTAATATATATAGTAATTTACTCTTGCATGCAATACTTTGTAGTAGTCCAGCACCAACTGTATTAGCCACTAAGTCCAAGCCAGTCAATTGTTCTCAACACTTTTTAAACTAACTAAAGTTTTTTGCTATGACAATGCTTTTTATCCAATCCAATGAGAACTGGAGGGAATATTTGTAATGATATATTAATATATCAATCAAAACCAGCATAATTGTYTCACACCTAACAAATTTTTAAGCCATTTAAGTATCTCAGTGAGCTTATCAAGTTTATAATGCTCGACAAAAGTTTGTTATTGTGATGACTTGTATAACATWGAAGCATAATTATTAAAGCCTATAATTTCTTTGTATTACAGAATTATTCATATTACCATATTACTAATAATTCCTCCTTAGTCATCAGTTCTTTATGAAATAAGAGAGAAAGCAGGCCCTTATCATCAGGGTGTTAATGACTACATTTAAGCAGAAAAAGATTTTAGTGGTTACTTATTTTTCTTTTTCCACAGGGACAAAAAATAAATCAGATATTATTGTTGAAAAAGCATGACTTAATAATTGGAATTACCATAAATAAAGCTGACTGTTTGAYATTAACTCAGGGCTCTTTTCTATAGGCCTTATAATAATGTCATTAATTATATGATCCTAACCTGCATTTTTATGTTCAGACAGTGAACAAGATGCCCAGAAAATAGTTGTGCATGGCAGCTTAGTCATAATATGATTAAGACTTTCCTCTTACTTTTTCAAGTTATAAAATTAAAAAAAATGTGGGACTCGAGGTAATTAAAAGGCCAAACTAGTTAAAGTTATTGGGTAGTTAAAATTATTTGTGCTTTGCACAAAAATTGTTTGTTTGACAACACATACTTCTTGTAAGATCATTACCTTTATGGAACACTTGGAAAATAAATTCAGGGAGTACCTTTTCTTTCTGATGTAGTTGAAATCTTTTTGCTCTGAGCCCCTCAGCAATTCATCATGCAAGTCTATAAGTTCAGTTTTATACCAACACTGAAGCAGCAATCTGTTTTTCAGTGGGCTTTATTCCTACAGTTAAGGCAATGTAATGCCAGCTTAGAGAACGCATTTTGTATCATCATCTGTCACAAGATTACTGCGTGATTCAAAGGAAGTCACTTCAACCAGACTTTTGAGAGGAAAGATGTTCCTCATTTTCTTTGTGCTTATCTTGTCACAGCAAAGTTTTCATTTGCAAAAATGCAGCCCCAACTGAAACGCATAGAAGCTGGGCTGCGAAAAAAAAGCAAATAAAACTATGAAAATCTGTATGTAGAGAATTCAAAGCGGCCAGAGACATTCTTAAATCTGTCTTTTYCCAAAGTTTACACTTCATAAATTGGTTTTATTTAAAAACAAATAAAATGTAAAATGTAAATATCCTCATGTTGAGCCACTGGAAAACATTCAAACCAGTCAGAATGCCAGAAATCAAGGGACAATTACATTCTATCTACTATTCATGTTTAAAATGGTTTATGGCTAAGTCCTAGWGGAGAAAATCAGTCTCCAGTGATTTGCCGGAGGGTTAAAGGGAGCACAGGTGATAACTTTCAAAACTTTCTACCCTTTCTGTTTACTAAGCTCCTCTTTTCTGCTGTTACTATCCATCCCAAATGAAAAGTAAAATGCGCAGATTAAGCTATTTATCATCCTATTGCATTTCATGCCTCAAGGATTAAGTAAACACTAAATAATTCTGAAGAATGTAGAAACACAAACTGTAAAAGATACTACTAAGTATAAGCTTGAAACCTGCGTTTAGTCATCCAGGTAAGAGAACTTTTCCCAGGTGTGGCCATGTGAAAGCAATTATTGTTTGCCTCTTATTCCTCTGACTCTCTACAGATRTAATTTTTAGGTTGGGATATATTATGTAGTAAGGGTCCTGCTCCCTCTTCACTGCCTGCAGAGGAAATCTAGATGACTACCTTAGCTTGATTGCCCAAACAATGAACAGCAAAGTAATGTGAAATTAACACCAACCAGCTTCCATTAGCATTCATCTAGGAGTGAAGGGATGACAGAGGAATTTTTTCATATAAGGAATGACCAACACGTGATTTTCCACATTATTTTAGTATTAGAATTTGTTAAAACTATTTGACAATCGATTTGCATTTCTTTCTATGAATAGGTCTTTTAGARCTTTCAGACATTTTATCCCAATGCATGTTTTCAGTGTTATTTTTTTCTCTTATTTTCCTCAGGTTCTGAGATTTTTTCCCCATTTTTTCCCATTCTGCTACAGCCTTAGTACTTGTATATTAATGAGARTGGAGATAGAGGCCATGTCACCAGTACCTGCTCACATAATTTAACAAAGATAAGAGGRGAGGAATCTCTCTCTCTGCCATGTGTCCCTCTGAAAAAAACAAAATCTGATCATCTTTACTAAATTACAGGACTTGTAACCAGTGGTTTCAACTATTTTGCTGTGCAGATTTGTTCCTTCAACAACGAATTGAGCTGAAACAATGATTGACAGCCTACTTACATCCTACCTGAAAGTACAACTTTTCAACAATCTTGTCAGCTGGGGGGAAAAAAGTGTCATTTATAAAATTATCACATTCTAACTTTGTTCTTACATGTTGGTGATAACTTTCAGACAGCAAAAAGGAGGTAAAATGTTTGTGCATAAGATGTGATTTTTAAATTTTGCAGCTGTACAATTTACCCAGTAGGTACAGAGTCTTCCTTCCTGGAAGCACCATCCAYGGTCCAGTTCATGCCCTGTTGTCCCAGAAGTTCTACCTCTCTGCTCTGAGCATTTCTAGCATTCCTTTTATGTGCTGGGAGTAGAGAGTAAATGGTCAAGTGTCTCCCACTGCAAACCCTGAAAAAAAAAAAGAAGCAGCAAAGTGTTCTGGACTTGATGCCCACAGCACRGTAAACAATGTTTTCTTCAAGTAGCTGGGAATATCTGTGGTTACATTTTGGAATGCTCTTGCAAAACTGGTCTGTGGCATTTTAAATTYCTTCTTGTTAGCTGAGCCCTGCATTTTTGTTCATTTTTCTTCCCACTCTGATGCACCAGTGTTTATGAGAAAGAAAAAAAGAGATAAAAGCATATTTTTTTTAAAAAGGTTTTCCTTATACTGACAGTAATCAGCCATTGTATGTAATGGTACATTTTCCTTCTCCTTTATGTCTGAAGATTTCCTGTTGTACTTAAAAGCTTACAGCAACACTTAAACAAACTCTTCTACCAAAGTAACATTCCTGATGGATTTTGTTGACAGGTCTCTTTCTTATGGTTCACTATGTGTCTGAGTGACTGACACCCRCCAATTAAAAGTGAAAGCTGATGAATGACACTGCATTACATCTATAATGCAATGAAAATAAAGAATAAAAAAAGGTTGATCATCTGAGCCCGAATTTTCAGTGCTCTTTGATGCCCACTGTGAAAATCATGTGCGAATAAGTAGCACACAAGCAGTAAACCCAATCAGCAGGAATTCATACTTCTTTGTTAACTCATACAAAAGGCTGTTCCTCTATTTCATGGCTGTTGGTATTTGTTATCACCACCCACTATTCAAAAACTGTGTTATAAAATGCCCACTCCCAACTAAACCAGGCTAGTGGGGCAGGTAAACAGCTTTGTTTCAATTACTGTTTCACTAAAAATAAAAGGATGAATTAAGGACCTTTTMTAATATATGCTTAATAGCAGGGACACTGATATTCAGCTACATTATCTGAGGCTATGGGGATCTCCAGAAAGCAGAAGACAAGAATAACACAAAGAGACCCTTTTGTGTTTCAACAGGCTTCTCTGTGATGATGAAGCTGACTGATCAATGACAAGTAATTATGAACGAGAAAATAATTTTAACATTATATATACATACATACATGCATATCTATATATATAAATGAAAATAAATAAAAGTGTGAAGAATTAAAACAAATATCTTGTGCTGATACAGCAAAGACTTTTACTTCCCTTATCAGCTTCATATGGGAGTGATTCACTTCTGCTGATAGCTTTGGTGAGCTGACTCAGGCTCAGCTGTGCAGCCCAGTCAGTAGAAGGGAAGTAGTGCCAAAAACAGGAGAGGAATAAAAAGTGAGTAAAGGAAGGGGGACAATAGGATTTTGTCTTTTACTGGAAGGRCTATTAAATTAGATCAGCTTTTATGTAGAACTAAAAAAAAAAAAATATATAATACCCAAAAGGCATGAAGAACTCACCTTAAAGTCAAAAGGAAGATAACTATATGTTTCACCAATTCCTTTGTCAGCCTCTATCTTCAGAGACAACAGCTGTTTCCCTAGGCTTTGCATTTCAGTGTTAAAAAAAACCCCTTTTTTGCCGTAAGGCTTGCCAGGAGTTTAGAAACATTTTTGCAGTGAATTTACTGCAGGCCTTTATTTTGCTCACAGTGGTGGTGCTGAACTCTGGAATAATTAGGGCATCATCCCCTGGTAATGCTCCTACCTTGTTCTGCAAAGCTTCAGAGGCACATYTTGAGGTCAGTAATTTCATGTACAGTGGTGGATTGACCCTGTCTGGATGGCAGGCACCCACCAAAGCCTCTATCACTTCTGTCTGCAGCTGGACAGAGAAGAGAAAATACAATAAAAGTTCATGAGTTAAAGACTGGGAGAGAGATCATTCACYAAATGCCATCATGGGTAAAACAGACTTGAATTATAAATATTAATTGAATTTATTACTAACAAAATAAGACCAGGATAATGATAAGTAAAATAAGATCTTGAAAACACCTTCCCCYACCCCTCCCTCTTTGCCCAGTGGTGCAGGAAAAGAGGAAATGAAGGTTATGGTCTATTTATCACATTGTTTCTGTCACTGCTCAGGAAGAGGAGTCCTTCTCCTGCTCCAACTTGGGGTCCTTCCCACAGGAGACAGTTCTCTGTGATCTTCTCCAATGTGGGTTCATCCCATGGGCAACAGCTCCCTGTGAACTGCTGCAAAGTGAGTCACTCTTCCAGGGGGTGCAGTCCTTCAAGGACAGCCTGCTCCAGAATGGATCCCCTATGGGGTCACAAGTCCTACCAGGAAACCTCTCCAGCATGGGTTCCTCTCTCCGTGGGTCTGCAGGTCCTTGCCAGGACCCTGCTCCTGCACAGGCCTTCCACAGGTTTACAACCTCTTCCCAGGCATAGCCCTGCTCCAGCATGGGTCATCATGGGTCTCCAGAGGCTTGCAGGTGGATCTCTGTATCCATATGGATCTCCACGGGCTGCAGGGACACAGCTGCCTCACCATGGTCATCACCACAGGCTGCAGGGGAATCCCAGCTCTCATACCTGGAGCACCTCCCGTGCYTCCTTCTGCACTGACCTCAGGGTCTGCAGAGTTGTCCCTCTCACATGTTCTCACTCTGTTCTTCTCTGACTGCAATTACAACTATGCAATAACATTTTGGGTTTGTTGTTTGGGTTTTGTTTTTTTTTTTTAACAACTTAAATCTGTTATCACAAGGGCATTATCACCATTTCTGATTGGCCCAGCAGCACATCCATCTTTGGATCTTCCAGGGATTGAGTGCTGGATGTKGAGGAAGCTTCCAGCAGCTTCTCACAGAAACCAGCCCTTTCAAGGGTTTTGAATAAAAATTATGTAAATATTAATTGGAGTGTATGAKACATGAACAGAAAAGGTAAGGGTTTCTTGAAATTCCTTTTGTGTGCATGCAGCTGCAGATACATTTAAATTTTGCATTTACTGGAACACAAAGACAGACTGGTATCAGTATCTTCTCATCGACTTTTTTTTTTCCCCCCCACAGCAAATGCTTTCTCAGCAATATGAGCCATTACTCTCATGCCCTCAGACAGGCAAATTTATTTATTTATTCCACTGTCCTCAGACTGCTTGTTTTCAAACACTGAGGTCATAATAAAAGCAAGTGATTATTAGGAAAACTGATTAATTGATCAGTACATACTTACGGGAAAACTCATTTAACCTAGCACTGTGGGAGGGCTGTACTGTAGCTGGATTGCAGGTTTCAGAGCTCAGGGAGCAGTATAAACATGAAGTGGATGAAGCACTTTGTATGCTTGTGTCCACAGTAAGGTAATTTTTTTAGGAATAATTAACAGTGCTTCAAAAATAATAATCTTAAAATAACAGGTTTTGGCCACATAAGTCATCAATTTTTCTTCTAAGCAAGGAGTGTGTGGCAAAAAGCCTGACACATTATTACATTCCTCCAACATTGTAGTTTCCATAATTTCTTTGAAATCCATACCTTTCATGTACAGTTCATTATCACTGATCAAAGCACCGATCTTTCTAATAAAGTAAATTTTTCCTTGTAATCATTTGTAGATGCTTCACTTCATGTAATGTTTTGGATGTTCTTTATTCTAAAATTTCATTTCTAATGTTAGGCTATGGTCAGAGAAGTGACGTTATAGAAATAATATCTTGAATCACTTTATTTCTTCTCTCTTAATGATATCCACAGCAAGTCTCTCATTTCAGAGGTAAAACCAAGATTTTTGTAACTGCCGATACTGTACCTCAAAACTGGTACTTGCAAAACCAGCTGTTTGTCYGGCTGCAGTTGTTGCAGCAGTCCTCTTTGTTAGAGGGTAGAAATGAGCCCAGACACAGACTCCTTGTTTATCACAGCATGGAAAGGGTCCTGGTTTATCCCTCTTTACAGCTCAGCCATCCTGACTCCAACCATTCACTGACTCTGCCTGCAGCAGCTCCTGCTGCAGGTTTCCCTTGCAGCCTCTGACTGCTGGTTATTTCCTGCTGAGCTCTGACTGCAGGGATCAGTCTGCAGACTGTGACTGCAGGATTTTACCTGGCTGGACTGTGGCTGCAGGTTCCAACAACAGGCTCTGACTGCCCACCCAGACTGACCTCACAGCAGGGATTCTCTCTCCCCAGGATCCTTCTTTTTTGTGGTCCTCTTGCTCCCTCTTCCTCAAGGTTCCTCCTCCTTCATGATTCTTCCTCATCAGCTAACCCACTTCCTTTTATCCCACTTCTCTATCAGCTATGGCTGTGACCCATCTGGGGTGAGGCTGTATTGGGTAATTAACACAGTGTTACTGATCAGGGGCAAGGTCACCTGTGTTCCCTTCTCCTACAGCAATGTCTGGTAAAACACAGCATTTCTTCATGCTATATGAAATTGACTTTCAAAAGTAATTTCTAATCTTGCAATTAACATATTGCCTGCACAAATCTGCGTAATGACTGAAGAGTTACCCCTCCCTCTAAGCAGCAAGGTGTATGGTGGCCTGAATTTCTATGTAGGAAAATCTGCTTTGCACATTGGGAAGACTGAAACCCAGTTGTTCTGGCCTTCTGTCTGGCTCTGATTCATCTCTGATTCACATCTTTTAGTGTGGGATTTCAGTGGGGTTTGAGGATATGAGCAATGTCCTGGATAACATCTCTAGCATTGGAAAGTCAAAAATACTTTAAGTGGCTAAAATGAGTTCAAAAGTGATGGCAGAATCAGCAGACAACACTCTGGAGATTTAGTGGGTGATTATTAGGGGAAAAAAAAAAAAAAGACAACTGAAAAACATGCAGTCAAGGGAGGATTCTTGCTCTTCCAAAAAAATTTTTTTTTTTTTTTTGGGTTACATTCTCTGGTAGATATCACTCTTGATCTCCTTGTCCCACTTTTTCTTTTCTTTTTAATTTCAGTGGTACATCCCAGGATGTAGAGTGCTGCAGGTTGCAGCTCAGCATTAGAAAAAATAGCATAGGCTTGATTCCTTCTCACTTCTAATATTTAAAATTATTTAAACTTTGCTCACTAAAAAGAGAGAAAAGAGAGAAAAAAAGTTTTCCATGCAGAGCCTGAGAGACAAAATTTTGGGAGTACAAAATGCAATAATTTTTTACTAGAGGTAGAAGAACAATGAATTCATTTTGAAATGGCAGCATTTGCTGACGGAGAGAACTACAAGTCATTTCTCCATGCATGCTGAATAAGCTGTTGATATTTTTTTCAAGATGGTTCTTTTCATTATGCTTTACAGACATTAACAGGGAATCAACATTTTTACGCCTACTAATAAACTTCCCCATTCCAGTTAATTATCCTGTTATTAAACTACCTGCCATATAATTGATTGGCATCAGAGAGGTTTTTCTGCTACTTCTCTTTGTTGTTTTTTGTAAATAATACTGTTTATGTGTCATCCTAGGGTGAAGCTGAAATCCTCTGCTTTGTCAGTGATAAAAACAGATTTCTTGAGCTGTTGTTCAGTATTTCCATGAACCTCACCTAAAAAATTGTGCAGTGGTGAAAAAGTATGACAAAAAGAGTTACTGTAGTGTGCAGCGAGATACCTTTTCTCATTAAAGAGCTTTTAATATTTAAAATGCGGAATGTACAAAATGTGTCTATATTAAACATATATACTTATACAGCTAAAGAATTATATCTTGTAAGCCTGGGGKTATGAATAAATACAAAGACAGACACAGCAGTAGGATGCATTCAATAGCATTAATTATGTAAGAGCTGACAATATTTCAGTCATATTCCCCCGTTTTACTATGCTAATAACCTAAATGTTCATCACAAATATTTTCCATGCATGTTTTCTGCCTGAAGAAATGTGTTATTAATTATTACTGTTTGTTTGGGGGAAAAAAAATGTCTTCTTTGAGGTTAAGTGGGGTCCATCCCTTAAAAGGAAAATTTAATCTCATTTTCAAATCAGGTAAAAACCAACCAACCAAMCAAACAAACAAACAAAACAAAACAAAACCAAAAACATCCCTGAAGGTTGGGACTTTGTCACTGAGCTGAACATAATTTTATTTGTAGAAGTTAGGGATGGAAAATAGCAGTTAAACCAGACCAGCATAATTATTCCAGAAAAAAAAATATAGGTTAGACAAACATATTTCTAAATTTTTGAAGATCTACCAAGGGTGTTTAACCAGATATCATCTTAACACTAGAAGAGTCTTCCACCCTTTTGAGACTGTCCTCTAGAATCCTTCCTGTAGACAGCTGGATGTCTCAGGAATTTTCTTCTTTCTTGTGCTATTCCTCTTACATTGAAGGCAATGGAGACAAGGAATTGCCCAGACTTCAAAATTAGAGCTGCCATGGTATCTACACATCCAGGCACTTGATTTATACCTCCAGAAAGTGGTGGATTTTCCTTATAATTGTATCACGACTTTTAGTATTTTTGGACAGACCTATCAGGTATAACAAACAGTAGTGATTTTCAGAGGACTAAAGATTTCTTTCTTCTATCAGTGACTCCCTGCACAGTCAAGCCAGAACAATATTGTGCTTTGCTGAAAGCCCACTTTATGTTTCTAGCACTGAAGTGTGGTTTGTCGAGGCTGGGGTGTCCCAGCTTCAGGGACAGAAAGATGAGGCTCACACAGCAGCAGATCAAAGGAACAACTCTACTTTATTTCAAAATCTGACTCCATTTATATACATATGTACAGAGGTCAAGAGATTGGCTACTTCAGGTTGCCACCTCTCAACGTGGTTGGTGGACATCACCATCAATCAACTCTTCTCTCAGAGGAGAAGTATGTAAACATTCTGAAAATAGATATTGTTTACATGAAGCTGCGTGAGAAGTTCTGCACAAAGACAGAAAGAAGAAAATTCAGGACAACACTGAAGGAAGGTCCACACGTGCTGATCGTTCTGCTGAAGTATGGAAACAGACAGATCAGCTCTCTATGACTGAAGAGTCTGAAAGAGAGTCAGAAAAAGGAAAATTCCACAGGCTGATTTTTTTAAACTGTATTTCTATTTTCTCTGTTTCTGATGCAATAACCCATAATGTTGCTGGCAGCACATTAATTCAATATGCAATAGGATGCTCTCCATTTTGTTTGTTTGTTTGTTTTTTTCCATCTGAATTTGGTAGGCAATTTGGCTTCCTATGTCCAGCATAGTAGAAATCCACACCAGAAAATTATTTTTGTAGGCGAGACATTGAATTCCCCATGCCAGATGCAGTAAATATAGCAAACTCAAGCCAAAGGAAATCAGAATTTCTCACTGAATAGGACAGATGACTGTGGGTCCCGGCTGTTAATGATTTGACAAGTGTTTTTTGAAACCACAGTACCTCTTCATAACCTGGGTTCTACTTCTTTTTAGAGTTTATTGGGTCAGCTGTGAACATGATAGTTCAGAAAAACACCCATTTTAAAGAACTGAATATATGCCTAGAAACTTTTTAACATGGAAAGCCAGTGATAAAACCATTAATACTTCTGTAACTCTATATTCACTGCAGTAACGCCAATGTTATGCTGTGTCACACAACTGCTACATCCAGACAAATATACAGAGATAAAGAAGACCAAATTTTAGAAAATAATCAGCCTCTCAGAGATCCTGATGGTGTATGTAATGTGAAAATTCCAGTTTCACTGAGAGCTTAGAAGGGCCCCCATGATGCGGTGGATGATTCTGCCTTCCAGATTTCCCTGGAGTGGAAGCCTCTCCCTCTTGATGTATGACACAGACTAGGAGTTTTCAGTAGTTCCTACTCAACATGGAAATGACAGACATGAGCTTTAACCTCAAAATAATAAAATCAAGAGGGAAAAGCAGCTGCACGCAGAACCTCATACACAAACCCTGCCCTGAAAAGAGAGATGTAAAGAAGAGTCACGGCCCTATCAGCAGTGCCTTGTCCAGCAGGCCACAGCACCAGGCAGAAGAAAAGAAACTCTACTTCTGGGCATCTGCTGAGCTTTCCTATTGTTATGGTGTACATCCTTCCAGAAACCCAGGAGGCCCAGTCAGAGCAGTGGAGCCCACTGTGCTTCAGTGTAAAGCACATGACATTTCCTTCTCATGCCATTTGTAGGAGCAGCTGGGAAAAGAAGTGGACGTGAATTTCATTACTACTCCAGCTGAGTTGTAGGGAAATAAATAAAATGTGATACCTCATTTTAATAATATTCATAAGTGTGCAAACAAAAGCTGAAAAACAACAAAAAAATGGTATTGGGATTTATTACCAGCCTTTCTGCTTAACATACTATGTACCATCACAGATTATCTCTTATTATACACACAAGTCTCTTTAGAGAACTGTTTCTATATTTCTTCCAAGTGGGAGACAGCTCCTTCTATGTTACTATTTTATTGATATAGTGCCATAAGTGCACTCAACAAATGTCCATAAAGTCTCATTTCAATAGACTTTTTTATTATGGGTTTTTTCTCCTGTTATTTCCTCACTTCCTGCTTACCTAACTGTATTTTCTCTGATCACAAGCCTTTCATAATCGAGACATTAAGGAGTATGTGTTTAACTTGTGCCTTTTTTTTTTTCTTGAAACATTCCTCTTCCGAGATTTATCGAGGAAAGTTAAGTGTTCATCCCTCTACTGCATTACCTTTTACTGACCCCTGACCCATAGGATTCAATCAAAGTCTGTCCACAGCCTTTATAAGAAATCCAAAGAGGACCCCTTAGGAGAAGAAACGAGTTGCTTTTGGCAGAATCCTTTGTGCCCTTCAATATTTCATGAAGCAAAATGATTAGGCTCAACATGCTTTGGCATTCTGCCTCTTTCAGTCCAGTCAGAGCAAATAGAAGCTACTTGTCTAGTCATTATACGATGTTTTCATGACCATGAAAACAATGATGACCTTTCAGACAATAAAAGCAGTCTCAAGAGACAGGGCTTAAACAGCATCATGACATAAGCAAAAGCAATTGCAGCTTCCAGAGCTACCAAGAGCGGCTCGATAACCWAAAGACTTCAGGCTGTGGAAAAAAAGCAGAAGGTAAGTCAAAAAGCATCTGTCAATAAGTAAGAGAGCACCACAAAAGAAAGCACAAAGCAATTCACACTACGAGAGAAGGATTGAGTTAATATGTAGAATTTATAATAATAACAGACCACTAAAAAATTAATTTATAAAATTAGGAATAAAGTTACTAAACATGCTAACCTATTCACCATTAAAAGGGTGATTGTAGTCAGCAGATTTGTAGTGAATTTGGTATATTTGCATTATATGAGACCAATCCTTTGCTTCATCTAGAAACAAAGTCTATATTCTGTCCTGCTGTCATTATATGTGCAGAGCCAGGAGCTGGACTTAATGGTCCTTGTGGTAGCCTTCCAACTTCAGGATATTCTATGATTCTTCTGTCTGAGGAATCTACCTCAGTGTGATACCTCAGGAARCTGTGAAATGTATTTACTAAATACTCTCAGAGTGTTTAGTGCATTAGTGCATTCAGTGCTTGTGCATTGCCATCAGCTCACAGGCAGCAAACACTTGCTCTGGGCCCTCACTGATTAGTACTGCCACAAAACTTCCTCCTGCTGTGCCTTGGAGTCACTAGCAAAAAAATGCAGATGAACTACACAGGTATGCAAAGAAAACACAGAAATCCTGGCTGGGCAGAGGCTGAGATGAACAGAATAGTTTTCACCTGCTCCCTTTGTGCTCCAGCTGTAAATCGGTGGTCTCTGAAGAATAATCTCTCCATTATGTCTCCATTGGTGAAAATGTCTGCTGTGAATGCTCTAAGGAGCTTCATAATTTCATAGATTGTTGCTTTTCCCACAACTCTTTCCTTTAATGTCTAATAACTAAATTATATCGTCAGATGTATAGACATAGCTCCCACTGGCTTCAAAAGCAAATAAAGAAGAGAAATTTAACATCATCTATGTAAATGAGGCCTTGTCACACTATGCAATGCTGCAGAAACTAAAGTAGTTGTGCTAGCAAAACTCTTGATGCAAGAGAAAAATGGAAGAAATTTTGAGGAAGGGACTATGAGGAATGTAAGTGTACATTTACCCCTTTTAAAAGGGTGCAGCCATAAAACCTGTGCTTAATTCAAAACCTAGGCCCCAAGAGCAGTAAGCTGCATATTAAAATAAAATTTTTTGGCAGTAAACTGATGAACTTTAAAAGTGCAGTGAACTGTGTGCCTCGCATATACATATTAATCAAAACGCCTTTTGGTTAAACTAACGTTCAAGGTATGATTCAGAGACTCAAAAGCAAAAAAAAAAAAAAAAGACCAGGATAGGCCAGAATTAATTAATTTTGAGTACTAAACTTGGGGGTTCATAACACTGCATGTTGTTCCTAGACTTACTCAGTACCATAGTGTGTGCTAAAGACTGAGGAAAATAGTTTGACAGGGAAAAGAAAGTTATTTATTAAAGTTAGTGTTTTCACTGTTTCCAAACTTCAAAGTAGCATCCTCACAACAAGGTCTCCATTTCAGATTATCAGTTGTCTTGTCAGGTTGAAGAATAGATGTTTACCCATCATGTTTACCATGGAAAACCTCCACTTGCTCTTCGTTTACCAAAAGAGATGATGACATTTACTGTGTGTTTTCTTTCCTGTCTCTCCCATGCACCCTCATGTCTTGTTTCTGGATACTTAAATATGTTGTTTCATGTACCTTTCCACAGACACTCGTCTAGGACCTCTGTTAGAGAAAGGTTGTCATAGGGGATTGGTTTATCCCAGTTTGGCCATTCATATATTCTTTTGAATGAAGAGGTGCTAATGCCATTATGTGCCTAGTTCTTATTCTGGGTTAAGCCTTGCTTCTGGAAAGAAGTGGATATAGTACTGAGATGTCTTAAGCAAGGTTGTATCTTGCTCTCTCATCTTTTTTCCACAATACTGCTCTGTCCCAGTTAGATAAACAAACAGGATTGTTTTCCTCTGTTGGACAGGAATCCTGACATTATCTCTTTCAAATGCCAGARGACATTTAGTCTTAGAGACTTCTCTGTGCACAAATGTGTTTAACTGGTAGTTGTAACAGAATAATTTACATGTGTTCAGAGGCAGTGAAGCATGTGGGTGAGCATTCCTTTCGAAGTTCGTGTCAGCTGATAGACAAATATCTTCAATGGCCTGCTTTGAGTTGTCTGAAAGCATTTACAATTAATTGGTGCTTCTTGATACTTGTTGCACTTGCCTGAAATGTTTCTAGATTAGATGTCTGTGAATTGAGCAGAGGGGATTTTAATGTGACATAAACATACTGACATATGAGACTGTAATTTAAGCATCAGTAAATTTGGGAATAGTCAGCAATTAGTAAATGTATGTCTAATTATACAGTGGTAAGAAGCAGGTTGMAGAAAATTTTTAATTATTTCCTTATTATTCTTTAGTCTTCTGTGCCTCTAACAGGAACACTTGAACTTGATTCTCCATCTCAAGTTTAGAAGTATCAGTCCTAATGTTACTTTTAGAGTTGTCAAAAAAATTGATAGAATTAATTTTTTTTTTTTTTTCTGGTAAGTTTCTGATAAGTTTCCAACCAAACATCACTTTTGGAGGAAGAGGATAAGACATCTTTCTGTAGAATTTTCAGTTTGGTATTGGGAAAAATCAAGATATTYCCTTAGTATAAAGCATATAACAATTGCTCTTCCCCCAGTCTCCCTCATGGACTGTGTTGTTRTCATGCTTTAGGAAAAATACTCCACAATTTAGTGTTCCCACTGGAACAAAAACCACACACTACTCACTCCCCCTACCACATTTCCCCCCTCCCCAGTGCAGCAATTAATTGGAGGAACAAAAGACAAAAATCACAGTTTGTGATAAGAACAACTTACTGGAAGCAGCAATGAGATAAGAAAACAAACAATAACAGCAACAATATTAATAAAAACACCCTACAAAAGAGATAGTGCAGAGTTCAACATGGCCACCGCCACACTGCCCTGACCAATCCCTCCAAGCCAATGTTGTTGATAATATCCTGTTGTTAGGGCATCCCAAGACATGCTGTAGTCCAAGGAAGAATAAGTAAGCAGAAAAAAAAAATAATAAATTGGCTGTCTCTTGTGTGAGTAAATCATCTTTTATAATAAACTCCAGATGTCACCCAGGTAAATGTGTTCCAAAAGAGAAGTGATTTTCAGTGCAGACATCTCCAAGTTTTATTGGGTTCTGACATTTTCAAGTATGCTCCAACTCCAAATCTTATTCTTTGTACTGTATTCCCATTAAAACTTTGACAGTCATAATTTTCCCTCACATTATAGTTCCCTGGGTCTAAACAATTATAGGTCCTCATAAACTGAGAGGACAGAATCCTAAAATGAGCTCTAATTTGAGTAATCTTTTCCTTTTACTAATTTAAAAGCCCAAACTGCAGTCCATCATCTTATGCAAATTACATCATGTATGGGAAAAATTTGGTATTAAGAGGCTGTGAGAGGGACTGCTAGTGCTTAATGAGTCAAATGTTCAGCCGTTTGCTGTAACCACCCAGGTGCTGTAAGGGACTGGAATGTTGGTTCTAAGGGCTCAGTTTGCTAGGGATGCACCTGAGACTGGGACTGGCCTCACAGGTGCAGAAGGGTGGGCACACCTAGAGCTGCAAGCTGGGTTCCCAGATAAGGCTGGTAAGAGGAAAATCCTGTGAGGTGAGTAAGTCCTTCTGATGCTTTAAGTTTTAGCTTTCATGTTTTCCAGATACTGTGCTGCCTAGGGGTGTAGTTCTGAGCCTCACATTAAGTGCCAGTAAACTCTCTTCACAGAGCAGGGAGACAAAACAAATCCTTTTYCTGCTGGAGACCAAGGAGAACTTTCAGGCCCAAAAGCACAAACGGTGGACTGAAGGGAGGAACAAGAAGGATGGGACCTCACAACCTGAAACCATAATTGGACAATTAAATCCCAATATGCAAACAGACCAAAACTTATAAAAATGTAAAACCCCGTGGCCAGTCAGCCATTTCTGTGACCATTCTAAGTCCACCTTGGGTGTAACCCTGGTCATATTCTTGTACTGCCCAARGTGTACCCTAAAGGCCTTTCAATAAATACCTACTTTATTCTCTGGCTCTGTCCAGTCTCTGTTTCAGATCAGCCTCCCTAAGGCATCACTTCTTCTCATGCCACTATCCTCCCTTATCTAATGWCTCCAGCTGTGAAAACTCCAATCCAAAGCATGGGACACTCACGTGTAGGAKGAAGGGATTCCTCTTGGGTGATGGGCCATGATTGATCCATCTGTGCTGACTAAGAGACAGCTGCAATACCTTACAAGGTGTCAAGACCCTTAAAATGTCCTGTAGTGCACAATACTACAYCATTCAGGTGTCTTGTGATTTACAGTACATGAAACTCCCCTTCCCTAGGCATTCCCACCTGAACCTGAGCGACTACAAACCCAACAGAGTTTGTGTTCTTTGGATTTGTTCCCCCACCACTTGATGGGCACAGTCTGCAACCCCCACCTCCAGAAGACTACAGTCACTGAGGAGACCGGGAGGACTGGCAGGATGTTGGTGAAATCTACAGAGTGCTGGTATTTTTCTCTGCTTCTCTGCCACTTTCTTTCTCTCCCCATCCCCCTTCTCCCTATCTCTCTCTCTCTCAACCTCACATTTACAGATAAATAAAAATCCATTCTATTGACTTTGGCATATGGTCTCATTTGTGCTTTAATTTGGGCAGTGGCATCTCTCTAATAATTTTAATAATCAGATCTCTACAGAGGCCCTTTTATTATTGCATTAAGACAGTCACAAAGTAGCAATTCTTTCTACCAGATAACAGCACAAAAATTCCAGTATAGAACTGAAAATTTTACATAAACAAGTACAAACTTTTCATATCGTTCTTGATTTAGCAGTCATCCACTACAAAACGCAAAACTATTAATGAAGTGAAAACTAAATTTATTAAAAKAGTTTAATTTAAAATAGCTTCACATCCAAGCTGTACAAAGGAAAATCTCTTTTATCCYTTGCTTTGATGAATCTGGCCTGTGATCTTGTGCACTTCTAAAGATGATCAAATTGAGCAAAGAAACCCGTGAATCCTAACACAGCACTCTGAGTGATGTTCTTAATGAACACAGCATGAGATATTTAGGCTACCTTGAGGACAGCTGATTCCATCTAGCTACTTGCATCTTCAAACAGCAATTTAGTCAAGATACACTGGGTCAGCTATTGAAACACTCATATAGTAGAGGCTCCTATGGAGCAAATTATATTTGCACATTTTGCCATGTCTGACAATATTTCTGTCACTAGGAAGAGTTTGGTTTCTTTGTTTTAAAATTATTTTATTTTACTATTTATTCTGTTTGCAGCTACTATTATTATTACAGTGTTTTGGAAGAAAACTTATGGAAAAGAAAGAAGAAGCAAAACCAAAATTCAATGCCATGTGAAAATAATATTTATATATGGACCATGAATGGAAATAATCATTTAATTGCTTTCTCTTCTGCAATTTTCTGCTGCCCATGGCAYATAACTGCAAATCACTGAAACAACATCATCTTTCACCATCTACTTCTTGTGTCATAAACGTATTCATATTTCTTTTTCCAAGTAACCAGTTTCACTGTCTCTTCATTCAAAACTTGACTCACTTGGATTAACACAGGTTCTGTACCTCGGGCTAATGATTAATAGGCGTTCTTCCACTCAAAAAAGGAAATGTGATGGTACAATAACATGATTATGCAGATGGCACTTTGCAATTTTTCTGTCTTGATTTTACAATGAAATTAACGTTTTGACRTGACCTTTGGTTTCCAGTAAAATGTAGCAATAACATTTCAGAGGTACCAGGGAATCATAAAAAACACAGACAAGTTCTATTACTTGAAATTCCYTCTGAAGTTACCTCAAGTTTTCCCTGAGTTTTAAGTGAGCCTATGGCACAGCAGAGTCCTGAAGTTAGTTGAAGATCACTATCATATTAGGGCAAGTTTTGTGCTGATACTGAGTTTCATACATGCAGCTGAATTCCTTTTCTTGTGAAGCTACCATGGCACATTATGGGAAATCAATATTTAATCTAGCACATTCACTAAAATATCCTGTATATTTTTGTGCTGCATCCCTTCTTTTTTTGTAATGCCACCTTTTTTTCATCAGAGAGAAAAATATTCAGCCCTGCTTTTAGTAAGTTCAGAAAAAGGGGTTTCCATTTATCCAGGAGAGCGCTATGTAAAATCCTTTGTGGAATCTACAAAAACGACACGGTGTGAGATCTGTTCATTAAACTGCAGAAGTGCAACAGGTTATATATTCTCCGGCATTCCACTTTCTGCTGAAGCACACATGTACTCTCAGATGGATCAAGCTGTTAACAGCCASTGCTACTCGAACTGTGATGCAGTCAGGTTGGAAAGATGGAGTAAGAGTGGTAAACCCACACGAAGGAGAAGGAGTTTGCTGAGATGGCAGAAGGAGTTTGCTGAGACACAGCCATTACAATATCTCAGTTGCCAGGCTCGGTTCATCCTCTGGCAAGCTGAAAACTTAAAACACGTACAGACTTTTCCTGTTAAGAGAAATGTAAACATGCAAGGAAAATGTAAACTTTTATTAGTTTAGAAGYGCTGCTAGAAATCGATAAATAATGAAATGTGGTATTGTACACACCTTTTCAATTAATTTCCTGATTATCGTATTTGAATTCTACTGATGGCTCTTGGCAGGCTTATAAGATATGGATGATTGAAGTGTTAAGGTAGAAGAAGACCTCTAAGATCATGGAATCTGTCAGACCAGCACCACTGTGCTCACCACTGAAGCACATCCTCTAGTGATACATGCACCCATTTGGTTAAACACTGCCAGCTATGATGATTCTACCACTTCTCTGAGCCTGTTCAAGTGCCTGACCACCCTTTCCGTGAAGAACTTTTTCCCAATACCTCACAGTTCTAAGTAGCTATAAAGATATATTTCAGGGCAGGATATAATGCTTATTAGCGAGAAAGAAAAATGCTGCTGTCATGTCTTGCTACTAAACCTCCTGTTAAAAGAGATCATAAACACTCTGGTGCACTTTACTTAGTGCACTTCACGAATCTAATGCCTATCTAGGCCTTTTATTTTCCAAAATAAGTGTTAACCTTTCAGTGGATCAACTACTTAAGGAAATAGGCATCCAGCTCTATTCTTCACAATTTTATCTTGCTGCATATTTTCTGCTTTGAGCTTCAGTGACGCCATTTGAGGAGTTTAGAATATTCACTGTGAGTCAGCCTTCATCAGCTGTTTATTTGGGAAGTAATTATTATGTGAGGTTTACCAGTGTATGCAACTGGAGAAACCTTAAAGGGGAATCAATCTACAGATGCCTATTTAGTCCTTTCAGACATTCYTGACTGAGCATGGCAGCTACATTAGGATCAATATATCTGGTGGTCTGAACTACTTCTTGGCATTTGTGCCTCTAGGTAGGTGAAAAGCAGCTGCCTAATAAATTTTCKGCATGGATATCAGCTCAGATTTTTATACAGCATATCTCAAATTTGAAGATCAGAGCCTCATCATACTCACAGCCCGCCTSTGGTGTTTCTGATGTGCTCCTTAGTGGTGCTCTCCTTGATGAAGTCTGGCTTTCCTGGGATGCTGGAAGCTCTGAAACACCCCCACAGCAAATATAAGGCTACTTAACCTCCTCTTATTCCTAACAAAACCGTTTGTGGGTTACAATTTCTCCACAAATGAGAAGATTTATGAAGAATTCAGCACCTTGTTCAAAGTTGTTGAAAAATTTGGGCAAGCACAAATGGAATAGCTGCACCTACTGGAACAATGTCCATTTTTTTTTTGTAAGGAAAATTCCAGTGTTTTCTTAAGGAAAATTATTGCAAACTGAAATTAACTAACAAACTGCATTGTGGAAAGTTTAAGAAATACTCAGARTGACTCACAGTGGTTATAATAAAGGCCCTAATGACTGCTCTGGAACTCACGTCATGGATAAGTTTAGTAATGAACATCTGACTTGRCTATTTTTAGGTATTGTTCTAAAGTATGTAAAATATCTTTCCTACAGTYGACTGATTTAATTAATGAATGTTCAAACACCACTTAAGCTAGAAATCATTGAGGTAATAAAAGGTAAAGAGCAATTTTTTAAAATTGTACCTAGAGTTGCTCTTGGATTTGCTTTAGTTACAAAACATAACTATGTTATCARCAGAGATTTGGCTGTCTTCGTCAAGAATTCAATGGCTTCTGTCATGAGAAATAAAGCCAAGATAAATACACTAGACTTTGCAATTAAGTAGATATTTTTATATTTGTGGAGATATATTTTCTCTTTTTATACTTGTGGGGACAAAAGACTAGAGAAGGTTAGCAGGAGTTTGCATACCTGCTTGGGAGAAAATAGAGAAAAACGGAGTGGGATATTATTTTGAAAGTGGTATTCACTGGGTTCCCAAAGAACTATAGCTGATTATCCTCCCTGGAAAAGAGCATGTACAATATTTTTTTACAAACAGATTGAAGCCCCCAGTATCAGATCTAAGACATGCCAAACCTACCATCCAGGGGCTCTTTCCTTGTGAYTGTACACGGAAAATTCAAAGCAGTCACACAACACCAAGATTATCAAATATTACTAATACATCAAGACAGGTATGTATTTATATATGCATAAGTAGGCATATATGTGCCTGGTACCTGAGCTCAACAGCTGGTGGTAATTTTTATAATTTCTAGTTACTTAAAAAATCTACTGTCTTAATGGGAAGGTCAAGAAAAAGACACAGCAGAAATAAGAACGCATATTTTATCATGAATAAAAACACTGAACTTTCGAGAATATACACAYGTATCATGGAAATAAGTAATAATGCATCAACACATGAGTTGTTAAATTTCTGGCTTTAGGCTCTTTCCCCTCCCCACGACACTCTGTAGCCTTGGATACCCACAAGGGGTGTCTGTGTGTATGTATATATGCATATATGCACATATGCTGCCCATCCCTGACTGCATTATATAAATKAATTACGTGGCTTTTATGTTATGCAAGAGCTTGTTCTACCATGTTTCGTATGTGCAATTTATTACACAGGCTATTTTGCCATTGTTGAATTGCTGAGGGGGAAAAATGATAAATGTTAATGAAAAATTCAATAATAGACACTACTGAATTCAAGGGGAATTCTGTCATACTCTTCATTGTGGCTCTATTTTTTATCGTAGGAAGGTACAAAGAAGAGTAAAGATGTTTTATTATTCTCCAATTCACACAAATTCTTTTTCTTCTACACTGCAGGAATACTGGTACCCGGAGTTCAAAGAAACTAATCCTTATAACTTGCAAATACTTCTCTCCTACTGAACTCAATGGCAAAGCTCTRAGCTGAGTTGAAAGTGACCCAGCTGAGAAATAGATTACAAGAAGGAATGGGAGGAATTTTCTCATAAAAAAGGACAGCAGTTGTGCATTAGAGCACACATCACGTTGTTTCCTTTGTGTAYACCTTGTATTTTAACAAGTTGCAGAGAGGTAATTCACAGAGAAACTGTAGGATGATACATTAGTTTCTGGAAGGAATTTACAGAGCAGCTGTGCATCTCTTAAGCTTTCCTCTTTTTAAACTGCATGCATTTGGATCTTTCAGGTGCCCCACTGTGAGAGACTGGAAGGATTGCTGCCTCAAAACATTTCGGGTGCAGGTGTGGGAAAAAGGGGCAGGTGAGGTCAGGTCTTGCTCTGGTGGGGCAATGCCATGCTCCACACCCCCAGAGCCTGTATCCCAGCCTGGCAGGGGCTGCCCATCCCTGGTAAAGCAATGTTCCACACCCACCTCTGGAACCCCAGTCCAGCCCCACAATGGCCAAATGACCCAAAATCCCACCAGGGGGAAGGGCCCAGCAAGGCCAAGGGGTACTTAACCCAGGACACAAGGCAAGCAAATGTCTTGACCCCACCTTCCCTTGGATTTTATATCCACTGAACACTGCTGGAACTCAGGAGTGGGAGCTATATTTATTTTCTGTACTCTTTCCCTTTCATCTCCTTCTTCTAATTCCCTCTCCTTTTACTTTTGAATAACTTAAAACCAGATGGGCTTGGAGTTTGCCAAGTTGAATGGGTTAAGTTAAAGCTTTGTGTTTTATGTTGGTTGAAGGCTCCTCTGAACTTTTGCCAAATTTCTCTGATTTTCTGAAATTACCAGTAATTTTTTTTGTCGTTTTGACCTCTTGAGAATACCTTGTCAGTATTTGTCTGTGTGTCAGCCTCAGAGAATATAAAAAATCCATAAGCCCTTTTAGGAGTGGGTTTTTGGTGCCTTACATTTTAATTGGCACAGTGAGAAAGGGGTTCTGAGGTGACATTTTATTTAGAGGTAACTGCTAGTTACATAATAAAGGAAAAATTAATTTTTTGGTCTAAACAAATAGTCTCCAGTAGAAAGGCCCTGGAAACCCAGGTAAAAATTGACATGAATTTTTCTCCACTGATGGAGTTGCTAAAAGCTTCTAAAGTTTATCTAGCCCCAAACATGGAGATGTGGGCTGACTTTTTCCTCTTCCCCTAGGTATGGATCCTGAGGGTTCCCCTGAACCTGGTTGGTGGGAGGGATAAGGATGGTAAACTGGGACATGTATATTTGTTTAAGCTAAAACAATACCTGGACCTGTAAGATTATGGACTCCAAAAGGTAAGGAAACCTTAATATTGAAAATTGGCCTATTGTTGAAGTTTGGATTTTTTGACAAAAAGTGCAATGCACTTGCAATATCAACAAGCAATAAAGAACCTAAATTGGACTCGCYGTGCTATTTTGGAGCTCATGTTAGAAGTCCTGCAAGTATCAAAAGTGGTTTTGTTAAATTGTCTAATGTTTGATATGTTATTATTAAGTGAGCAAGGAATATGTAAAAGGCAAGACCTCATCAAAGAAGAATATTGTATCAAAAAACGGGAAGGAAATCACCAGCCAATCTGCTGGACCTTTGGTCACTGCAGCTGAAAGACTAATTTCATTAATTCTTCCCCCAAATCCTCTTGCCCTCCTCCTTTCCATCACAACTTTCCTGCACTTTTAGAGACTCACAGGGTGGGGAGGGATGATTTACATAGAGTGAAATTTTTATTGTAACTAGACTTATGATTATTGAAATAGCAATTATTTGTTATTTAATTTCTTGAATACTTTCCTCTTCTTTCCCTTCTCCTCTGTCTCCTAGGTTRGGACCCATAAGCCCTTTCAAGAGGCTTGTCAAACAGGTTTTGGGGACCCTACACCCCTGTCTTTTAATCCTTTCAGCATTCTTCTTGTCTGTTTTCAGAGCTTTCACAAGCAGTGAAAAACTGAGTGCATAATTCTGCTTTCACCAGAGCTTGGCAAAGTCCTTAATTGATTCCCTAGCTTTACATAAAACCTCCTGCTCCAAAACTGTTCCAATCAATTGGAAGAGTCCCACTTGGTACCACGGGCTACATATCAAACTCTCTGTGGGGATATCAGAATGCASATTATACCACATTTCCTTTTTCCCTCTGACAGTATCTAATTGCAACCTGCCCTCTGAAAGCCATGTGTCTGGCATCCCTAAAATAAACATTTCCTCATTTGTGKACTAGTACTAATTCCTTAGTCTGTTACCTTTGGAAACCAATTATGTTGCTCACACATAAACTCTTTATCCTCTACTCAGAGAGATTGTTGACATACTGGAAAGAGTTCAGAAAAAAAAAAGAAAAAAAAATCACAAGTATTATCCAAGATCTGCAATATCYATTTTAGACTGAGTGATTATTTTGGTTAAGACAAAGGATACCAGATGAATTGCTCCTGGTCTGCAGGAATGTAAATGAGGATAAATTTTTTCATGGTAGCAGGCTCTAGTATAACAAAATTTAATGACCATGAGTTTGACGATGAAAAGTGTATGCATTTTTTACCAGAGAAGGCAAAAATGCMTTGGAAATATTTGCCTAAAGAGCATAGACATTCTCAATTAACAGGAACTTAACTCAAGAGACAGCCTATAACCTGTGAAGAGCTGCTGTCCTGCTGCAGGATTCAACTGATGAAATTCTATGACCTATATATGCATGAAATCCAACTAGGTTTTATTGCCTTTTTCAAAAAGCATGACAAATAAAAACTGTCTGCATATTTTCCTACAATTTTTATGCATAAACACATCAAAATCAATACATGCTTCATTTAGGTTTCACTTTTATCAATTTCACATTTTAATAACAGCCTGTGYATGTGCAGTCTTTATCTATTCATAAGAAATCAGGTTCAGGGTCAGTTCCAAAACTGGGGCAGGAAATGCACTCTCACAGASACTGAGTCAGTTTTATGACCTGTCAGGAACAGTTAGAGTTCCTCATTAATGCTCARTAGTGCCAGGTTCATTGTCCTTTTTATTCATTTCTTTACCCAATATCWTAGACACATAAAAACACCACAGTGGAGTTTTGTACTAGGTGATTTTCTTTCATGACAGTACATGAATTTTCTTTCCCCRTTACATAATTGAAAATGAGAACACAAAATGTACAAATCTTCCATGAAATTAATTAGAAAAAGAATGTTTCAAGTCAATCAAACATACTTTTTAAATAAAACAGGAACATTTTGTTTGGAATATAAGTTTCGTATGCTGTTTACTCCTATTGGAAATAATTAAATTTTCAGAAGTAATTTAAAAATGGTAGATTTCATGRAGCCAAAAATGCCAAAATGCCGTGTTATCCTGCTGTCAAAACACTTTATATTTTAGGCAGATTTTATATTCTCCCTTCTTTGTGTCAATTAGACAGTAATGGCATTTCCCATTGAAACATTTTTTTAGTAACAGACTCTACCTGGATTTCATAATACCACATGTATATCTGGGTACATAAAATCACACCAAGTACTTAAAARCAAAATAACAAGGTGGGGTGGGGGGAATTTTACAGAACCAAGAACATGGGAGTGAAGATGTTTGCACACACATAATGGTTCTAAGATCCTCTTTCACAATATGCTTAAGCTCCTAAATAAAAATAAATTTTAAGTATTTTTAGACTATGATCTAAATGAATGAAAGGACTGTGCCTCATTTGGCTCTCATTAATATCCTGAAGCATRGCCTCTCTGGTTTTTTCATGGTGCTAGGGTGTTGGAATCATAGAATATCCAGAGTTAGAAGGGACCTACTAGGATCATTGAGTCCAACTGCTGGCTCTTCACAGAACAGCCCCCAGCGTTCCCACCATGTCCCTGAGAGCACTGTCCAAATGCTCCTTGAGCTCTGTCAGCTTGGTGCTGTGACCATTGCCCTGGGGATCCTGTTCCAGGGCCCGGCCACCCTCTGGGTGAAGAAYKTTTCCTGCCATCTAACCTAAACCTTCTGTGACAGCGGATATATGTTGAAGACACCTTGCACTACAATGGCCRTCTGCTACTCCAATCACAACATACCTGAACTAAGGGAAAACATTATTTTGAGCAGCTGCTCATTTCTGGTAACATTTTTCATACCGTTCTAGTGAGAGAGAGTAGGATGCTGTCAGAGCAGCGTGCTTGCATTACACTTTGTGACTCTGTGATTCATCTTTATACCACCCAGCACTTCCCTTTTTTGCTCCTTTTGAAGAGGGGGCTACTTGCAATATAAGTATTATTCAACATACCACAGAATCACAGACTATGCTGGCTTGGAAGGGACCCACAARGAGAAAGAAGGCAGAAAATGAGGCCCTTGTGTGCAAGTCAAGCACAATTCTGGCCCATTGCTTGTAAGAGTTTTCTGTCTTCCTACATAATATTCTCCACTTTCATCATTATCCTTTATACTGAAAACTAAGAAAAAGTCGTTTTGAACACTTTTCATCCATCTTGTAGCCTTCACTTATGTGGTCCCTTTGTTACTTTTCAGTGGGTCTCCTATTCCCTTTAGATATTTCTAGAACCCTTTTGCAGCCTTGTTACATTTGATTTAGTTTTATTTGCTCTGCTTGCTTTACCTCTGCTTTGTTTGCCAGCTAGATCCCATCTGGTCCTTTCAATCTATTCATGTTGTTGGATTTTGGGRGTTTGGTGGGGGGCTTTTTGTCTTCCTTAGGGCGAGATGAATAATGCAAATTTACTTTGCTGCTACCAAAGGAAAAGAACTGTGTAGGTTTAATTCTTTAGGTTTGATTCTTTAATTCTTTACTGCTTCACTTGCCTCCCTGCAGTGAGTGGTGTTTTTTGATCGACTTTTATGTCTTTGCTTTACCTTAACAGCTGTMTGTATTGTTGGCAGCAATTTATTATAATATATTTTGATTTCATAGCTCAAGTAACAGAATACAAAACTGCATTTTCCAGGAATCATGCCTCTGTTTTCTCAAGAAAATGGCTTATTTGTTTTAGAGGGGGAAAAGGAATTGCGTGTTAATGCAGATGTAGATAAAAGCTATTCAAATTCCCATACAGACCTGTACTTACATTTTCTTTCAAATACCATAGCTGGAGCTAAGGCAATATATATGAAAGCAAAGACAACATTACACATAAGGTATACAGTAAATGCTAAATTGCTGTACATCCATTATACAGCACGTCTGGCAGGAATGCCAGATCTGTAAGCAATACCTCTTATGATTAAAACATCTTGATACATTATGTTACTAATATTTTACCACAGAACATCGTTTCAACTAAAGAAAAAAAAATGCAGAGTGCTTTATGAATAGAAAGAGGAAGTGGAACCTGGCTCCAAGTGCTGCCATTTAGAATTTAGTTAACTAAAATAGTAGATGGTAAAGTGTCTTACTGAAGGCAAGGCACCTGCCCARATACATTTTTCTCTTACATGGATTCTACTTCTCTGTCTTTGCCAAAACCTATTGATACATTTTTAAATTCACTTTGGGGTGCTCACAGTTGGGTCATTTCATTTATAGTGCATTCACAAACTYTGTCCTCTGCCCTTTACTCATTATATCCAACAGTGTGTCCATCCCCAATCTCTTAAAATACTGAAAAATATTAAAATGCCACCATCAAAACTTTCCAGTACTGGTGGATGAATGTGGGATTTTTGAATGGATGTAAAATCCTTTAYGCAATTATTTACAAAGGGATTGGAGTAATGCCTTAGAAAACTCTAGTCAGGCTACAAGAAGGAAATCCTTATTAAAGAGGAAGATAGAACTGGAGCAAKGATCCTGACTTTGAAGAATAAATGATAGCTCTCTAAAATTACTGGTTACTGGATGTATTATGAAGATATTTGGGTCAATGCTTTGCAACACAATTTGTTCAGGGATTTCTGTTTGTTTGGGACTTTTCTTTGCTTGTTTTTAGAGAAGGCAGCTAGTGCATGCTCTGTAACATTTTAATTCTGGTTTGAAATGATTCACAGCAAGCTTTAGTGTTTTATACGAGAAACAGGAATGTATTCAAGCTTGTTCCTTCAGTACTTCTGCAGCACAGGATTGAGGTACATTTGTGAGCACACAGCATTTGTTGACTTGGACTTCTATGTCAGAATGACATCATTTGCAAGTAATGTGGATTTCAGTCATGAACTGTGATCTCCTTAGGTAAGACCTCCTTTGTAGACCTGACTTCTAGGTGTCACACTCAGAAGTGAATGCATAATGCATCACCTGCCCACATGAGCTCGTGCACTGCTGGAATGAACATTTAATTATTAACATCGTTGAATTTTAATTTTTTAGCTGAAAAAGGATAGCATAATTGAGATGTATTTGAGTAAGGTAATTCATATGTTATAAGTGTATAGGTAGGGTGCCAAAAAAGCTGACAAATAAGGTACCAAATAAGGAATGACACTGACATCTTACAGACACTTTTAACAGCCGAGTCAAAAGCTCCTGGCAATACTGCTTAAGACAAATTTTACAAGCATTATAGAAAAATGTCCTAGTATATTTTAGAGAAGCTGGTGTTTAGTGATGTATTAGATCTTATTTGATTGATTTCTGTTAGGATTAGGAGCATACTGTGTTGCAAGAGGAAGACTGAAATACGTAAAATAATTTATACAGGCTCTATATTGAGGGCAGTTTCATTCATTGTAGAAATAAATCTACTCCTCTGTTTGAAACTATCAATTAAAATGGTAGCCATTATTCATGAAAATAAATATATAGAGTRTTACTCATGACAGGAGAATGTATCATGTGTAAGTGGTCAATAAATCATGTTAGGGGAAAAGTGATATGGAAAATGGTGGCACTTAAACTTTCAATTTTCATTAAAATTTTAACTTCAGCAAGTTGTTCAGCAGTGAGACAGTCTCTGCCACGCAAACCCATGTGAGCACTCCTTGCTGTTCAGAAATTTGGAAAAAATACTAYCCCTGGCTCTGCTGACTTCAAATATCTGCCACAGACCCTGCAAAGGGGCAGTGCAGGGTCATATTCTCCTATATCCTGTACTCACCTYCCTCCTGGTTTTGAAACCTATGGCCTTTACTTGCACTCAGTTTGCCACGAGGAACATGGGGAAAATTTGCTGGTGAAGTCAATACTCTTAATGAAATGGTACAATGGCGAAAGTCTGGTTTAGGACTTATTTTACTACATTTTCTTAGTTTTCTTATCTCCCTTTCTTACTGCTTTGTCGAAATACATCCTTAATCTGCCATTAGTACCYAAATATGTTCCTGGTTAAATCAAAGGGCTGCCTACTCTTAAGTGATCACACTCAGCACKTAAAACACTTGATTCCAATTGCTTTGCTTTGACAAAGTTTAAATTTAGTGACAGTGAGCATACTGGCTTCTCAGACCCTGCTAAGGCACTGTATCTGCCAAAAGCTGTATTTATTATGTTATATCATATGTAAAACCATGGAAAAATATTATGCCTATAAAATTAGCCTGGTAGTACCTTGGCAACCTGGTTATAGAAAATGTTGCAGCTAGCAACTTAGCACCATAATGTAGGTACATAACAAGTGACATTGCTCCTCCTCCAGACACTGTCTCCTGTCCCACGGCAGGCAAACCTTTTCCTTCCCCCAAGCAGAGAGGTGGAAAGAGGGACAGGGCCATAATTTTTTTTTTTTTTTCCCTGTCCTCAGTTCCTATCTTAGTGGCAGTGCAGAGCAATCAAGATGGAAGGCTGCAGTGAGTGATGTCAACTGCATTTCTGCTCTCTGCTTCCACCCTCACTTTGGGGGGCACAGGTGACATGCATCACCCCCAGTTCCTCTGCTCTTCAACACTGCAGAAAGTATTTCTCAACAGGACTTAAGAATCAGCTGTTGGAACCCTGGAAGCTGAGAATTTTAGGCTTTCTGTGCTGACAGGCACTGACCYTCCAGAAAACACTACATTTGACCTGAGGCCATAAAACAGGCTTCCAAAATTGGATGATAGCACCAGGAYTATGGGTGTGTRGTTTGAGTAGAAGTGTGTAATATCACAGGGTAGAAAACTTAGATTTTAAGGTTTTAGTACATGGTAATATATATAAAGCAAGATGGAGGATTTAGGGCAGGGRTCAGTCCTTCTTTCACCTTCTTCTTCATGGGTCTGGGTGGTSTATTGTAATTGGGTAGAAAAATCCTCATTGCGGACCAYAGGTTTGGTTATTGGGTTAAAAGTAAAAATAATTTAGRKGTCCTTTCATAATTGGACAGTTTGTGCTTAAAAGACCTTGGAAAGAGATAGAGACAGAGCCATTTTTCACCTTGTTAGTTAGAACTCACAGYTTGTGAGACTGTACCATAGATAAAAATTAATAAACATCTGAGCCTGAACATGAGCTGTGTCCCTCGAGCATTTAATCCCAGCTCTAACAGAAGAAAATAACAAACCCACAATCARCCTTACAGATGAAGACAAAGAAGGTGAGCAGAGGGAGAAGGCAAGAGGACTAAACACCTTCCAGGTTTCAGATTGAAAAAAAGACCCAATTTAGACAGTGACAGTCGGGCCCTGAGTGTAAGAGTTAATGGTTTATGGCAGTAAGGATCGTTTGGTAGTTCCCTTTTGGCTACTTAGCAAGACTTAATCAATTTTCAAGTACAGCTTAATTTTATTCATTGCCTTAATGGTTTTTATTCAGCTTTAAATTTTCTGTCTGACATTAATCTTTCCTTAGACTTTCACTTTTCACAGGGTTTTAATTTAAGAGGAGCTTTTTAGTCTGTATTTTTTTTTACCTCTTAAAATTACCTTACAGGTAGCAATTAAACTGCTGCTAAGCAGAATGGTGTCAGGTTTTACATGCTGTACTGGCAATAGAGCATCCCCAAATCCTCCAGTGCAATTTGCCTACCTTGAAAGCTATTGGCTTTTACTTACACCATACTCATAGCACACTGTCATAAACACGTTTTGCACTCACCTGCTGGCTCAATGAATCTGGTCTGTTGGAAGAAATTAGACTACCAGTTGTAGAGGTGCAAGTGATATTTGTTCAGCTGGTACAGAGGCAAAAAAGGCCAAATAAATTTGGGTTGTGAAGGCTGTATTTTGCCATCTGACAATCAGGATAGCTCTCTTCTCTAGAACAACTCACGTGATCCTTTAAGTGTTCTTAAAACACTGCAGCAGGTTTCCTTTTCTAGGAAGCAAGAGAAGTTTCAGGAAAAAAGAAGGTCTCCCTGTGGAATTGTGAAAAATTAATGGTTTACGTGTCCACACAAGTGTAAGTGCGGACATACTTGAATATTCTGCATATCCTGAAAGTTTCACATCTACAAATAAATGTATTTATATATGTAAACACATATATTCACATTATCACATTATCTTCTCTTGTATCCTGCCTTAAGTTCATTTTACTCCTTTAGAATGGTAAGATGAACACATATGATATTAAATTATATCCTGGTCAGCCTCAAAAACAAAACCAAAAACCTCTTGCAATTCAAAACCATTACCTGTGTCAATTAATCAAGGCAAAACTACTCCAAATTWCTGAAGATCTCCTTATTTCCCAAAATCTCCCTGGATTCCCTTCAGCATTAGTCCACACAGTTTCAGGTTATGAAAGGCCCGGTTTTTGAAGTATTGATTCTTTTTAAAGTGATCTCAATTTTGTCAGGAATGTGAATTACCTGGGTGAAACTGTGGTAAATAACTCGRCAGCCCTCACAGAAGACCAGAGGACAGAGATGGTCATTGGCTGAAGTCAGTTTGGCACCTTGGAGGTTAGTGGGCTGGTGATGGTGTTCCTGATGGAGTCATGAAAGGACTGATAGGGCTGGGACAAAAGAAAATCTCATAAAGATGAGGTTGCTTGCTGCCACCTCCCAGCTGGCTGAGGCTGGCAAGGCCTCAGGTGATTATTACTGAGCAATTTGAGTTGATTTGTTCTGGTTAAGAGTTTGTGGGTTTGGAAATAAAGCAAGCCCTGAGGAAGGGGATACAAAGAGAAGATCTACGGTTAGGAATTTGATTTTTCCTTGTAAGGCTGGTGAGCCTGCACAGTGACTTACAATTAGCAATAAAGTCCAGACAGTCCTTTACAAATCATGAGCTGGTTGAATCCTTTGCCATCAGAAGAACTCAATGCCTTTGAAGAAAAAACCTTTCAATGAATGTCTGTTGAAATTCAAATCTTAATCCATTCCAGCTACGYTTGGGCCTCTTATAGAGTCTCTTTCTGTGAACACTGAAGCAAGCAGTCATTGCTTGTAGAAATAAATTTTTAACTATACAGGTTCCATATTCATATCACATAAGATATATTTTTTCTATAGAGTGGGAAACTAATTTAAATGGCAAGGGGTAGAAGGAGAAATGTTCCAGTAAAACCTTATCAGAGCCCTGCAAGAGGAGCAGCTGAGCACCCACCATTCCATTACTCAAGTGTAAGAGAAGCATGTCTGTAACCATCCTATGTGACATTGAGGAAACCAAATAAAGCTGTATAAATTACATACACCTTCTGAAATTCTCCCTGCCATTTTAAAAGTGACCTACAACTGATTAACTGTTTGCTTGTTTAGTTTCTGGTTTGTTTGTTTGTTTTTCCTTAAAAGAGGATTTCAAAATGATGGTGGATTTTCGAAACCCGCTTCAATTAAAAGCCAGTGTTAACAAGCAGTTGTACACATACACGACCAAGATTGTCCAGGTGAATATAGAGGCCTGTAAAGACATTTAAAATAATTCCCTATGCAGGGAATGCAGATGTGGAATTAGCAGCCCCAAAGGTAACTTCAGAAACCAGCAAACAAAGTGGTGACTCAATTAAATGGAGAAAATGTCAGAGGAGACACCACAGCTCCAGCCTCCTTATTCCAAGATAGATAAGACACATAACTGCTTCCTACAGAGTGATGCCTATTTCCTTCAGAGTTTCATCAGACACTGGTTCTTATTCTTAAAGAAAAATCATAGAATAATACAGAAAAGCAAAAAATTATAAGGCAGTAAACCTTCCTTTTTTCCTATTCTTGCTAATGTGGCAGAGCAGGCGATCCAGATGTCCTGTGTGCTGTGTGAATACTCACCCTCTGGAATGCTCAGTGTCTCACCCTCTTTTCCTCCTGTGTGAATACTCACCCTCTGGAATGCTCAGTGTCTCACCCTCTTTTCCTCCTGTGTGAATACTCACCCTCTGGAATGCTCAGTGTCTCACCCTCTTTTCCTCCTGTGTGAATACTCACCCTCTGGAATGCTCAGTGTCTCACCCTCTTTTCCTCCTGTGTGAATACTCACCCTCTGGAATGCTCAGTGTCTCACCTTCTTTTCCTCCTCTCTAGTACCACAGGCATTTCAGAGACTGCCAGCAATTATTGCACACAGCCACACGAGCTCGAGGAACAATCTCCTGCTTTCTACCATTTTTGTCACAAAACATCACTGCTGAAGCAGCTCAGGGCTAGGGCACTGGATAGGTACTCTGTTATCTTCTGATGATGTACTTCTAAAACCAGGACCTCCTTACCTCACCCAAGCATGTGCACACCTCAGGCTTGAATGGTCTGGTGAGGGAGATCCATGTCCTTATCACTGCTCCCATGCAGGAGGTGTTGTCACATCACTGGAAAAGGCAGGAATGCTTCAACGTAACAGATGATACTGATGCTTTCAGTTTTAGCTTTCATGTTTTTCAGGTTCTGTGCTGCCTAGGGGTGTAGTTCTGAGCCTCATATTAGGTGTTAGCAAGCTCTGTTCACAGAGTAGAGAGACAAAACAAATCCTTTTCCTGCTGAAGACCAAGGACAATGAGTACAAGTTTCAGGCCCAAAAGCACAAACAATGGTGGAAGGAAAGGAAAAACAAGAAAGATGAGACCTCACAACTCAAAGCTGTAATTAGACAATTAAACCCCAATATGCAAACAGACCAACAATTATAAAACTGTGAGACCTTGTGACCGGTCATCCATTTTGTGACCATTTTGGGTCCACCTTGGGTGCAGCCCTGGTCAGGCCCTTGTCCTGCCCAAGCTGTATCCTTGAAGGCCTTTCAATAAATCCCTACTTTATTCTCTAGCTCTGTCCAGTCTCTGTTCCAGGTCAGCCTTCCCAAGGCATCATTAACACATCTGTGTCGTGTGTGAAGGCTCCTGGGTTCTGAGTAAAGAACAAGGACTGTGCTGGCACTGCAAACTCTTTCTCAAGCAGAAAGAATTGCAGCTGGCTCCTCCATTGTCATGCAGAMAGGAGCAGGAGAGGGCTGTGGTTTGACATATGTCTTCTGGGCCTTGAGTCTGAGAGTGTATGAGCGCTCTCACAGCCTCCTAATTCACGTGGAAGTAGGCAATGCCTCGTACTCCACAGGACGCTGRGCCTTCTTTTACACTAATGTTAGTTTTTATGTTTGAACATAACATTTATGCCTGTGCACTCACAGAGGAGATTTTCAAGCCTGAAATTTTTTGACTGCAGATGAATTACTGTAATTACATCTCACTAGAGCAATGACAAAATACTTTCTTAGCTAGGAAAAAAAAAAAAAAAGCTATAAAGAGAAAAGGGTTTTTTTCTGTACCTGAAAATGAATCATACTTGGGAATAAATTCCCTGGACTCAGTTTAATTCTGAAATATCATGCGTGGGCAATATTCATGACTAGGGAAAAGGCAATAAACAGGGAAGATACCCAGAAAACCCTCCCTTTAACCAAGTAAATTGTTAGTCTGGAACCTTATTATTCCTAACTGGGGTGACCTCAACACAGCCATTAACACTCTAGAAAATACCAGGCCTGCTGCACCTCCTTACTGTGATTGGCTCTTCTGGTTAAACAGTAAAACTGAAATCACTTGCAAACTTTAATAGCAGCTAAAAGAAATACATAGATGGCGGGATGCTAAGAGAAAATAATTCTTTCTATTTATTGTATTTTCATGGAGGAAAAAAGCTGTGGGATTTGAAAGCGTATTTGCTGGGAAAATAATTTGCTAAAGATAGAAAACATGGTGAGGATTTGCAGCAAATTCCCTTGCTGATAAATGAACAGTAATGCTTAAGCCCTTCTAATGAAGATGAGTTTACCATGGAATAAAGTTGTCAATGATGAGCAGAAAATAGGGCATTTGTAAATACAATGTAACACAGAATGATAAAGCACATCCAATTTATGCAAAGATGTGCTTGCAGAGCATGATAAATAATATCTGCATAATCAATTACTGGAAGAAAGACAGAGTGAATAAATTGTTTTCTGTCAATTTATGGAAAACAAGCATAGCACAAAAAAAAAGACAAATTGACATTAGTCTTTTAACTAGACTGACAAGCACTAAACTCAAACGTACTGATGATTCAAAGGACACTGTTTATAACTGTCTATTTTCATGAGCCATAGAAAATTTGAATTAGGGCAAGGGCAAAATTCCTATTTTATTTTTATGGCAAAAGACAGGATACACAATTTAATAATATATATAACTCATCCCCCCACCTTCTACCACCATATATTATATATTTATTTTTTTCTTGTATATGAGATTCTTAGGTTGAATGACACACATGGATTCAGAGGCGTGGGAGTGAAAGCAAGAGAAAAATATATTTTTGGCTCATCAGCTACTAATATTAAGGGGATACTGTATGTATTTGAATTACCTCTAATAGATAGACATTTAATGGCTGCATGCTACATCCACTGGTCTCAATGAAAAAGTTTTATCAAGCAGGGTGAGCTAGCCTTTAAAGAAATTCCAAAACTACTTTACAACTGAATTGGGAAAGTTGCAAATTATACCATCATTCATTTACAGAGCCATTAACTTAATGGTGCTAAATATCTCTATGATTCATGTAGTGGTTCTAGAAAGCTTCAGTAGCTGTTTAGGATACCAAGAATACAAAAGTGAGTGATAAGCCATTTAATATCCAGATATTAGCTTTGGAAGACAATGTCATTGAACAAAAACAGTTCTCTAATCCCTCATCCTTCCATCAATCAAAATAAAAATTAAAATGCAAATATTTGGGAGCTGACAGTACATATAACTTTTGCCTGCAAGAATATTCAAATGATTGTTATAATCTGCATAAAACAATTCAATATCCAACTTGAAAAACATTTAGCAGTTTTCAACAGTCTATGCAGGATATTAAAATTCACATAACCACCAGAACCACTCTCCATGTAAAACATTCAATGATGCCTGTAGCACTACATGCTCTGTTAGTAAATAAACCACTGTTTTTATTTTGGTTTTATTTCAGCCTTTTCAAAACCTCTCTTTTTATTTATCCACGAAAATGGTGCAGGCAAGTTCCAGAAGGCTAAAGCTTGTTTGTCCTATTAACGTGACACAGCCCTAATTCCATCAGCTAAGCAGATGAAAAAAGAAAATCAACAGTCAGTGGATATGATGCTGAATGGGAAGTTTGATTGTGAGTGAGAAGAGAGAGTGTGAAATCCAACTCCTTAAAATTTGCTTCTGACTCTGGGATTCAGGCAGGTGTTTGAACCTGCACAGACGGCAATATTTCTCCCTTGGGGAATACACTTCAAATTTTCGTGCACTTGTCTAGAATTGGCATGTTTCAAGCAATCATATCTTGATTGGCCATAATTTGATTAATGGCAATCATTAGTTGTTGGGGGTCTAACATCTCCCCAGAGGTTTCACTTCAGCCCATGAGTCTTGAGGCTCTGGTCATGCTTCACTGCCTGAGTGCACAGAGAGTTCCCTCCTGAAGCCTTTACAGCTGTCTCAGGACACCAAGGCTTCACTGCACAAACATTTATGTGCTGAAACGTGGACCTCACAAAAAGGCTGATCCACTAAAACCCTGAAAAACACTTGTAGCTCTCTCTCCCCAACCCAGGCAGCAGTCACATGCTGCCAGGAGGCCCCTTTGAGCACAGACCTCAAAGCAAGTGGAGCAAGCACCCAATGTTAGTAATATTTATAGGAAAGAAAGTTTCAGTTTCAGTGAACTGGACTCTCCCAAGGGCCCCAGTTCTTGTGCAGTCTATATGGCATCAAGGCTAGGACAATGGAATGGCTTTTGCAGCATGAGGGGATCGAGCCCTCAGAGAAACATTGGTGAAATTTTCAGGGAGAGTACCTGTTCTCAGCATTGTAAACACCAAGGATTTGGTAATACTGCTGCAATGAACCCACACTTCATGTGGTAGACAAAGGCACATGGATATTTCCAGGTGGAAAAGTTCCTTCATAAAATATGTGGTTTTTACGAGAAATATGCTACACAGATTTCCAGCCCTCTGACTCCATCCACTTCCTTCTCACAACAAAAGATATCCAGGCAAAATGTTAAAAGAAATAGTCCAGATTGAGGGTTTAACAGAGCCATTTGCTCTCCCAGATTTTGAAAGAAAAAGGTGAGAATTAAGTTGTCATTAGCAACTAAATATATATTTGCCAACATTGGTAGATGGGATTTTTTTTTTTTTTTTTTTTGTCTAGATGAGGTGCATTTTACAAATGCTAATAACTGCATGCTTACAGCAAATTGCACTAAGAGTACAACATGTGAGGAATGGAAATAGTTCTGACTTTAGGGTATTCAGCTGTGAAATACCATGGGCATGCATTTTGCTGGTTCCTGTGAGTTTCCTTTTGAACAAATCAACCACACAATCACTCAGGAGATGGAAAATTGGGAAAAAAAAGGTAGGGGTTAGGGGATATATTTTTGATGTGGTATAACACAGCAGTAGTGTTCTAATTAACTTTTTTTTTGAAGCGAATAACAAAGCCTACCACTGGCACATTAAGCACAGGATATGTGAGGAAGTAAATGAAAATAAGTGGAGAAGCTAAACATTGATTTCCTTTTATGTAATTCTGGTAATGATCAGTATCTCGTGATGTGCCGCTCCTCTAAAAGGATGTGTGAGCCAATCATTCACAGCCCTGTGCTGCCATAAAGATGATCTGAAGCTGACTACCTGTGAAAACTCATGCAAGGAAATTTTAGAAGCAGCATAAAAAAGATTAAAAAAAAAAATCATTCAGTACTTTCATGTACAAACATGATTTCTTGAGATCATGGGTATCTCCTAGCAGAAATTTTTGAAGCTACTCCCACCAAGAGGTATGATCATTTTAAAATACAGAGAGCAAAAAGCCATGAAGTCCACCATCCACCTTTCAGCTGCAATGCCTGTAACTGTAATTAGCTGTAGCCAGATTTTAGAGTTTTCTAAGTTCCCTGCCCTATATGGGAGGAACAGTTTGGTAAGAAATGCTGATATACACCCTTGAATGCCCTTCACCTGAGTTGCCTTGTGTGTTTCCCACCAGCAGCCAAGGATCTGGGCCATTAAGTTCAAAGGATATAACCTGCCCAAACTTTAGCATTCCATTTAACATTAATTTATAGTTGAACTTTTATGGAACTACAAAAGCTTTACTATCTTTATTAAAGCCATGTTTATTACATAGTGAAACTACAGCAAGGGGATTCTGGGCTGAATATTTCATTGACATATTTTTTTATTATTATTTTAAACAAAAATCTTGGGGAAACTTATGAAGGCAAGGTCTCTGTGCCCTGCTTCAAGAGAGTACCCGAATACTTCAAATAGAAAATTCTGACTTTTGCAAGCCACTGAATGATGTCTGAGGTAAACTTWCACACAAGTCCTTTGTCAGAGTCTAAAATTAAGAAAACCTCTTTCATAGTTCGAGAAAGGGCTGTATAAATATTCCTCTCCCTACCTTGTCACCTGTTTTACCCTCCTCACTATTTTTCACGTTGACCTGCTCACACACATGATAACGAAGTAATTATCTACATTTTCATTTATATCTCATACCTTAGGAGGCCACAAGTCTGGTCCATTAACACGAGGTTCTTCTCTTTGCTGCAATTGGCATGAAGAAACAAAGGTTTAAAGTCAATATTTCAGCTAAGAAGATACGACAGTTTTAAAAACAATTGTGAAAAAAATAACCTCTGACACATCAAAGCAGGGATGTTTTCTACAAGAGAAGAATCCATAATGCATGAAAAAACCTGAAGGAATGTGGAGCCACAAAGATTCTGAAGCATTTCGTACTGCATGACTGTAGGAACAACCACATGTTGTCTGACATGGGGAAAAGTGTTATCAGCTCATATAGTTTTCCTCACCCATGGCAACTTTTCTTTATAAAATAATGCATTTATTTAATTTATTTCTTTACTTTATAATCCTGAAAAGCAAATCATATGCATAATTCGAATTTTCTATACGAAACATTACAGAGCTCAAGAAATTTCACTTAATACTCGTAGACTTACTTTTTAAAATACTGGGAAAAAAACGAGGTCTAGAATGTTTTGGTTGCCTGTAAAGCAGAACAGCATATGTTGTCTAGGAAAACAAAAACTGAAAGGGAATATTCCCCCACTTACAGCCATAGAGAGGGAATGAAAAAAGGTATTAAAGCAGGTAGTAGCCCAAAAAGCTATGCACAAAACCAAAATTTATTTTCAAGACCATCATCTGAGATTAGGTATAAGAAAGACGTTTTTTCGTGATGATGGTGGTAAAATACTGGAACAGGCTGCCCAAAGAGGTGGTGGGTATCCCCTCCCTGGAAACATCCAAGGCCAGGTTGGATGGAGCTTCGAGCAACCAGGTTTAATGGAAGGTGTCCCTGCCCATGRYAGGGGGTTTGGACTAGACAACRTTTAAAYACCTTTCAACCCAAACCATTCCATGATTCTATGACATCCTCACTTTTTTAATGCATGGAAATTTTGCCACAGACTTAGGGAACTGTACAAGAAGAAGTGACAAACTCATATGAGTAAGCTGAAGAACTCAAAGTCGTTCCTAAAAATGTTGTATATAGACAGATGCTGCATGGCCTCCATAAAGGAATCAGCCCACTTCTACATATAAAATCTCAGCAGAATTTATTGAGTGTAAAACTGATCTCTTTCTAAACAAGGGGCAGAGGGGGAAATGAAGACCTCTTTTTCTTCCCTCAAAACTGCTTTTGAAACATTCTGCTAGTCATGCAGGGTGTGAGAACCTCTGCACAGAGCACTCCTAAGTGAGGCAGAAATATGACTGAGAGGGATTATTTTAGAGAAGAAACCAGCCTTTTGCAGGAAATCTAGCACAGTGCTTGTGCCATCTAGTCACCAATGTTAAATTAATAATGCTCCCAGAAAGTTAAAAAAGGCCTTTTTTTCCTCACAGTTGCCACCCTCAACTTTCTAGTTAGCGTAATTAGAGAAGAAATGGAGGTGTTGAAAAATTAATAGTTTGAAAGTAGATAAAACAGACTGAAATGGGACAACTTGAACACACCTTGAGATTGCATTTGTGTGGTTAGACCCCTACACAGAGTTTTTATATAGTTGTGTCCTTTTTACTATCCTTATAGAAAAACAAACTTTGATAGGGTAAGGATCAGAATGGGTGGATATACTCAGTGATTTCCTACAGACCCCTCTTCAGTTTCCTTTCACCATTTTTTTSKGGGGGATTCTTGTTTGTGTAGCATCTGATGCTTCGCCCTGTCTTCCAATAACCACAACAAGTATCACTGRTACTCCCTCCTACCCTACCTCAGCTGTCTTTAGGCTCTGAAACTTCTGATTTCTCACAATGTCACGAGTGAAAACTGAACTTGCCCCATGAATTTTAATGATTGTTTAAAACTTTTTTTTTTTTTTCTTTTAACTGCTAGCGCTTCCAGGATTTTTTGCTGTTTGATGTTGAGAAGTATGGACATGTAAAGAAAAGATCAAAGTACACTTCTGGTTAATAAAACTCAGCAAAAATTACTGCTCAAAATGCTGGCAAAATTAGACTTCATCAAAGAATCATGGATGGTTGAGGATTGAGGGGAAACATTAAAAATCAGGGTGGAAATATTTTTTAAAAAACAGAGGAAGGAAGAAAAATTTGGGTTTCGAAAGACAGCAGGGAAAGATGCTGCACATCATTATCTAATTTCATATTTTTATTTTACATTCATGGTTTAYAGATAAAATATCAGAAAGCAGATTTGAAATTCCATTGATTAATAATATTGTTAGTGATCAATGAGCATATTTTCTGAATGAAGGCAAAATATTTACATTTGATGTCGTAATATTACATAGGTATATTACTCATAAAATATAGAAAAACTACAGTCTCCTTTTCAAGAACAATGAGAACTTTACAAAAAAAAAAAACTATCTTTAGGTATAAATATTTATTTAAAATACTTTATCTGCAYTTTATTTAGAAAATTTTGCTGTTTAAGGTGTGGTTCTTCCTATATATTTAAACAGCCATTTTTAATTTGAGTGTGTTCTTGCATCGAAACTAGATGAGTACTTGGGTTTTTCCTAACTCCAACGAATCCAGTCCTCTAAATATAATTAAAAACTTTTTTCTGTCTCTGCAATAATACAGAATGCTACAAATAATTTATGTCACCCTTCCATGTGAGTAATCCAAATCGGACAAGGAGTTCAAGGTGAAAACACTGYTGATTTTATAAAATTTTTCTATTTTACTATTGACTGACTGTGCTTCCTCCAGGTCCTCATGCAAACTAAATTCTACCTGGCTTGGCTGTCACTGGGCACCTGAGCAAGTGTTTCATTACACTTGTCCCAAAAGATGTTAATTTTTTCTCTCAATACACTGAAAAGTGGAATAGATTTCATCTGACAGGTGAGAGCTTTATTAAAGCAGCCCCGTAGGAAAAGCACAGAGATGTGGAACAGCGTGATCACAAAGAGTCATTTCAATTGTCCAGTGCAGTCAGACTACAGAATTTGCACACAAGCACAGGGTGGTGACTCTTAGACTCCCCTGCAGGGCACTGGGGCAAGGATTTGGTGGCATTGAATGCCCAGGGGTCTTCATCTCTTCAGATGAGGAATGAGAAAGCCAGTGGTGTCCACTCAGAGTGAGTGAAATTCAAACCCACACGCAATCTCAGCCTTGCCTCTCAAAGCGCCCGTGCGCTCCAGCTGCTGTGCAGGAGCTGAGCATAAAAATGTGTCTTGTCCAATGACAAATTTATTTTTTCTGGCCTGGGAAAAACCTTTCAGAGTCTAGAGCATGCCAGAAAACCAGTCTTTCCCTAAGAAAAGGAGAGATATAAGAACAAAGGAGGTGCAAAGCAATGCCACTACCTACTACTTTGTCATGTTATAAGGCGTTGATGTTCCCTAAATTGAGACAGTTGGTTCAGATGGGCAGTGGGCAAGGTGACTGTTTTTAGTCTTTCATTGCCTTTTGAACAGAGATTTCAATTACTGTCACTCAATGAAATATAAAGATAGAATGATAGGTTTTTCTCCTTACCTCTTCCTGTGACTGGATCATGCAAGGGAATCACCCACTGTTCACATGCAAATTTGTTGTTTTCAATAACTGAGATTTAACTAGTGAAAAAAAAAGTAAAAACAAACAAACAAAACAAACAAACAAAAAAAAAATCAAAAACCAACCAAAAAAAAAACCAACCAAAAAAACCAATCAAAACCAACCCACCAACCTACCATAATCAGACTCCCTAAAAATTCACAAAGCACTAACCYGTAGCCCTGGTTTCGTGCCTGAGATGTTTTGGTTTTCTGAAATACTCCTCCCGGRGAATTTTCTGTAAACAAGAGACATGTTTTTGTAGCTGTAACATTGTTTTCCATTCCTTTTCCTAGGAGGGACTTCTTCTTGATGTCCCTCTGGTCTGACCAGTGTGAGTGAAGAAGTTTGTCCTTTTGTCACCAATCTGATTGGTCTGTGTAAAATAGTATATAAGGGAGATACATCCCAAAAATAAAGGAGTCATTTTCAGCCTTCTGAATTCGGAGTCTGTGTCATTCTGGTGTAAAACAGCGTCACCAACCCTCTTTCTGGGAGACATCACTGAGTTAAGGTCACCTTTCACTTTTGTTATCATTGTAAGGGATTTAAAATATTTTCAGTAAAGTTTGCAGAGCTTCTTGGGATTTGGCTTTCCAGTCACAAGTTATGAAAACAAATTGCTTTCAAGCAATTGAATAACTTCCAATATCAGATTCTATGAGTAGAAATAAACAAACAGAGCTTTGTACAGATTCCCKGGGAAGAATCTTATTCAATGGATATTTGGCAATTTGGATTCCAATCCCCTTTTTTCCCTGCTTTGCTCTCAGAGGAAAAGCAGAGTATTTTAACCAGTTACTCACTAGAAATATTTTAGAAACTGTRGTTTTGAATCAGAGACCCTTTCAAGTAGCTAATGCAGATGTCCCATATCCCACCAAATATTTTTCATTAACCTCTTGTATCTTTGGTTTTTTCCATATAATTTAATATTTCTTTTTTTTTCCTTTAATGTGCTCCATTTTTCTTCCTTCTTTTCAGTTTTTTTCAATATGCAGTGTATTTCACATCCTTTTCCATTTCTTCCACTTCCTTTTCTTTTTTGTCCCATTGTTTTCCTCCTTCCTTTTCCTCCACTATTTCTCTTGGAGTTGATACTTCACTTCTTTCACTCCATCAATCTTTCACTCCATCAATCTTTCAATTGACAGGCTGATGTGCTGACTTGAAAGCCTTCTCTGAAATAATTTCAGCAGCACAGGAACATTCAGATGTACACAAGGCAGGCTCATTTTCAATCCATTGCAGTGTCATTGTAATACTGAAGCTGCTGGGGTGCAGTGACAAYGCTCCATTTTGCTTCTTCACAGGTTGTAAGTTTGCCAGCCAGGCACAAATCACGAGTTTCTCCATGCCCATCAGGATTGTAGCCTGTTCTCTGCCTGCTCAAACTGCTGCCAGATTGCTTGAAAGGATAGACAGGAAGGCACACAGCTGTGGCAGTYTCCAACTAAATGAATAATGCAGCATCAACATCTGTAGGATTTTTGAAATGCTAAATACCCAGCTATGAAGCCTCTGAGGACGACACAGATGGTAATGGTGTTGTTCTTGCAGTGGTTCCACCAGAAATGGTCAGAGTTCTACAATCAGACTGGACTCTTAATACCTGAAACAATCCTTTCCTTTAGCAGCACTAGCTCTCAGTGCATCACAGAATGAGAAATGCTCMCTTTGTGGGCTGCATTCAATCCATKTAATTCCAAGCTTTGTTAAGCTAAAGAAATCCAGTAATGAMTATGGACATCTTCAAGCATGAATAYAGAYGCYAACACCAGTTGATAGTACTCAGCAGGTGATTTTAAACTGACAATCCAACCTAAAGTAGAATAATTAAAATAATTTTTCCATTCAATACAAAAAGCATAACAAAGTCCTGTGTTTACCTCAGGAAACCACAAACAACTAAGGCAACTTTTCCTAGATGAAAAACAGTATTATTTCATGGGATAATATGTATTTTCCTGCTTTTTAAGTCATATCAGTATGCATTGCCTACTGAAAGAATAGAAACAAATAAAATATATCTCTGAATACAAGCAAATAAATCTGTTCATCACCCACTGTTTTTTAAGACATTAAAGGAGAACACGATGTCTTATCATTTATTCTTTGCCTTACTTTTTTCCATCAATAAAAATTGTGTTTCAGAGACATTGAGCAAATTAAAAAAAAAAAAAAAAAAAAAAAAAAGAGGTGGTTTTGCTCAAGTTAGAATCTGTCCCTGGATTCAGAAACGAGCTAAAAGAAGTATCTAAAAAGTCAGCCTAAATTAAGCAGTGCTGAGAGGCAGAGGAATTAAAAGGAGCTAATAAGGAAAGCCATGACTGTATGAAAGAAGCTTCTGAGAGAAGGCATRATGTCACCAATCAGCTCCTCTGGACAGTTGTAGTCTGAACTCTTGATCCCAGACACAACTTATCTTCTTAGCTGGGACAGGCTCTCCAGAAAGATGGAGGATTAGTTCCTTTATGCGTGGACACAGCTGAGACGAGTCTATTAGAAATGTTAAAAACTGTACCCAAACCATAGAATAATATTTGGGAAGATTAAAGTACAGGGGGAAAGTTCAAGATACAAACCCAGAAATTCCAGGAAGCCTGTCCAGACAAGGAAGGAAAAGGATGCATTGCTTTAACAAGGGATCTTGGTTAACCCTATACAGAACTTTATAAATAACAATAACCCTCTCTTCCCAGTTTGCTTTAAATTTAGGAAAAGATAAGAACTTTAGCAAAAGAAACCAATAAAGACCAGTTACCTTTCTTCTTTTAATGCTGAAAATGGGATATTCAGAGACAGCTGCTCACCTCTRCAAGACTTGGAGTTCATAACCAGCAGGCTCTTTAAGCAACCAGYASAGTTTCTTGAGGAAGGGATGAAACMTCCTTATTCYTGTGAATAYTCTGCAGYAAAATCTGAAAAGGATGAGGTCTTTCATTGACCACATGGTTGTCCTCAGGATCTGCTTAGCAGCTGTTTTTGTCATGCCCAAACTACTTGCCTTTCCTCCACATCCTGGTAAGTAACAGAGTCATGTGCTTCTGCTGCCTGCTGACAGAGATGAGAAAAGTAGATTTCCATTTTCCTTTTGGGTATTTCTCTTTGAGCYTGACCCCTTCAAATCTTGGAGTTGTTGGCAGAAGGCTGGCCTGGCTCTGAGGCTGGTGGTGCCAGCTAAGCAGAGCCTACAGACATCTCTGCCTTTAGCCTTTCATCAGAGAAAGAATTTTGTTATGCCTAAAATCATATTTGGAAAAAAAAAAGGAGAAAAAATTGCTATTAGAATCACTTGGCAGGGTGAGCAGGGGGAAGGGAAGATGGAAATAAACATAAAAAAGAGCACTTGCTAAAGTCAACAAATCCTACAGGGGCCTGGAGTGGGAAACTCCGGGGGACCATCAAATGGGCAGTAGTTCAGTGGTTGTATCTCCTCATAATATCACAAGAGATGCAAAACTGTGCACAAAACCCTCTGCTAGAGTTTTAAAAGTGAAAAAATTGCTATAAAAAAGAGCATCGCAGTTTATACTATGATTTTCCAGGGGGAAAAAARGTGTACTGTTCCTCCCACAGGAGAAAGAGAAGCATTCACAGGCAAAGGAGAGGCAGGCTGTGAACTCTGGGGTTACAAAAGCTGTTGCAGCCAAGATTAAAACCCAGTAAGAGTTCTGCTTAAACAGAGAGGCAAAACTCAGGACCTCTGTTCTGCAGACTGAGTCACTTCTTCAACTAAAGTAGCAGATAGGAGCAAAACATCCAGATAGGGATTGGAAATATACATGGAGTACGTCTGTGTAGCACTGGCTAAAAGAAAGAAAATAAGAAAAAAGGTTAAAAAAATAAAATAGTCATCTCTAGGATTTATGTTTCTACATAGAGAAAAATATGTACAGCTTGATGCCAGAATATTAGCATTTTGCACATGCAAGAATCTGAGCTTCAAACCAAAACACAGAGGGCCTCAGTAACTTGTCCAAGGTCAAAATCTAAAATCCATGTAAGGCTCTTTGATTGTGATTTGCTTTCTAATGTAGTGAAAACTCACATGCTGAGGAATGTGCAGGCGTACAAGAGTTCCTTCTACCTAATTTACTATTCATATGAAATTTAAAGAATCTGATCTCAGAAKATATTTGCTCACATCACAAAGGCACCATGTATTTTGAAGTAGTCTGTTGGAGTCYGAAGACTCTGTAGAGGAAAGACCCAGAAACCCAGAACTGAAACAGGAGACATCTTACAAATCAGGATCAAAGGATATGCTGACAGATGCATTCAGGAACATGAGATAATGTTTCCAGACTCTATGAATAGCTTGAATCCAGGCTATCTCCTCTTAATATTCATATGTGAGGCGTCTATCAAAAAGTTAATAATGGAATTATTACAGTAATACAACCTCTGCTCTCTTGTGAAGCCTTCACAATTGGTAAGGATTCTCCTTTTTTGTTTTTTTCTTTTCCTCACCTTAGGAATCTTCTTCATTTCACCACATCTGTTGCTAAATTTCTTAAAACCTCCTGATAGCTACTCAAGCACATTACTGTAACAGCTGCACAATCTGCTGTGATGCACTCAGGCCAGCAAGGGCCTCACTGCTGCAAAACCTCCTGCAAATACCTGGGCCAAACCTAGAAAAGGCCTTAGACACCCTYATTTTTAGCTATACAATTGATTCCAGTTGAACACTCACTGGAACAAGATTCCAAATTACACATATTGTGAAATGCTTCTCTGCTGAACCAGTGCCCCTTTGTAGCATGTGTCCTCAAACATGCAGGGAGTTCATCCATGTTATCTGTTTCCTGAGAACATAAACCCACAGGATCCTGTCTCTGATTCATCTGCAAATTCTGCTTTCTGCTGCATATCTGCCACCCAAATTAATTAAATAATACTCTGGTGTGAGGAATACAAGCATTTTTCCATGAGATTTTAATGCTCAAAAGTCCAGTAACAGTGGTGTTTTGACCAGTGCAGAGTGCCTTTATCTATATATACACACCTACCTACATATCTCGGTGTATTTTTGTTTTCCATGAGAGAAGCATCACCCCAAACGAGCAAGCTGATCTATAACAGGCACTGATACTACTGATTACCAATGCAAAGCCTCAGAACAAAGGATCTGTTTGGAAAGCTTATGATTTGTAGACTTAAGATCTTAGCAGTGTTCCAGTATGTTGAAGAACCTTACGGAGTGAGAACAAAATGTCTTATGAAAGTTTAAATTATGTAAAATACTGAGATGTATTATATGAGGCATTTTAAATAAGGGCAGAATAAAGGCTAAATACTTCTGAACTGTCTCAGAAAAATTAATCCTTCTAAATTCATGCACCATTACCAGACTGATATTAAAATGCCTCCTGCCTTTAGGCTGATGTGGTTATAATTATTCACTTGTTTAAATTCATGTTTTATGTACTGTATGTATTTTTATGCAGCACCAATTGTGGTGGCATCCAACAATTAAAAACAGGCATAAATTAATCTCTCATTTACAGGAGAAACATCTTCAATTAACGAACTTAAGGACCTTCTACAATTTTTAATTAAAGTTCTGAATAAGCCAATAYGTATATAAATCTTAAGAAATGTGAACTTTTCAGGAGGATCTTTTTAATAACACCTTGGGGGCCATTTTATCCCTGTTGTAAAAACAAGAGCTTAAGCTTTCTGTCTCCTTAACTACTCCTGGGTGCCCCAGGACCAGGCAATGCCCTCCCAGCACCATTTGAGCAATAGTGAGTGTATTGACTTCTAGCCTTAGAAGAGTKATGCTCCATTTTTAGCACTCACTCCCTCAATGACCCTGGGAAAGAAAACTGTGCAGTTTCTTTGTCTCACAGAGGTGCCACTGTGCTAAGCTGGGGAGTCAGAGGGAACACTGTGTGGAAATTGTAATAATGTCTTTTCTATAAATGTTATTGCAATCACCAGGCAGCGCTTTCCTTGGCAGCGTTCGTTCTCTAACACAGTTCCTGATCTTGGATCCAAAGCTGATATTTTGGATATAGATCAACAAAACAAGTGAGAATTTGGGGCAAAACCCCCAGGCTTCTTTCTGGGGTGGGATGGCTATAAGAACATTCTTCATGGTAATTAAGTTTTTGCAGTTCCTGAATAAGAAACAGGAATAGTGTGGTGACTAYTGCCAAGTAACCTAAAATGTCACTACACCCAGCAGCCCAGCAGGCTTTTTCCTGTAGCCACTAACATGATGGCAGCTGAAAGGAGCCTCTAGAATATATAAATCTCCCAAGCAGTCATGCCCCCAGACTCGGCACAGAGGGCACTCAAACAAGAACACATAATGAAAATGTTGAAGTGGAAACAACACAATTCAGAGCTTATGGCAAACATGCCCCAAGGGAGAGAGAAAAAAATTAGAAATAGAGATATATTCTATTTCTAATACATGTATGTTTCAGAAAACTCTTTTTTTAGACCCTATGAGCCTCAAGGCATCCTTCTGATAAGAATGTAAGAGATTGTGGCAAAGATCCAGCTCCCAAATAGTTGAGTGCTAAACGGACAAGTGGYTGAAAGTTAAAAATCGACATTGCTTTTAACTTGGTACTGACCACCACTTTTCTGCCATTARGTAAGCACCTGCTGTACAGAGAGAGACATCATCCTATGAATATTTGACTGGTGAATATCAGAATTATCAATATTTAATGTGAATACTACTCCTGAGTGTGTTGCACTGCATAAGCTGTATTACAGCCTGAAGTCCAAAAATGTATTCATAACTTAGTTACAGTGGAAATCTGAGCCCATAATAAAATAACTTGTAATATTGGGTATTATGATTCAAATATACAGTTATAAAAGCATATGTATATATAGTACTGATATTTTTGAAAAAGATATTTCTTAAATCTCCTAGTGGGTTTTGGCAAAGCTGTTATACTTCTTTAGAWGCAGAATGGCATTTCTATCATTACCTTTCATAGGTTAGGAATATTCATGTTGAAATGACTGAGAGCACTACTCATCAATATTTAGATTTGAAAGACACATGAGGAGGTTATCCATATTAAACTCCTCCTCAAGGATCTAARACCACATTTTAAATTTTAGAAAAAGAGCTAATGTTTGTAAACCTAAATATAGGTTTATCCTATATATCATGAAATACGTAGTACCCATTCCAAATCATGGGTAGGAAATCTAATCAAAGATTAACTATCTTTCCTGGGATAGCCAATTAGAATATTTTGAGTAATTAATTYGTATACTGCTTCTTGATTACTCTCTGAACAAATGCATATATGTGTATATTTCTATAGAGACAGTTTTTGTACATAAGGGAGAASTGTATTTTTTAATCATAACCATCCTAAAACTTAAGGGCAAAAATAAATTGCTCAGTAAAGAGCCGTGWATGTSTCTCTCCAGTGAAATTCTRTATCTCTGCTTCATCAAAAAGGAACCACTACGTGTAGGCAGAAGACTCCTGGAAATTAAATTAATTGTGCCATGCAGAGGAAATAAAACCAAGCAGTTCCATAGMACGACAAAGTGAAATGATGATAAAGGCAGATTTTACAGTGCTTCCATCTGTCATACACTCGTCATATGTCCATTGTCATATACTTGCCATCCTGAATTATATGATACCCTATAAATCTGCTTTTTACTTCAAAAGTTACAGAGTGTTCCTCTTAAATTGTCTCAAACCAAGATAGGGACATATGTATAAGTATTTGCACAACCAGTGCCAAAGACAAAGATTACATTGTAAACTTAAGCACTTGAGATACTGATTAATATCAGAAGTATTTCCATTTAGAATTCCTGGCTATATAACAGTGTTTATTTCCATCTTCACTTTATTTTCTAGAACCTCTTAAAACCTTACTCCCTGTTATCTTTAGCCCATTGTCCTGATAAACTAAGTTCCCTAGGTCTCAGACCTGGTATATCTGATCTAAGATACCCTTCCCAATTAGCTCTCATCTGTTTTGCAGTAGGATTTATTAGCTGAAGCATAATGACACACTGAATGCAATGCCTGGCCAACTTAGAAATCAGGCACAAAAACTTGTGTCTCACTCCAAAAGGTTGTAGGGGCTCAAGCTTTTGCTTTCCCAAATTCTCGCCACAATATTCTCTACCTTGGGTTCCCACTCTCCAGCTCTTCCACACATTTGAAACTCCATTATCTTTCATGGAGTCTCTCTTAATTTCATGCATAATGAACTAGATAGAGAGCTATCATTTAATTTCAGTGGACAAGCAATCACACCACAGATATCATTCCTGCAGTAAACTTCATCCTRAATTTCAATGGGAGGAAACTTCCACAGGCTGATGTTAGGCATTGTTCTGGAAATTGGCTGGGGACAAGCTACTCACACAGCAGTGTGGTAACATTTTCCCCATGGAAGGAAAAAAAATGGCATATTATCAGTTAAAATAGGAACTTGGTATCTCCAGCAGCACAAGGCACAAGCAGTCCAAGGTAACGCTCCCATCTCGGTCTCCCCTGTGCTAACATTATCAGGATTTCTAGATGGTTCTTTTCATTTTAACTTTAAATTAAGATGGCACAGATGAAGTGCTTAATCTTATACCTGGGACCTGATCTTGTAAAAGCTGAAAATCCTGAACCAAAGTAGAGCCAAAGAGTTCAAAACCCATTGAAAGCTTTTACATAGTAGGCTTTTAATAACTTTTGTTTGTTTGTTTGTTTGTTTGTTTGTTGTTTCTGTTCTGCAGGAGTCACTGCTTGAAAATGATGAAGGATGTTAAGCAGAACCGGGTATTTTTTTAAGGCTTTTTATAAGGTGGTTTTCTTCACAGAAGTTACTAGCTAGAATTTGGCTGAATATGTCAGGTTTATCAGACGTGTTACTGACTCCAGCAGGGAGGGTTAGGTGCAAACCCTTTATAAACCAGCCCTGTAAATACAGAGACAAGTTTCTCAGCTCTAAAATGTTGCATATCCTGTGTTTATTAAGTCTTAAACATATTTCTTTCCTGAAAACTCAGTAGACAGGTTCTAAATAAAGAAAACTACACTTCACTGGAGTGTGGGCATAGTTCCCCCCTTCTGACTGATGATTGTTCTCATGCAAGGCAAACACTATCTAGAGGCTAAAATTGCATTCCTGGACCACATATGAGAGGTATCTTTGAGTCTTAAAGAAGCCCTGCATGTTTTTGGAGGTATGATCTGTGTGGTGATCAAGCAGTATTGATACTTTCACACATCTTTTAAGATTTCTGTCAGGAAAAGAAAACTTAAGATCACAGTTTGGGCTCCACAGTATGCCCAGGATTTTAGTATGAAAAACAGCAGCTGTTTTCTTCCTATTATAACTTCCCAGTTGGCAGAATTTCTGCTTAGAGGGCCTACAACCTGGGCTTATGCCAACAGAAGTAGAAACAGTTGTTTGCAGAATAAATTCCCTGTCCTACAGATAAAAAGTCTGTATTTTATCAGGAGGGATATTCACAGCCAGGGGATGACAGAGACAGGTTCTCACACTTGGGTGCACTGACAGCTCTTTTGGAGGAGTCCACCTGGCAATCTGTGGATGGTGCACACAGTCCTGAGCACCAGCATCACCCTGAGGCTGCTCTCAGCTGCCTGAGCAGTAATTCTTCTCAGCTTTGGGCTCCTGCCCCAGTTCCTGCTGCTCTGGGCTCTCACCACCCCAAACCTAGTCCCTATACAAATCATGAAAGCCCCCAAACACACACTCAGGGCTGCTCTTTGGTGACAGATTTTGATTTTTGAGGACGTGTTCAGTCATAAAAAGCCAGTTTTCTAGCTACTACAAGCTCTAACACTCATTACAGACATAAGCCAATTCCCACGGAAGCCACTGGGATTCTTTCAGTTGCCTTYCTTGTGGTTCAAATCAGGACCCTGAAACACTCCTAAAAATCACTGCTGTTTCCACTGAGGACCTGTTTTTTCTATATGAAGTATTCATAGGGAAATCTTGAACTGTATTTCTCAATGACTCAATAAATAACTCATGTCATGTTCAGTGCTTTTGGGTGGTAATTAAAGATTAAAGACGTTCAACAAAAATGCCGTTGCTTAATTAAAACCAATAAAAATCTTTCCACATTAAAATATTTGCCTCTTGCCTCTCAGACTTTATTCTAGGTATATGATAGGATTTTTTCCAGCTAATCTTACTTGAAGCAAGCAGGAAGTTCTTTTTTTCCTAGATGAAAGAAAAAGAAACATATTGTCTTAATCCTCACACTGTTAAGAATTTTACTGTGTATYTATTCTTCAAACATGTGGTTCCATTGCATTATTTAATTTCACTGGAGATAATGGACAAATGGATACAGACTATACTCACACTGCTTTTGTTTCTTTGTTGCAACTGTGGAGTTATAATCTGTTTATTATCCAATAGAGCATTATAGGCTGCATCAGCCTCTCCAAGTGGCTTTCAGGGCTCTCTACGGCAGCTTTTTGGTCTGTAAAACAGAGGGGTACCCTTAATACCTTCAAAACAGAAAAGGATCCTGTCATGACCCAGGTTCAAAGGAACTAAGTGATCTCTTCAAGACCCTCAAACAGCACGTTCCTGGGGATTGGACAAGAGAATGGTTTGGAAGCTTAGTCCAGATAACCTAACAGAAAAAAAAAAAGTCACATTAACTTTACTTTATAAGCTTAAAAGACTATCTTTTTGCTTTCTAATTTCTGGGTTTGGAGCTGTGGACATAAAAAAAAATGGCAAATTGTGTTTAAAAGCACCTTCTCAAGTAAATATCTATATCTATCTTATTTTCTGGATGAAAAGTACTCTAGGCCTGTACTGAGGTAAGAAGCAGCAAAGGGAAAATGACACCTGTATTAAAAAAAAACTTTGTAAAATCACCTCAGTGAACCAAAATATTTTCACAGAACAGATTGTTCCTAATGTGGACATCTTCACTATTACCATTATATCATAAAATATTCCTCTAGCTTAGGTCTGTTTGAGCTAGCTCTAGCACTGGCATAAATAAAAATTCTCCAGAAAAATGCTTAATTCCACTCTCCTGAATCCCTCTCAGAGGCTTGTTCACTGTTTATCCTGTCCTTGATTTCATTTTCTCCATTACTTTTATTTTCACATTCAAGGAATTCTAATTACAAGTTAGTCTTTTTATTCTGAATAACCATGCTGGAAAATTCAATAATATAATAAATTTTCAGGTATTAGGTATATTTTAATTTCACCTAATGAAAKATGAAAGGACTATTAATACTAAATATTTTGGCTTACCCTAGAACACTGTTTTTAATTTGCCACTTTAAATGGTGGTATATACATTTTCACTAACTAATCTTTGCTTCTTAGCATCTTCATTTCCTCATAGGCTTCCCAATTTTGATACCCTTAAAAGCCTTTGATCTGCCTTGCACCTTAAAATATTTAAACTCTTTTTGATTTTATGTAATCATTCTTGTTGCGTTCTTTTGATGTCTTCATTGTATTCATTGTTTGCTGTATCTATTTTTGCTTTCTAAGAGTCCTCTTTGTTCAGAGACAGATATTAGTTCACCAGTGCTATTTTCCAGGCATGATCATCTACAAAAATATGCATTCTTTATTTTTAATTTGAGTGGCTTTTAGATTATGCCAATTCCTAATACTTACCTCCATTCTATGACATCCAGGACTGCTAAACACAATGAAAATGCATCCTCTTACATCTGGTGCTTCTCAAGACTGCTCTGACATCAATAAAGGTTAAATAAAGGATAGMCCGTTAGAGCAGTAGAGCAAGAACATCTTGAAATATTAATAAAATATTTTGCTGCTTTTTTACACTGTGCTGTTGTCTGGTTGATATGYAGACACTTGATCCTTTTATGTTTTGCCAATTCTTTTTCTGCCTCTTAAAAATGAACTAAGAACTAYGCAGTGCACTTCAGCTTTTTGAATAATGGGAGTGAAAATAGTGCAGAGCACTGATGGCAGCAAGCTTGCCGCCCGACCTCTCTGCCTACTGCAAACTGCGTGCTTAGACCAAAAAAAACCAGTGGTGTGATACTTTTCTACCAGATTTTTAATTATAGGTGGTGGCATGATACAATCTTACATGAGGGCAGTGTGTAATGAGCCTCATGAAGGTGTATCRAGTTCTGAGGACGTCCAGCACTTCTCAGAATGGATTAGAATAACTGTGAGACGGCTGACCAGGTGTGCTTTGAAAGTCAGTAATAATTGACTGGTTTAACTACTAATAATATCTAATTAAATAATTTAATTAATTTAATGATTAATAATAAATTATTTAATAAGAAATAATTTGTTTTAATAAATGAGAAAATAACAAACCATACAAAAACAAAAATCAAAAGCCGAGCACAGTGCAAGGAAACCCTTTTGCACCTGCTAAGGCATCCCAAAAAGCCCCGAGCACCTCTGTGCTCCTTATTAAGTATACAACAATCAAGGAGGGATAATTTGGCTTGCTGCCCAATAGAAACTAGCTATACTTCAGAGGAGCAGCTAAAAGGTCCAACAGGTTTCTCTGTGCTGGCACTGAGCCAGTTACAATGAGAGAAACGCAGAAGATTCCAGTCTGTTTTCCTTTTAAGTTCAGGGGTAAACCGAACCTCTTTTCCTTATTTGGAAACATTTGCTTGATTTTGGGAAATGCACCGCAACAGTGGTACACAGCCTTTCAGGAGCAGTATGATTCCCTGATTACCTGGTCTTCTGCAGCTTGTAACCAAGTGAAATTTACTACAGAACATTTCTAGGACGCTCATTTCAAGTCTCCTGTGTGTATGATAAAACTTCTTACTGGATGCTCAGTGCGCTCAATTAGAGGAAACATCCCCCGAATGCCCAGCATTTTATAATAAAGAATATCTGCTTTCTGCTACTCAAAACTGTGTTAGAAGGTTTCTATCTGACCAATTTCGATATCAACATCCATCTGTGACTCTAGGATTTATCTAGAGGAAAGAAATCCCCAGCTCGTTCGCTCTTATAACATTATAACCTATTGTTATGAGCAGATCTAAATGGATTTAGGACAACACAGAATCTGTTCTCATTCACTGGTCATGATACACCAGAACTATTTTCATCCTCTCTGAAAATCCTGTAACAGAAGCAGCCATATCAGTTCTAGGGATTTGATTATTGTCTCCCTGTAGCTGGYCAGAGCTCCTAGAATCAAGTGACTGGATAAGAATTTCAGCTTTCATGTGAAAGAAATTGAAGGTTTTGATCCTCCATGACTGTCAACAACAGCTAGCAAATAAAACACCCTAACCTCATAAATGGAGACTCGAATAAGACATAATTAATCATTTTATAGGTGTCTATTTTCAAGAACATTGCACTTTTGGGAGACATTGAAGAAGTGATTTGTGGCAATAAAATCTTCCAGGACACCAAAACCCCTGCACTTTCACCTCATTTTTGAAGTGATGCTGCAAGTCAAGATCAATGCATATTCCCCATGTTTTACAGAGTAGAAGTTCAGTTTCCAGTACCTGTCATTCATAATTCCCCAATGGATCACAGCACAACACAGACAGTTTGCTTTCCCCAGGCAAAGCCATAATTTGCATGAGAGGGGTCACTCACAGACTTTATCCCTCCAAAAGAGAGAAGACATTCCTTTTGTGACTTTTTTGTGACAATAAATAAATTACATAAATGAAAATTGAGGGCTATCTTGAGTAAACTATTTGTGCACTTTTCGGTCATGTAACCCCTCCCTCATATCTTGTTCAATATTAGTTTTATCATAAAAAAATAATATAAAGGACATTAGAATACTGTCCCTTGCTAACAGTAAATGAAATTGGTACAAATGTTTTGACAATACTGTCATGAGCTTCCTTTACACACAAAAACTAATCTTCACATTCTATATGTCAGCCAACCAACCCTCTTTTATAATGTCAAGGTCATTATTCCCATCTCAAAATACTATCTGTGAAATAAAGAATATGGTGGAAGTTGGCCTGTACTTTTACAGCAGTGTGCAAAATGGAGGCTTTCAAGGTTTAATTATTTGTGTGACTGTATCTCTGCGACTGTATCTCTGCATTATCTTCTTAAACAGTATTGAGAAAGGTTAACTGCTGCATTAGCACTGATTTTTAGAACAATGTCATTTGGGGAAGTTGAATAGAGGGGAGTAACGTCAAGACGAAATTACCAACAAAGATATTGTCCTTTCACTGAAGTAAGCCCCACAGACATTGTAATGCAATTTCTTGTTAATGAAAGCATTAATAGAACTTTATCACAGAAGAACCCTCTGAATTTTAAACTATCATAGATCGTTGTTCAAACAGGCGATGACAAAACCATTTTATATTGATTGTATATTTCATTTGCACAGCTGGATGCACTAATGAAAGATTCTGAGTATATTTCCCAGTAACTCAAAAACAGCAATTAAAATAATTAAAAATCTTCTCACRGCATAAAAATTCGACAAGTGTAATGTCGTTTGCAGATCCATCATGAAGATCTCGGTGATGTAGTGGAGGTTTTACATGGACATGTCTGCTGAAATCAAAGCGTTGAGGCAGTGAAAATATACACAGTGAGAATAACCTTTACCTCCCTTCTTGCTCACATACCCAAGAGCTGAGCATGAAAGATGACCTMAAGGGGTTTCTATTAGTCCTCCTCCATTGCCACTAAGCAAAGAGCAGCCCAGGCTTGCACTGCACGGCAGCTTCCAGTTCCATGCACTTATCCCAGCTCTGCCAAGGGGATTCCCTTCTGCAGCCCTGAAGTTTATACAGGTTCCRGTTTGCACAGAAACATCAGACATTTACTATAAGTGCATATAAACATACATGGCATGCAGATGGAAAATAATGTATGGTGGCTCATTAGCAGCACCAGCCAGCCAGCAGCTCTGCTGCTCTGTCCCCATCCCTCAGACACAGGGAGAGGGCAGCTGGAGACCACATCATATGACTCAGCAGGTCCCATCTGGCCCTTGGGCTGCACATTACATGCCCCCACTCCACTGTCTGATGTGCTGAACAATCTCTGATTTCCTGCTGGGGATGTAAACTGATAATGAGATTRCTTTGGTGCTCTAAATCTCAGCAGCATTTTCACAAAGGCTATTTTCTGGCTTTTGCAGTTGCCTGAAAGGGAAAGGGACATAAACACTAGAGGTGAAAACAGAATTGCTGTGTAAGTTACTAGACAAACACAAGCTGCTGATTCAAGAGACAGTGTAAACCAGGTACAGTCAAATAGCAATTTTGCTCTCTTCTGATACATGTCATGTCGAGTATTTATTTAAAATACTGTTCAGGTGGACAGGCTTAAAGTGGCATCACATTTTCACCTGAGACTTGAGAACAGCAGATAAACACCACAAACACCTTGCAAACATTCMAACAGCACACTGCACCATGTGATCTTTTCTGTGCACAAGGTGTGCCAAGAGATCTGCTTTACACCAGCCACAAAACCAACGATCTGTTAAATGCACCATCAAGCAATCCACTATCACGTCTGTTTTCAGATGTTAYGACAGTCCATACTTGCTTCTCTAATTCTCACCCAACACTTGGGCTATAGYATAATTTCTAGTAGTCAGGAGTAGTGCAATTCTGTTTTAAATTTTGCCAAAGTGTAGTCTTGAGAATCTACAATCAGCAGGGGCCAGATTTTAATAAGTGTCTCTGTTACCATCACTTCAGCAACATTGCTGTAATCACAGGGGGTCTTTAACATGCCTTCAGGGACAYAGAGTTAAAGCCAAGAAAAATGTCACAATTACTAACTGATTACAAAGAGAGAAAAGTAAGAAAGCTGTTGTAGCATTGCTAGAAAAGTACTCTCTTAATCAGAGCATTAGAATGTTGTTATATTTCTCTCTTCAGTACCAAGTCGTGGTGACATCTATATTTATAGTGGGGTTAAATGGCAAGACGCTGACCTTTATTAAAATTTGTGGGTGAGGATTCTTTTACAATATCCAAGACCTCCCAAGATTTTTCCAGCTGTTGTGGATGCCCTCCCCTGTCTCCTTCCCCACATCACACCTATGACACGTGGGGGCATGCCACAGCTCCCTTCCTCAAGCTGAATGTCCATCCCTCTCCAGTGACATCCAACAAGGCACTGGCACTTTATCCTCTTCACTCCTTCTCTCCTAAGCTGTTTACCATCTTTACCAGATACATTCAGCTGAGCTTGACCACCTAATTACAAACACACCCAGCACTTGCAAGGCTTTGACTGGCAGTAACAAGGGTAATCTTTTTTTTCTAGAAGCCCTTAATAAACACAATAGTAAGCCACAAACTAAAATCTGGGAAAATTAAATTAAGCTGCTTTGTGAGCTCAGTGGGTGCAGCTACATCACTAATTTAGTTTGTTGTAGGGTTTTTTTTGAGAGGGAGGCTGTCTCGTGTCTATACTTGGTGTCCCCCGATATTCTTTAGCCAGAGAACTATCATTCCAAGCCCTTTCCCTCCTGGTGGAAACAAAAAACATGAAGCACCTGGGTCTTTCTCCAAGGATGCCCAGTAAATATCCGAAAGGAAACCAGTGCAGCATGGATGCAGGTTTAAGGGATATAACAACTAAAATAAAATCTAACCTCATACCTCTTAGTACAGCAGATGGGCTCACTGAGCAAATTCTGCTTCCCCCCATTCCTCACAGAATGAATTAAATTACTCCAGAAAACTGCATTGAAGTGGGAGAACAAAGTAGAATTAGGAAGTTAAACACAGTAATAGATTCTTTCTCATCTTCGTTGATAGTTCTACAAAGAACAAAACTAATAGCCATGTCATGAAGTGGGGAGCAGGATGTAGCTCAGCACAAAGGAATACAGTCACCTGAGTGAATCAACCAAATGTGCCTCAGGTTGAGTGGCTGCCCTAATCCAATGCAAAAGCACACAGCCCTTTGGGGAGGAAATACTGAAAAATTGAGCTCTCTGAGCACCCGTACAATTTAATTGTCACTGATTTCTGAGTGGTGTCTAAACCCAATATTTATTACTTTACTCGAGGAATTGAATTTGGTCCTGTTACTAGTAACCAAATCAATCCATTTTTCTTAACACAAAGCATAATAATAGTTTAAACTTTTTCACTGTTTCCTTGGTGAAGCTGCTGTTGAGAGCACTCACTGACTTCCAGACTCCTCTTGGAATATCAACCTGCAAATTTTGGATACAAAACCGTGGGGCTTCATTGCCTATCCAACCAAGTAGCAAGGCTATCCAGTATTGTTCCCACTGTTCTTTTCTTATTTATTTCCCCTTCTCTGCATGCACACTGCCAGTGTACTCCTTCCCTCTGAGCTGCCATCAGCCTGGAGAACTCCAGGAGRAGCCACTCCTTTCTTTTCATCTTCCCATTGCAACTAGGGGTGCCACCATGTGCAGAATGGCATTTGCACTGAAGGGTGTGCAAGGGTCAGAAAGCTGAAGAGACCCTCAAGGAGAAACACTGTAGAAACCTGTAGTCTGGAAAATTTCCTGGGAGACACGATCTGTGGATTAGAGAAAATTGTTCCAAATCTTGCACTCAAGTAATCTGGGCTTTATTTTCAGCTTGCAAATAAAAAAACCCTTATGGAATTTTATGTGTCTATAGCAATCATGACTTCAAGGGCCTCTCACATATGAAAAGAATCTAGAAAATAGAGGAAAATTAAATACACAGCTGTATTTTTAAGACAATAAATATAGAATTTTATAGAAACACAAGCATTTTCCCTTAGACTCATTCTTCTGTGTCAGAAGGTCAAAAGATTATCTAGGACTTCTCTCCTAGCAACAGGTGTTAATTATTCTAAAATTTATAATGATTAAAACATTTGTGACTAACTCTGAATTTCAGTAAAAGTATAGGCAAGTTTTAATTAAATTTGCAATGAAAATATCACCATAATGAGAATACAGATTAAAAATATACGTCTGCAGCAGTACAGAAATTTCTGACCTACACGAATTTAGATAAACATAAATAGTGGGAGTAGAGAAATCTCTTCAATTATCAGTCAGTTATCTGCCACTAGTTTTGGTAAACTCTGCTTTGCAATTTTCAGGCAATAAAGTTCTTGGGAAGACTGTCCCAGATTAAACAGAACTTGCAAAACAAGGATTCAAAAGAAAAAAAAAATAAAATTCATAAAAGTAACAGGAAAATTATCCAAGRAGCAAGTAGAATGGCAATGGAGTCCATGTGAATTTCCATACAAGGAAAGACTCAGAGAATTACACTGTTTTAGAAGTTACAGTAAGGTACTGTAAAATCATACACAGGAGTGAACTTTATGCAGGTGCTGAAGGAGAGCCAATATTGTAAAATAAAATGCAAGAGAAAAGGGATTTCTGAACCATCTGGAAAGGACAAGTTTTGCTCCCAGCCCCTGTGAGCACTGGTCACCTGACTGATGTGTATCCATATTTCCAAATAAGTATGGCATATTGGGCAGCACGCTTCCCTCAGTCACTCAGGCCAGGAGATTTTGGAGAGAGGGAGTATTTTTCCATCCATTTTGCACTGTGTGTGAAAGGGAAGGACAATGATCTARCATTTATCTCCATTCCTCACATCACAGATCATATACAAAAACACAATTCATCRATGTTGTTCTACAAAAGGCAAGACATTTTAGCAGAAAATGCTGTTCTATCTGATTACAGTACTAGTTTAATTAGTGTAATATTAGACAGGACGGTATCAGGGTAAGTAAACAAGCTGCTACACTTAACAAGACTGTGTTTTGAAAGTGAAATACGCTCCTAGTGCGCTAATGATTTTTGTTATTCTAAGAATAATGATGACACGTTCAAAAATATTTCTCTGTGTGCAGTTTTGCTTCGCCTTCTTTATATAATTATCCTTACAAGTTCATCTAAGTTATTATTTAAGTAATTACATGGAGCACACCTTTCTGGAAGAAATCTAGGGCTGTGTAGATCAAATTAGATCTCAGCTGCATACATCATCCAGGAAATTTCAGCATTTGCACAGCACATTTATTCAGGTGGAATTTAATTAAACTGAACAAATTAAAGCTGACTACTGACTCGTTTCAGAGCATTGGAGCAGAGACACAGACAGTGACACTGGAAAAAATGTGCAGCCATCTAGGACATTGTCATCTCTCAGTAGCCCTCAATTAGCCATTAATAATTTTGTGAAATTTAAATTTGATTTGCACTGCGCAAAAACCAATTTAGGGAAGAGAGACCTGTTAAGGTCTGCATTTCAACAAGTCTCTCAGAATGTGCAAACACTTAAGTACACACCTTTTGAGCCCTACAAGCCAACTGTAAGCACACTGGTTACTGTGTATAAATACATGTATACCTAATCCAAACTCCCTTGATGCAATTTCAGGCCATTATGTCTTTGTATGCCCATGGACATCAAAAATAATTCATTCCTTTAAACCTTAAAACAATCTATGTATTTTAAAAACTATCACTGTGCCTCTCTTTTATTTTCCTTTAGAATAAACAACCTTAATTCCAGGAGTCTTTTCTCTCAGGTAGTGCACCTCCTTGTCCTTCCCTCTGGAGCTGCTCAGCTCTGTCCCAGGTCTGATTTTAGAAACTGTGCAATTTCCACAGTAGTTCACAAATGCAAAAGAATTGTCTTACAATTCTGAATGGCCAGAAGCCTTTCCTCATAAAAATGAAGGTTAAAAGAGCTTAGGCCCATGACCATGACTTAGGGGATCACCAAAATGCAGAAACTGAAGAGTAGAAATAGCTTAAATATTCCACATCTTTCCCAGAGAAATAGATTATACAAAATAGCCTTGATATGTTCCCTTAGGTTTAAACATTTAAGCATATTCAAAACAAAAATCTGTCTCAAAAATACACATTTTGAAAGCAGAGGGAAAACACAAATCACTGTGACTGCTAAAACAAGTGAAAAATAATGGATGAAACTAAAAATAAGTATCAAATAGCACAGAAAATTTCAGCAGAGTAAAATGACGCTCAGTAAATGCTCACAACATTTAAATAGCTGAGGATGATTTTCCCTTTACCAAAAAAAAAAAACCCAAAAAACCCCAGCCCTCTGAGGAAATGATTGCAGGAAGGAAAACTGGTAAGTAAATTTTGATTATAAATTTGAGCAGAAGGAAAGACTTAAGAGTTGTCATCATCAAAAACATATGGAAAAAGGAATGTTCTGATCTGCTTTTGAGGATCAGGAGCACTTAACTAAGGCAGATAACACACAATTCCCAACGTTACATTTCTCCTACATCCCAACAGAGCCATCTTCTGCGTGGTTTCACCATCTCATGTGCAAAACCACAGAGGCTGTTCATAAAAATACACAGGAAAAGCACAAACATCCTTTGTTTTACGTGGTGGAGGCCTGTGGAATTGCTCTCTGTGCTTGGAAAGTCAGGGTTCAACCTGGAGAAGAGAAAGCTCTTCTATAAGGAGACCTTACTGTAGTCTTTCAGTACTCAAAGGGGGTTTATAAAGAAGTTGGGGGGACACATTTTAGCAGGGCCTGCTCTGATAGGACAAGGAGAAATGGTTTTAAGCTAAAAGATTCAGATTAGATGTCAGAAGAAATTTTTCATTATGTGGGTGGTAAAACAGTGGCAACTCCTCATTCCCAGAGAGCTGGTGGATGCTCCATCCCTGGAAACATTTGAGGCCAGGTTGGATGGGGCTCTGAGCAGCCTGTTCTAGTGGAAGATTACCCTGCTCATTGCAGAAGGCCTTTGGAGGTCCCTTCCAACCTAAACTGTTCTATAATTCTATTCCTAGTCCTATACTTCGTGAAGCCAAAAAATACTCATTACATGAAGGAGAGCCTAGGGCTACCCAGTCAAACTGTAAACCAAATTCTTCCATTTCAGTTGTAATTTAATTGAGCAGAAACCAAACAAAGACAGAGTTGAAGAGGTGGGCAATATGCACAATTTTCCATGTACCTTGCTGACTGGAAGGTAATAGAGCCATCACTTTCTTTTGCATGAATATTATTTGTTACCACCTTAGTTCTATTAGATTTATGAACTGTTCACAAGCAAAGTCTCATTTTCTTTAATGCATTTGATATGTGTAAGCTCTCCTGGAACAGTTTGGAAAACTCATTTTCAGGCTATTTTTTGTGAAATGTTTGGTTTATGTGTTCTGAGATTCGATAGTGGGTGCTCGCTGGACTGTTTCAATTATTATATTGGCTGACAATCTTTTTTGCAAATAATAACAAATCCTCCTCCCATCACACCCCCTCGCTGGCATGTCCAGGAGTAATTCTTAGAGGCATAATTACTCCATTTTAAACAATTAAAACATCTGAGCCTCATGAACATTTGTACACTTAACCAGAAGATGTAAGGCATCCCTGACATATGATTAGTAGCTCATCATGGAGCACAACTGTTCCAAATTTGACCCCTGCCCTCAGAAACTTACTTGTACCTATGAATTTGATTTAAAACTTTTGCTTATTTTTGAACCAGCTATGGACACTGGCTTGGAAACTATTTTTATTGTTGCATCAAAGAACAAAAAACAGTCAGGGCAGATGCAGATGTTACAGGCACGATGTTTGGCTGGGATAAATCAACAGATTTCACACAAAGCTGGGCTCTGAGAACTGCAGAGATTTGGCCAAAGTTATTGATCAGACAGTTAATAGATCTAAAACTTAAGAATTAGGCAGGGTCTCTGCCACTTTACTTTTAATATTAACATCATAAAGGCATACAAAAACAAGGCTATAATTTTCTCAGACTCTCACTAAGCAGAAAAAGAGGCAGAATGACACCTATGCATAGACAGAAGAAGGAGAATAGGCTGGATCTCTTGATTTGCTAACTGGGTCAGAGTTAAGAGCACAAGAATACTTTGTAAATGAAACATACACATCAAATTATTTACTAAGAGAAGAGTGCATTAAGGCCATCAATAAATGTAGAAGAGATTTAAGAGTTTAAACATTGACAAATGATCATCTCTAAAGACTGCAGAGATTATGGAAATTCAAGCTGTACAAAATCTACTAATTTAAATTACTGAGCCCCTTCCTACATTCTAGATATGTCCCTTTTCAACTGTGTATTCTTCCCTACAAAACACTATAATTTATTATATAGGGGAAAGTGCACTTTGTGTATATTATTTTTACATTAAATAATGTAAAAATAATAAAATTCTAAATTTACATGGTGCTACACAACTTTTTTTGCTTAAATGCTTAAAATTTAAAGTCCTAATTTTACAAACATTTCACAGAGCTTGTTACCAGGTACCTTACAGCACAGTTAACTGAGCTACATGGAATAAATTATGCCTGCTTGTAAGTATGTGCAAAATTATCCCTGAAAGAGACAATATGACAGGTTTGGAATTCAGTGTTAAATTTCACCTAATCAGACACTGAAAAAGTATTGCAATTCATAATTCCAAGTAATGAAGGAGTAGATGATATTGTTCGAGATAAATTATATTCAACATATAAAAATCAAATATTAACTTGAGTTATTCAGAACAGCACAAGTAACTGAGTGTAAAAATATCAATCAAGGCAAGCATTCAGGGTTCAAACCCAGAAGAATTTAAATTAAAGGACATTAACATTATTTTGATAAAGGTTTTGTTATTTGGGCTGGTGAAGATATCTACCATTTTTCCCACTACATGCTATGTCCACAATTCAGCACCCAGAAAGATTTTACTGAGGTTGTTTTTCCCGATATCAGCTCCAGTTATTATTCTTAGGGAAAGAGTGCAGACACAGGTGTCTAACTGTCTAGACTTCCCATGGGTCAGAAAAGGAATTTTTCCTTGTATAATGCACATTAACATCCTTGAAAGATAAACAGAATTGTTAACGTGTCTTTACAAGGTGATACAGTTTAGTACTTAGTCAGTTATTCCCCAAAGCTTGAACATTAGAAATCACTAACACAGTGACTGGTAATCCTTTAATTTCTATGGTCATTGACAAATTCAGATTTATCTACATAATTTTCAAAATATACTACCATAGGGGTTTTCGGAAGACAATATTTTTTTTCAGTAGATTATCGTGGAAAAATGGATACAGCCAACCTATTACATTCCCTGTGTTTTGAGGTACAGCATTTAGAGATGCAGCAAGGAAATAATTCCTCCACTCTTTGGTTGTTTAAAAGCCTATTTATTTTTCCCCGTTGAAAAACTATGTGTGGTTATTTCCCTTCCCAGTATAACAGTCTTGTGTTCTTCCCTGCAACAGCAGAAAGAAAAAAATAAATAAAGTGTAACTGTAATTCCACAAAAACTGTCTGACAAGACCCTCTAAGAGGCCAGATGCTTCTAAAATTTCTACAAATTAGATTTCAAGTTCATGGTTTTCTCCTAATGCTGGTAAAAGATGTAGCTTTGAGAGCCTGCAAAGCCCGAATCTTTTCTCATTACCTCTGCAGAAGAAATGTAGCTGCAGTGCAAGACCTTCCAACTTTCCAGACAAACACCTCATCCTTTTTCAAAGAATCAGTTCTACAGGAGTGAAGCAGTAGTAAATTGTGGCATTACCTCCCAGGATGACCCTGCCAAGCTGCAGGGCTAAGTGGCATTCTCTTGGCTAGCTGGAGAATCATCACATTGGTCTGGAGAGACAGAATGCACACCTCAACACCTTCAGGAGCTGGAAAAATGGTTAAGGGACACTGTGGAGATTATTTCACCTTGAAATAGGTCTGCCTTAGATCTTATTTCTCTAACTCTTTGCAGGCTCAATGGGGAAAAAAAAGACACTTACTGAAAAGGAAAATTGATTATATTGAATTTTCAATACTGAGCAGCTATTCACAGCTGCTGAGAACTCCAGAAGTTGATGTAGTTGCACGCAAGAGAGATAAATACATTGGCAGCCCCTTGTCAGGTGGCAGCAAAACTTCTGCCCCTTCATATCTGGATTTTGGAGGTAAGAGAGAGATCGACAAGGTCCCCTGGAAAACAGTAACTAATAAATTATCAATGGAAATCTGCTTTAGCAATTCTTCCTTGCTGCTGTCAACAACTATGAGGAATGCAAATTTCTTTTCTCAAAATATGTTGCTGATGGGTAAGATAGCCATAAATGATCAATACAACTTTTAAGTTGCTTTAGCAGTGACAGAAAGTTGTTTTATTTTTAGTTTCTAGTGAGGAGAAAAATCTCTATCTATAGATTCTGAGTCTTTAGCATAACATGGTAACCATTTTTATTAACAGCAAACCTAGAGTAGGAAATACGGCTGAACATTTTCTTCACCAATTATTGCATCATCTCAGGACAGTACCAGGTTAAAAGATGGAACAGCGTTTACATTAAAAAGAAGGTGCTGTGCATTAATTTCATTGGCTTGTCAGTCACTGATTCTTTTTGTGATCCCAGAAAATTCATTAACTCTCTGTTTAACTCAGTGTCTCTGTTGTGAAATGAGTCCTTAACAACATTCAGGCATTGGTTATTGTAGGACTCTGTGAAAAGGGGGATGGAAACTGGTTTGTTTTCATCAAATAAATATGATAGGGTGGTATTTTTATGCATTTAAATGCATAACAATTCTCAGTGCTCTTTACAAGGAACCAAGGGAAAAAAAGGTTTCTAATGTTCAGTCCTTTCAAAAGTGTACTCAGCAGGGTCCATAACATATTTAATTGTATAAATCACCAATCAGAAATGAATCCAAAAAGTACATAATTCCAGTAGAAATATTTAATTGTGYGCTTTGCCATTTTTCAGGTAAACCTCTGAATTTATTCACCCTCTGTTAATCGTAACTCCTCTGTTTACCCAGTCCTTTACATTTTCAATCTTAGCAACTTTTTCACTGACCATGCAAGCTGTGATGAGACACCAGGTTTGTTTGTTTTAATTTCACGGCTCACAAAGCAAAATTTCACTGGCCTTGCTAACTAACGTTTGGGAAGGGRAAAAAAAGAAGAAGAGAGGGAAACAAAAGAGCATTTACTTATAATTTGAAAATTGTAACCTGCAATCTTTGGTTATACTGATCTGAGCCCAAGCCTACATTTTAGGGGAGATCTGAAGTCCTGGTCTATAATCAGGCATTCCTCATTTCTTTCTAAAGGAATGGACAGTATAAAATGGGAAAAAAAGATCTGAAACTTTTCTAGGCATAGATACAGACTGGGCTTGCATTTATTGCCTGGAGTTAGGTAGCTCAAAGCACACAGACAGATATATGCTATGGCAAACATTTTCCTGCTCTCTGATCCAAATAAATTTGGAACATAATAAATATAACTTAATTCAATGTTCACAAGATCTRTGCCCTCTTGTCCCCTTGAAGGGTTTCTAGCCCTCTGACTTAGATCCTTGGAAATCACAAACAATCTGTTCCTTTTCAGGCAGCGGGGTAATACCACTGAAGCAAAATATTCAAACAAGGGGAAAATACACAATCTAAACAGGAAAAGGTCTGTTAAGGTGGGTTTTTTTTTTTATTCCTTTGCCCAGTGTACCTACAAAGAAAGCCCTGTGAAGTGCATTGCAAACCCCAGCTCTCTGTCTGATATTCACCTCTTCCAGATATGCCAGGGCAAGGATTTCAAGGGATACAACAAAGCAGGAGCAAGCCGTGGTAAAGACACAAGGCAGGCCCAACCTGTGGTTACAGACACAGCTGTACAAGCATGCAGAAACACCACCAAGCTCTTTCCTGCAGCAGACAGCATCCTTGTTCCTGCAGATATGACTGAAATAGGCTAGTATAATTCCCAAAGAGGAATATATCTCATAGAKAAAGAGTCTGAAACTGATGCTGCCATACATTATATTGTCCAGAAGGCAGATTATAAAGCACGAGTTTCAGAAAGTACACGTGCAGCATGGTGTGAAAGCTGACAGTGGCCCAGCTACACATAAGCAACATGAAAATCAACAGCAGTTTCAGCACCATTTGGGATTACAGCCTTCAGTCAAACAGCTGAGGTCCCTCATATTGCCACAAACCTGTGGCTAAATTATACTACAAATTTATCTGCAATAATTTGCAACACTGCATATCTACGACAAATGCTGAATTTACCTTGTATTCACCGTATTCCTGCTTCCAGATTCATTTCTTTCTATGCTTTCAGGTTCTTTGGAGTAAATGCATAGCAGGTTTAATTCTGCAGTTTCTCAACGAAGATATTAATTTTGATCTCTTCCTTCTCTGGAAATCTATCAGTGAGGCCTGGCAATGTAAAGAAAAAATGTAAATAAATCCATTAATACCAAATTTTTGGTGAATATGACTTCAAAATGTTAAAAAGTAGCGGCTTGATCAACAAGCAAATGCCAGATGAGAATTTTATCAAGGAAAAATATTAACAAATAATACAGAGAAATCACCAGGATCTTTTACTGAATGTAAAGGAGTGAATTTCAAATATCTGTTATTTATGTATTTATCTGGATTCCCACGCTGCCACATATAATGCAACATTACACCATAACAACCTAGAACCCAGGTGTTAAAGGTCTACAAGGACAGAAGATGGAGAGCATGGGAATGACAAAAGAACATTTTCCTTGCTTGTCCTGCCTGCCTTGGAGACACAAGCAGGGTCTAACACCCCGTGACTCCCAGGCTGCTGTTTAAATCCAGAATATGAAATGATGGATCCAAATTTTCCTGTTGTAAGCCAGCAGGAGCCCACATCCCATGTACATCACCAGCCTGCTGTCAAAATTACATTTCCTACTGGTCTGCAGAGGTGTGGATATTATTGTCACATCTCTCAGCAATTGTGCAAACAATCCTTTGCACCCCACAGATGTGAGAGGGGTTTAACCTTGCCTCGACTGTATCTTTGAAAAAAAATTTCAAAGTACCAAAAATACAAATAGGCAGCACAGGAAGCTTTGAATTCACACTGCTTCTAGTACCCCTACACAACAGCATGCTCAAATAGTACAGCAAGAACTTTCTTTGAGCAGATTCAATCTTTGCTGAATTCTCCTTCCTTTTCCTTTCAGAAGCCCATAAAGTCAACAATGAATGGAGACAACTAAACCAAACAAAAAAAAAAAGTCTTATTTCAGTTTTATTAGCAGATAGGAAATATAGCTGTTGCTTTTTGGAATAAAGTAGACATCTGAAGCTCCTTGTGCTGTGAAGTAAAATCATGAAAATGCTTGCTCCACAAATACATCTCCTCATGGGGACAGACATATCCACCATAGACACCTACCTTGTGGAGCTGGCTCTGCATCTTTTGTCTTTTAAACCTATCCAAAACTGACAATGCAGGGAACGAGGTGGATGTCAGGGGGGAATTTCATTTACATCTGTTCTTGCCCAGCACTGAGTCCAACAGAGACAATATGTCACCAACCTAGATTTGACAAGCTCTCTGGCTTTTCCATTTCTGCCTGCAAGTGATTTGGACTACTACACAGGGCTAGAAAGCTGTAACTCAGTTTCCTCCAGCCACAGGAGGAAAGGTTGCTTTGGATGGTGATTTACACTGAGATTAATCACAATCATGGCCATGGCAAATGGTTATCCTACTGTATTCCAGTGATTTAGTTGTACTGCACGGAACAAATCAAAGACAACCATGTTTGTATTCTTGGTACTCTTTGGAAGTGTCCTTATCACTTCTATAACACATTGGCTGCCCAAGTTAAACAATTTTATGGTTGTTTAACATAGCTGGGTGGTAAGCCTTGTGCCACTATAATGAGCCAATTGCTGGAGTGCTAAATAAAAGTGGACAGTTTGGACCAGGAGCCTGGACATCTGAGGAGCCRTGTGGTGCCTGGATGCAGGGCTGTGTTTTGACACGGGATACACGTGTGGGCAGCTGCACCACTTAGTTGTGGATCCAGGCTCAGGCTGAAACMCCCCAGGCTGGTTTGAATGCTTCCTTCCAAAGTCCAGTGGGCCTCAGCCTGATGGTTTTCAGTTGGGCCCATTTTGTAACAAAAGCAAATGCTAATGAGGAGCTACCCAGAAATAGCACTGCATAGGGATTTTGTATATAAATTTATAATGCAATGGAAACAGATGGTACATTCAGCACTGTCAGAGAAAGGCATTTGGGTTTTGGTKACTATTTCTTTTTTATTTTTGATGGTATATTTACTCTATTTTCATTGCCGAGTTGTTTCAACACCTGTATAAAATAGAAGACTACCCTAAGTGAGAGCTTTGTAAATTAATCTTGGTAACAGACACAGCTTTGTCAGTCCTGATGCAATTTTTCTGGCCAGTGATGTAAACTGTRCAGCACACCACTTTTTGATGGCAATCAACAATGTTCACTTGGGTTCTACTTCCAGAAAGAGGGATTARTTTATGAGGGATCATTAGAAGCCATTTTCAAAAGCATGAAAACYTCCTTCAATTTTTATGAGGCAAGTTTGGTGTTAAAGATGAGGCAGCAGATCATTTATTTTGATGCTGTATTTCACACGGTATTTGTAGTCTACATTTTTTAAAATATTTACAGGAAAGGCCAGTATGGTGATCTAAATTCAGAACACACAGCTCAGAGAAGATTAATTTAGACCGGGCTTGGGGCAACACATAGCTTATGCAATTTACTGTCACCATTTCTGCTGCATTTTCACTGATTAATTCAGCTGCAGAAAAAAAAAGTGACCACAGTTCTTTTAAGGGACAAGCATGGTCAAGGTTGCTGGGTTGTACACTGATATTGTACAGCTCTGAAGTAATCCCCTCTAGTGTCTTCAGCCAACAAGAAACTCTCCAGTTAAATGTTTTCATCAGAAATTGTTTGTTCATGGAGAGACTCAACCACTAAGATCCACCAAACATCTCATGGCCAGAAGAAAATTTATGGCCATGATGAACAAAAGTAATGCAAAAGCCCAGCTGTCTATTGTTGGCACACAAAGGAGCTGATTTAATTTTGAAGAATGAACCTCAGTTTTCCAATATCCAGTGTCCTCCACTCACTGTTTTCTCTCACATTCTGCAAGTCTTATTTTCCACCTTGCATGTAGTCATTACTTCCCAGAACAAAACACTACTTGAATCCCAATCTCAGGAAAATAATAATATTGCCAAGCTACAAAGAATTTAATCTGCTTGGTCTTCTTTTTCCTACCCTCAAGCCCACTGTATTGAATCTTCTAAAGAAGAAATTCTCCCAGAATAATAAAACCATTTTCCTTCAAGCAGAGTTTCTTTTTGGACAGTACAAGTAAATAAATATGCATCTTTTTCCGAGAGTAATTTTTACATTATTTATCTCTGTTCTCTCCACTGGACTGCAAATATCTACGTTGGATAGATGGATACAAGGTTTTTATCATAGAACAGTTGCCCTGTATCCATTAAAGGTAAATTAAGAGTAATGGGGAGTATTGTAACAGTTCTCACACCAGCTCAGATGTATAATAASTTTGGTTACTCAAAGAAAGGATCACTGGGTTGTGAATGACATCCTAAAAGGTAAACCCTGATAACTGAGAGAGGGTGGAGAAAGAAAAGGGGAAAAGAAGAGAAAAAGAAAGAGAACTCATGTTCTGTACACCTAAAAGACCAGAGGAAAATTATTAAGYTCAGTGTAGGGCGTGAAGGAGGGAAAATATCTGAATTAACTGAAACAGTGTAGTTAAAAATCAAGAAGTGTTCTTGTCTGAGATGTAGAACAAATTATTTGAATTTTATAGTTCTCTCATAAAATGTGGAGCAAACATTCTTGTTTTGTTTGATCTACTTATAATGTGATGTCAACTCAGCAGGATCTATGGGACCTGGCCGGGTCTGATCAGATCACAACTTCAGTCTTTTCTGTTCTACAGCAATTATCAATGAACCTTATTTTTTCTGTATTTATGACAGCACAGTCTTTTGGACTGGTGCTGCTARCATTGTAATAACATTGAAATTAGGAGCAATACATTTCAACTGGGTTGCTGTTGGGAGTCAGTATGGAGAGCTCCATACCAGCCATGGGAAGACAGGAAATCCCACTGGAATTTCATTTCACAACCACTGTTCAGGACAAAACCAGAAAACGACAAAGAATTTACTTGCCAGTGAAGGACGTGATTAAAATTAGACCTCCATTGAGAAGCAAATTAGTACATCATGCTATTTTCAGGTATCGAAAAGAGGATGGCTGTAAAAAGACTTTGTTTGCATACTGCAATCTGTTTACCTGATATTTATAGATAAACAAAATAGACAAGAATCTAGAATGTATCAGTGCAAATCATGTTTGTCTTCATCCACYGAACATTATTTTTTGTGAGATTGTTGATAACCTATTATTTCAATAATGAAAAACAAGTAAAAACTTCCCCCAAATGAACAAATTCCTTTCCTACTTACTATGTAAATAGGAACAAACTGCATTTTCCATTTCTAATTAAACCTCTACCTGTTCCTCAATCAGGTAAATTGCTAATAGCTTCTTGCTGTGTTATTTTTGGGACTATTTTGAGCAGAACTATTCTGGTTGATATAATTAAGACTTCTAAAATTAATATTTAAATTTTATAAATGCCGGACTACGACATCCTGAGAAATAATAAATACAAGTCTGATTGCAGAGCTAAAAGTGAGCTGTTATATGCATTTGACTTTCTTTTATCCTGCAGCCTGCATCCCTGTTCACCTGAATGCTATTAAGTTCTGAAGCTGATTACATGGGTTGGCTCGTGACTCAGACGGCCAACCCTTCAGGCACCTAAATTAATGTTCTGTTTCTTTTGTTGAGGGAAAAGYTGTGCCTGAACCACTTCAAGCAACCTGAGCCAGACCTGAGAGTGAAAGTCCAGCCTGSTCCAACCAATTCAAAACCCTCACATGAAAACTAAAGCATTATTTTTTCAGTGCTAAAGGCAGGGAACAGAAAATTTGTKATCTCACCAGCTGAACATTCAGCTGAGATGGATGTCAGTATCTTGTCAAGTCTGTCTGCAGTTCCAGTCTTCAGGTCTAAGACTCTCTAGGCTTTGATACCAGCAGGGAATTTGAAGTAGAGAATGCAAGAAATGAGTAAATTGCTCAAAAATAGCAAATGAATCCATCACAGGTCATTATCTGCAGTGAAGTTATGTTTGGGAATGGGAGAGAGAATTCAGTATGCATATAAAACCCCAAATGACAAGGTTCCTAGAAAAACAAGGAGAAATACACATTATTTTAAGAAATATTAGGAGAGAGTTCAGTTCAAGTCAGAGAGTAGGTATCTGTTACCTTTCATGCCACCGTTAAAAGATCTTCAAGAAAAGACTGGACTTCTTCAGATATTTTAATAGACTGTAACATTTTTTTACATTCTTTTTTTCCTYCTTGGAAGTCATGTTCTGAATCAGAGTTTTGATTCCTGTATATTCACCCAAACATTAAGAGCAGGTCAATGTAAAGAATGGTAGAAAAGGCAGACAGAGGAAATAAAAAATTCTGCTATAGAATGAAAATTAAAAGTGAGCCATTTTAAGAGTCTGGTTTTCAAAACTAAGTGTYTACCCTCACCCCTATAATGTGAAACAAGATAACAACCATTAGTTAGTAAAAAGATGATTAAGACTTAGTGGAGAAAGGCTGCTTATCCCTGAAGTGGCTGAGTTAATGGAAGGCCTGAATTGCCCTCCAGAAGCTTCTCTCTATTGATTTATACAAGAACCTAGGACAACTACACTGCTAATTAGGATCTTCAATTAAGCACTCAAAATTTGGTGGGATCAATGCCAAGCAAAGCAATTACTCTCACTTTTTTTTTTTTTTTGTACAAATAGAATGCTACATCCTGTCTGGAAGATTCATCAGTGAAGGTAAAGATCTTGAAGTGAGAACAAATGGAGGTTTACCACTTTTTGTGTTGTCTTCAGTTAAGGACCTCTTGGGGAGAYGACACAACCAGGCAAAGATATCTGCAAATAGCCCCCACTTGCATCTSCTCATGTCCTGCCTTTCCTTCCTTAAAGAACTGTAGTCTCCTCCTGTAGGAAAGCTCTTTTCAACTGTTTGTTAGTAATTTTACCATTAGTAATTAGTAATTTTTCCTAGAAGATGGCCATAGAAAATGAACGGTCATTAGGTTCCCTACCATATATTTGTAAAATTTCACAAATCCTAATTTCATTTTCCTTCCAATTGCCCTTTCCATTTSCTATTCTTATATTCAAAAATTAATRATATAGCATTTACCAGCTATTAGTTTAGGTGTTGCTACAACTATTGCACAGCAATTCCATACACAACTAATTAGGCATCAAGCATCAATCCAAACTATAACTCACCATTTTTTAGAGAATATTTCAAAAGAACAAAGAATTCAGCTAACTCTTACTTTATGTGATTTAACTTGTCAATAAGAGAGGAGGTTATGATATTTTCACCTTAATTATCCTAATTTTAAAATTCCTTATTCAAATAAGARCAGAATTGCAGAATGGATTTCACGGTTTTAATTATTCCAAAATCATGCACTGCTTACAATAATTAACAACTGTCTGTAATTATGGGTGCATAGGGGTTTCTCTGCTTAATGCAAAGTGCCCTGTTGAAAGTCAAGGTATTTTAGTGGGGKAAGGACATAAAATGTCACAGGATAYRCTGAAGAGAAAGCTTTGCTCTTCTAATGGAGAGTTATATAATTTTGAAWTTAAAGTTTCGTTTATTTTACCATCTTTTAAAAAAATGGCAATCTATTCTAGAGACCATAAAGAAACATGCAAAGATAAACAGTGTATTTTCTGGAAGTGTAAGCAGGATTGTTTTAATGACAGTCTACCTTAAACAGTCTTGTTATCGCTGAGAAAATAACACCACTCTGGTCTATGTGCTATGAGTGTGGTGAGGTGATTCTGGTGACCACATTCTGCTATTTTCACAACCAGGAATTACAAGCACCCATAATATTTACATCTGAGAAAGAGGCATCTAATGAATTAATGACATTTTCAAACTGAGAAAGAGATTATTCTGAAAGTGATCACCAACCTTTTATTTTGCTTCCCAAATGGGATATCTTTTTAAAATATAACAGTGCTGGCATTCAGGATGGTCAATGAGTTTGAAGTATTTTCTTAAAATTTGAAAATCAGTCCGCTAACATTCAGTTTTCCTCTAAATTAGGAAACAATTGTTGTCAAATACATGAATTATTTGTGAATGGAGTTATATTTGATCTTGACATGTTCGTGTTTTCAGTGTTCATCTTTGTCTATGTAGATTCATTTTTCCTAGCATGAGAACATGCATTCATATACAGACCTATTCATCTTTCTTTCTCAAATAAAAGCTACGCAACAACAGCATATTTAAAAATGGTTTTTCCTACAATTTTTTTTTTGGCAGTTGACAGCTTGAAGACTGCACACTTGTGTGTGTGCACACCCATGTGCATTCACATGCATGTGCATTGTGTGCAGGCATATTCCTAACTCTTCATAGGGCTGAGATTTCCTCTTTCAGCTTGTGTTCAATAAAGGGAAACAAGGCCTTTTGCAGTCAGGAATCGATGACCATTTGGAACCATTCAACCTGTACTTTTTCCTCTTGATTAGTGTGAATAGCAACACTCCCAGCAAATGAAATTTTGATTGTATTAAGTGGAAYTGACAAAAGTCCATTAGAAAAAATGCACTTTGCTATGTTTTCCTATAATGCTACCTCTTAAAAGAAAAAGTACCATATTTCTTTTGTCAACTGGCAGGCAGAAGCTGAAATTCATCCCAAATGTCTCTGTACTTGCTAAAAAAGTATTTCATTATAAAGATGCTGCTGCCATCTATTGGGTGACAYTACTCTACTAAAGAATTATGTCTTTTTTTGATTCACCAAGGACAAATAAATTGTGTCATTCACCTTTTTTCCTGTGGAGTTTTATTAGTAAGTAGGTTATAACAACCTGTATTTGGTTTATAACATATGTCTTATGTAAAGAGCTTGGTCCTGACTTTGTCACCATTGCTAAATTTCATGAAGAGAGACATTTTGGAATAGCAGTGAACTTAAATTTAGTAATGGGGCACTGGAACAATGGAAAATTTTAAAAAATCAACAACAAACCCACCATTYAATACTGCTTCACATCTCAGAAAGATCTTATACAGATGTTTTTATGCTCATGTCACTAGTGGAACTGCATCACTTGCTGCATTTGAATAAAAGACCTAATTTCCATGTAACAGAATMTTTTGCAATACAAAGATATTTCTGTGATATACAGAGACTTCACAGTTGTTTTATKTTAAGCAACTTAGTGAGGCTTCAAAGAAGTATTTTGCCCCTCTGAAATTGATTTTGTTTTTCCCATAAAATTTCKATTGAAGTTCTGAATCCTTTTGCGACATCCCTGTGTGTATATCTTTGGCCCACAAAACGTGCATTTTAATGAAGAATACAGGCACCAGAAGGATAAGTACTAAAAACACATATTTGAGCTTTGAAAGTTGTAGTTCAGCCCATAGTGGGACCACATGGAGGTAAAATAAATGAAGTAAGTGGGTGAAGTGCCCCCCTGTGCTCTGACAGTTCTTGCAGAACAGAGGCCTTGGAAGCACTGCTCTGCTACAGAAAACAGACAAACAAATAATACTGACAACAGAAAACAAGGGAGAAAGAATGAACAAATCTTCTCTGAGCTCATCTATTGCCACATCTTTCTGACACTGACTAATTGTGTTTCTCCTCTCTCTCAGCTTAGAGAAGAGCAAGAAGGCATTTTACCTTTTGCAGCCCAGAAGAAAATTAGGTGACTGCAGAAAGTATAACACACATTGTTGATGGGTACGCCACCAGTGACCAGCTTGACTTTTTATTGCTAAAATGGACTGATAAAAGGCCAGCAGCCAAAAACAGCAAGAAAAAATTCCTCTCTATTTTTAAACAGAATATCTATGGCTCAGAACACCGAAGCAACAGCAAGCTGGAACCTCACAATGCTAACTGTAAAGGYGCTGCTGAATTGCACTTTGCAACCTCTTTGATTTTTTCATTACCGAGTTTAAACCCAGACAAATTTAGCTAACTGTGTGCTGAGGTCGAGAAAAGCCATCACAGACAGTACAAAATTCTTTTCTGCCATTCTTGGAAAAGAACCATTTCTTCAGGCTAGTGTTCTCCTAGGTAAGTATAAATGCCTCCCATTACCATTAAGAGCACAGAAAGGACAGCTATTAAATATTAGACTAGAACTCAGGAGATCTTGCATCTAATTATACTTCTGCTAAAGCATTGCTACATGACCTTGGGCCAGACACACAAAAATCTATCTATGCTTCAGGCTACCACTGGTAAATGGAGATAATGATATATTTGCCCCTCACAGCAGTGTTCTGAGGTTAAACTCAGGTTACTGTAATATTAACATTTGTTTTTCAGTATTGAAATTATAAAAGCACTTAAAGGCCTATTACAGTAAGATTAGAGAGGAGTCTGATTTTCTTTTTGGTGTACTAACATATCATTTAAAGAAAAAAAAAAAAAAGTGTTTTTTTGGAAGCAGTCTCCATTAAGCAGCAGCAGGAAGATTTGTGTGTGGAAGAGCACCCACAGAAAAAGAATGTGCAGTAGGAGGGGAAGAAAGCTCCACTCCTGTTCTGTGGACGATTACAGAACCTACCAACAGAAGAGCTGATAATGTGAGCTCAGTGTATTCCAACAACCAGAATTTGKCCATTATTAAAGGGGAAATGTCTGCAGATGGCAAGTGTGAAATTACCACCTCTGCTCTGCCAGCTCCAATTGCCAAGGGGGTGTGAAAAAGTGGCACCAGCATRATATCAAAATCATGTAGTAAGGTTGATTTTTTTTTTGGTGGTGGTGGTGGTTTTTGGGTTTGATTGCTGGTTGTTTGGTTTTTTGTTGTTTGGTTTTTTGGAGGGGATTTTTTTGTTTGGTTCTCTGGAGGTTTTTTGGTTTGTTGGTTTGGTTTTTTGGATGGGCAGAAAGTGAAGTTACAGTGAAATACAAAAGTGAAAATACAATTTAGATTTACTTTAATACTAATTTATAGCAGCAGTACAATTTGAGTTATACTGTATTATGATTTTGACATTTGTGCTGCCCCAACCACCTGCCCTTTTTATTCAAGTAGGAAGATGTTTTCCATAAGGATTCTGATTTTTTCTGCACCATCTATAGCTTAGTAGTACTTTGCATTTCCCTGGAGGGGTACTAGCCAAGTTCTTACTTTAATAAGCTCTTGATCTTTGGTTTCACAGAACCTTATTTTTTCCATCCTAATCCTAACTTGGCAAAGTATCTACTGGTTATACAGTAAATASGCCATAAGGATATGTTAAAAAAGAAAGGAAAAGCCAGCATTTTACTTTCTCCAAGCTGGTGTTCTGTCCAGACCAACACCATGTACCTAACAGATATGGAATGTTTCTCTAGCAGCAACAAAACTTGTAAAGAAGAGGTCAAATATTTTCTTCCCTTTAAACCCAAGGGCTGCAAAAGCATGGGATGCTGAGGTTTCCTTTCAGCTGCTCTGCAAAATGCTGCTTGCAACCTAATGTCTAAAAAAGCAAATTCTTTAAAAAGAATTTTTAAAAACAGTATTTTTAATGCTTTCTTTAGTGCTGTAGAGGCTACATAGACGTAGGGCTGAAGATAAGCTTGCAGATACCTGTTCAATCTCATTTCTGCAGC
>QVAJ01000464.1:268627-287907 GCA_003546035.1 Mixornis gularis | reverse complement strand
GGGGGGGGAAGGAAGCAGATGCTGAACAATTCTCTTCAGAAGGCAAACACCAACCTGACCTAATGTAGTGCATTGTAACCCCATCAGCATGAATCTCGTGGGAATCAATGCCTATTCTTACAAACTCACCCATGGAAATGTTTTTAACCAGGATATAATGAATTATCTCAGTGTAAAGAATTATCTTTTTTTAAACTTACAGTATTCTGTCAGGTTATGTTTATATTCTTTAGGCCTCAATGCATCCAGAGACTTAAGAATAATGAATAAACCTTTGAAGATTATTTTGGTAGTTGAACTGTAGGTCATTAAAGTTAGATTAMAACGCTTCAATAAATTTGGATATTTCTAACCACTGTACATATGTTCCTTTTGATATATTTTAAAATATATTTCTTATTCCAGTTACATTTAGCCATCTCAAAAGAACATCTCATTGTAATTAGTAATTTTCTACCGCAACAACCTTTCAGGGCAGTAAGTAGTGCACCATGATTTACGAACCACTCTTAATTGCAAGGAGTCTTTGTGGCAGCTGGATAATAAATAAATGTCAATTAGGATCACATTTCAGTGTCCTGTAGACCTGAATTTCAGTGGAAACCAACAACTTTGCTTGTTTGAGCTATGCAGAGAGGCTTAGTACTCGGGTAATTTTTAACTATTAAAATAATTGAAGAAAAAATAAGAAGCTATTTAGTTTTACTGGTTCTAAACAAATTAAGTTTTGTCTGGGTAAGACTGCTGTGATCAGCACGAAGGTTTCCTGCATGCYATTGCTCAGGATGTCAGGGCTGCGTTTGTGAGGATTCTTTACTTGCTTTTCCATTGCAATGAAGCAAAGCCTGTTTGGTGGAGATACAAGGTTGACTAAATCCTTCTTAAGGCAGCAGCACGGAGTACATGAGCAGTGCAACACAAGGAGTATTACAGTCTGCATAACAAATTTATTGAAGCCCTTATTTTCCTGTACATTTAAAATCTTTTCTTTTCCTGCTGAAGATTATATTCATCCTGAAACATTACCCTTCAAGTGTTAAAAATGACAAGTGCTGATGAAGGTAAAGCTGATCAGCTGCGAGACTCCCACTGCTGAACATTATAAAGTTTCTGTTGTTCAAACAGCTCAGTTAATTATCCAAATGTGAAGGATATCAGAAGGGGACCTGCTGAGCTTTACAGCTGACTTCCAGGGAATTATCCATAATAGAGCCGTTATAAGAAAATTATGACAGACACAACGTACGGGGACCTCTGCTTACCTCCCCTGAGGATTTGTGCAGGACCTCATAATCAAACAGAGTTAGGACTTTCCTCAGAATCAAAGAGAAGCTACACTTTGCAAGGCAAAAGCAGTCCAATCAACTTCATGGTGTTTTATCRCACAAACCCAGAGAGGATTCTAGACCTAATGCATATTAATTGCCCGCTGCAAGAAATGACTGGCATTTCTCTGGTGCCAGGGACTACTTGCTCAAATTCAGGGTCTCAAAATTACTATCATACCTTGCCACAGTTAAAAATGTAGTTCCTGCTGCTTCTGTGTGAAGTTTTTTGAGAAGCCATAACATCCCTTTACAACAAGCACTCATAATGCGTCGTGATGTGACAACACTTTTGGCTTTTGAAGCTGTTACAGTCAACATTTAGTGAACCTAGGACATTTCACAGCAAAATAATTCAAGTTGAGGAAGCTTCAGTGGCTACTATAGAGTGCAAAAGAATGAGCAGCACTGAGGTGAATTGAGTAAAACATGGAATTCTGTTCAAATCAGAAAAGCCAGAACTCGAACAAATCTGCAAAGCACTGGCTGATATTGCAGCAGCTRAAGCTCTGTGACATCTTTATTTCATGATCACAGTTGCTTGGGCTAAACCAGAACACATCAAACTCCTTCTTACCCTCCCAGAAACCATAATTTGTRCACACACCACAGTGCTGCACTAGCACAATGCTGCTTAGTGGTTGTTATTTTCTACTGTTTCCAGCAATTACTTTCCAGTACAACTGCAAAGAATTTAATTCACCTGTGTGGGCATGCCCTGGCTGGGGAAAATTTCATGGACTTGTGTTCAAGCTATGAAAGGGAAAACTGAAGGCACTGAGGAAGGTTTTACTGAGGAGCTAATCTTTGAAAATCAACTGAATTAGTTTATCCAAATTAAATAATTAATTTTCCATTAAAAACAGTGGGAAACATTAATACTATCACATTTTACACTAAAGTTCACCATTATWATGGTAGAAACCTTTTTGAGAGGTCTATCACCATGGCATCTAGACACTAGMAATTAATCATTTCTAGATATTCTTAATTTTTAATCTCTCTTTGAAATATTATTTAACTTTGCAGTATACATTCTAAGCAGGTGCACCKAAGAGCTTCTATGAAATAATGTGCAGCAGAATGAGCAACCTKGGGTGTGATAATATCAGTGAAAATTATACCCTGCAATTATTACCATGAAGTCATAAATAGGATGGTATAATAATGGAATAGTAATGGAAACCACATTTCCATGATTAAGATAATCCACATTCTGTAGTACCACAGGTTAATTTGAAAAATTAATTTGATCTGATAAATGGTCATAAAATTGTCATGATGCTAACTAAAACAGAAATCAGTGAAAAATTTCTCTGATATAACCATTCAGTCTTTATTTATTTATTTATTTATTTMTGTTTTTGTAGACTTAGGCACTGAAAACTATGTAAATTTCTTTTCTGCCAAAGACTTCATCATCAAGATTGGAAAGTCCAAGATGCTTTTTCAGATTTTATGCTACAAGCTCCAAAAAGAGATTTTAGAAGTATTGTTCACTATCCATGAAAACAAAAATTTTCTGTTATTRGCAATATCTGTTATTTTGACAGTGTCTAATTGCAATTTCTGTCTCTCTAACTATCAGTTTGCCTTAATGAAATAAGATTAGCTGTTTGTTCCCTGAGCCCTCTACCTGAACTGCTCCTCCTCTGAGTTAGAAYTGTCTTGTCAAACTTCTTTAAAGTAAGTTGTAAAAGCAAAATCTTGAGATATGTGTACGTAAATGTCCTGCCAAACACTGAATAGGTGGCTGATGTAATTTGCAATGTGAAATTCCTCAGATGTCACTGTAGGCTGAGGCCAAAGTTGCAGGCAGCATTCTGAAATAAGAAAATGGCTCACAGCAGGAAGCTTTTTGTTTATGAAAGCAACAAGTACACTCTGCTGTTACTGGGAAACCATCTAGCTAAATAAAAATTAGTCTTAAATGCAAAGAACATGCTTTAAATATTTGGACTATAATGTCACAGATGAAAGCTCTTCATTCCATGTTCTCTCCAGATCGGTGTCTTGGCAGCCCATTACATTTAGAGGATTAATTGATTCTTCCATTCAACACTTGAGTCAAAACCCCAAACCAAGCTACATCCACCCCCAAGCCTACTCTTTGTATAAAGAAGGGGAATGTGTGTACATGGATGTCAGGACAACTGATTTTAATAAAATGCTATGCATTGTTCCYTAAACATAAGCCATTGCCAGGAAAAATGCATGTTATATAAAATACTCATATTATTTTAAAATTTATTTTCACTTCAAACACTTTGGAAGGAGGAAAAAGCCACTCCCACAGAATTTCTTCAATTTCTGGGACTGAATCCTTGGTATTTCTAATCAATAGCCCAGCAATACAAGTATTCATTCACTCAGAACAAGAGGCCTTACTTTCCTTCATCGCTACTGAAAYAGAGCAGAATTTTCCAGTGGTTCATGGAAGTGCTTTAACCTCTGAGCTCTTGGTTACACGCAGGTCAGAACAGTGGGAAGTATTGTTTTAAAAAGTGGAACACAGGGTGTCTCTGCATAATAAAGCTGCTTTGTAGTTCTGAGAGAAAAAAGAAAATTTTGACTCCACTACATGCAGTCTGGCAGATTGCACATTCCCTAAGCAGTATCTCTTACTGAGATCACTGAAGACCAGAGCAACAAAGCTTAAAAAAAAAAAAAAAAAAATCACAGCAAATACTTCTTTTAATCTAGACAAGGCCTGACAAACATCAGCCTTCCCTGTTCTATGAAATTATGATATAATTTTATTTTAAGAGAACCCTCTTGACTTCCACATGATATGCATACTTTACTACTTTCACTCTTCTCAACCTGCTGGTTTTACATAACTCAAGACGAGTGTTATTTCTGGAAGGATAAAAWTAAGCCTATTCTAACAGAAAGATCTGTAAAGTCATTAACATTTTCAGTGAATGCACCTTTTTTCCCCCTGTTTTTCCAGAAGCATCAGYCTGTGTTGTAACCTCCCCTTCACACTGAAATGTCTCATTTAAAGAATCAGTGTAAGTAAACAGTGCCTTCTGAAGCAACAGACAAGGCTTTCATGAGAAGTAATTGTTTGACTGGTATATTTCCCAAGAGACTACAAAAATTATTTCCAAACTACACCATCCAGAAGAATAAAAATCCAGCCATTTCTCATTAAACAAGGTCCCTTGAGGGTCAGCTCCCAGGGTTGCTTCTATGCTATYTAGATACTTTTTCACACTAAATTCCCAAACCCCAAATTGATTTTAATCAACTTTTTTTTTTYCCCAACTCATTCCACATGTACTCACTCTCTATTTTTATTTATTTATATTTTAGAGTCCAGTGATTTTGAGATATTGTGTTTCACATTTATAACCTCAAGGGCATTTGAAGTTCTGATGACATTGAGATCACTAGACTCTACACGACTCTCAACTTTTATCTTATTTATCATCCTTGTCTTGTTTTCCAGCAATATGAGGAGCAAGTACAAAATAGCCTGCACTTTTACTGAGCAGCCTGCAAAATCTTTCAGAATGGAGTCCTGTCCTCCAGGAAGAGGTACCCCTTATCAAGTCCATAATTTCCAGCCAGTCAATATAAACTAATTGAATTTCCAATGATTAATGATCTATCCTTTTTATAGGCTTTCCTTATCTTTCTTTTCTTTTTAAATCTTGCCTGGGAGGTCTATACCAATTTTCAGTGATTTTTAGGTTTTAATTTGCCTATCTTTCTTCTTCATCTAAACTGTCCCCACTCAGGTGTTCAAACTACATATGCCATTTATTTCTTTTGTCAAGAAAGCTTCTTCCTACATATTGCCATATGTCTTTATGTCCTGCCGTGTCTATGCCTTTTACTATATATATTTATCAAGGCGTTTTAACCTTYATTCTTGGGAAATATTTACAAAATGGGTATTAAGAAAAATATATATTTGGGTACCTAATGAAAATCCTACTGACAGATCTGTTTGTATAAGAAAGGTGGCAGATCTGCATGGCGTAAGAAGTACTCTGAAAATGCACACAGTCCTGAAGAAATGAGGTATTTCAATGAGTGTGGCTTTCCTGGATAGTGGCAGTCAAATCCAGACATGTTGCTATTCAACAGAAGCTGCAGATACTCACCTCACCTGAAAAATCTGACCCTTAATTGCTTAATATTAGACAGCCATATCCGAAAATCATCTTTTCAACAATCTGTGCTACAGTATCCATGTGTGCTTGATGGGATTAAGAATGCTTATGAATCACCYGTAAAGTTATGTTTACAATTGTTACAGAACATTGAAGAGTCTTTCTACAAGACAGCAGTGCTATTTATTGAGTCAAACACCTGCACAAATAAAGAAGTAGTTATTGCCACCAAGAATGGTTACACTGTAATCAGACACAGACTGAGCTGGGATGCTCTGGCCCTTCTGTGTGTTCACACTATTTGGTGCTAACTCCACTCTAATGGCATGAAGCAGGATTAGGTCAAGGATAAAGATTTCTCACTATCAAAACTCCATTTCATTCAGRAGGTCAAAAGATAATGGAAAACAGAAATCAACTCTGTGCTGCTGTACGTGCATCGAGCAGCCCAGGGCAGTCAGCRCTGCTCAGCCCTGTAACTTCTGCTTTAGTGCAGTGTCTGTGCTACCCTCACTGATTTTAACTTGTAGAGCTCAAGCAGAGCAGAACCCTGAAATTCTGACACTACAGACTCACCCCTTACAGATTTTTTTTGAATGTCATGAAAAGGGTTAGGGTTACTTACCTAAACCACTTACCTAGCATGGCACAAGAATACCTTGATTTGTTTAGTRGAAGGCTTTGACACTTTTTTACATCCATCACCTTGGAAACAAAATGTGAATATGTGGTTGTTCCCTTTACAAGGTGAGAAGTGCTGGATTTACAGCCTTGACAGCTGATGTGCTGTTCATAGCCACTGACATRCACAGTTCAGCAGTAAAAGGTTGGAGCTTTTACTGTCCTGCCAAGATGCCTCAGTCCTGATCGGGAAAGAAACTGCAGGTAAGGACACACACTTAGCTCCCACCTCCCCACARTTTCTTCCTAAATAGTGTTATCTGTCATTCTTCTTGCCATTTTTGTGACTTAGGAAGAAGACTAAGTCCACACTAATTAAAATGGTTGAAACACAAGTTTAAGAGTTTCAGTATAAAGACCTTCTCTAATTTTTTTTTTATTAATATATTTTTTATATATTAAATGAACCAAAAGTAATCTTCTGATGCTGGCTAGCTATATGTCTTTTATCATGTCATTCATGGTCCTGCTTTCACTAAGTAATATGATGCTAAAGGAGAAAAACACCTAGTAATTTTTCACATCATCAAGCTACATAATATTCAAACTGACAATTAAATTTAAGAAATGCTTAGCCTATACTCAGGCCTCAAAGTTAAAACTTACTTGCTTTTTAAGTAATTGYTTTAATTGCAGATAATATTCAAAGGGAAGATGTCTTCAGTGTTTGCTGCTTTATATGCTGTGCAATAGACCCKGGAGAGACAAATACATCCATGGAGAAAGGGAAGGAGTCATCTCAGTGATTGTTTTGTGCTGCGTGGTTATTCTTGCTAAATCTCTTGGGATGCCTCACCTTAGAGCTTTTACTGGAGGTTTGTCACTTCTTCCTTCTGTTGAYGTAGTAAGACACACAAAGCACAGCCACATTCCTCCTTTGCCAGCCATGGATACATTTTCAATTTCAATTACTTTTGATTGCTATATAAAAGTTTAACTCTGACTTGACTTTCAGGAGCAGCTGCAAAAGAGTATAGAATAATAATCAGGATCCCCTTGAGCATAAACACAGAYTTACTTGGGCACAGGTACTGACTCCACTGCAGAACACTTGTTTCCAGGTTGGATTATTTTTACTGATATATATGTGAGGCTGGTTTAGTAGCAGAAGAGCTTCTAATAATCCAGCTGCTCTAGAGTAAACCAACAAAAAATGGAATAGACTAGATACAGGCCAAAATTTTTGAGTGACTTGAAAATGTTTTCAGGTCATTTAGCAGAACAAAAACCTGTTACACGTGAAAAATGACTCAAATGTTCCTCCTGTAAGTACTCACTGAAGTACCTGGACTAACAGCCCCTTTATTCAATGTTCAGCTGTGCTTGTTTCCCCCCTTAAACACATCAGAAAAATAAAATTAACGCAAAACCACTTGTTACTAAATGGGTTATATTGGCAGACATCAATCCCTGCAGTTCTGGAGGCCTGGCAACAAGTTAATGAGGTTTGAGTATTCAGCAACTGAGATAAAACTGACCCAGAGAAACAACAGAGCTGTCAGGCTGTCATTTCTAGCTGGCAGCATAATGAAACCTACAACAGAGGGCAGTTAAGAATAAATGCACAATAATAATCTGGTTGGAAATAACACCCTGACAATCATTTTCCTTATTTAGGAATAACTCTTCTTAACTCAGTAAATTGTTTGTGTATTTATTTATTTGACAGACTTGCAGCAAAGGCAGTAACTACTACATGGAATAAATGTGTACTTATTTAGCAATTTTTTTTTTTTTTTTTTTTTTGCAAGGCACAGACATTATTTAACTTTAAAGACAATTCTCCAGGAGAATAATTAAACCCAGGTAACTCAAGTATTACTACTAAAATACCTCTCATGGTGTTGAGCAGCATTTAAATATATACTGTTTGAATTCTCATGTTCAGTGCTCCCCATTGTAAGATGAGAAAAACTCAAAGCATATTGTTTCTGAWTATTAAATACACAGTTTTGGATATTCTCAGGACACACAAAAATGTGGATGTTCATTATAAATACCTCTGTCAGTAATTAATTTCTCCTCCACAATCTGAGTCAAGGAGAAGAAACGAACTTAAATGTTTTCTCTCCTGAAAAAAGAAAATTTGCCTCTCCTTCCTCAGGTGTGCTCAGCACTCACTGAACCTCCCAGTGGTTCAACTGACCTGTATGCTCTGGGGCTTCTGATGCACCCAGCCTGTCTGGAACAAAGGAAAACATATGGAAGCTGTTCCAGCATTCATCCCATAGTTTCTTGCTGTAAACAGATTTTACTGATTTCAGACTGTGAGTAACTCACATCTGTGGCATCTTGGACACTGTGCCTTACACAAACGCACTGATAGAGGGAACCTTACATCAACTACTTAGATAGCAATTGTATCACATACCAAAAATAAAAACTGCAATATGGAGCCTAGGACATTTGCCTGGTAGGTGGAACATGATGAGTAAAAGCTCCTGAAAAGAAAACTCCTAGGAGAATACCATAACCTATGGGATATTGAGAGAAATGAGGAAAAAATACCATTTTCCTTCTATGCCAGCTTTTCAAATGTGGTGCTTCATTTCTCTGGCTTTTATTGCAATCACTGAAACACTTCTGTGTTTCAGAACTACTGCTCATTCCAGCACTTCTGAAAGTGTCTTTTTGAGGAACAAGTAAAGTAAAAGGAAAATATAATTCAGCTCTAACTTCTGAGTGATCTGACTGCCTTGTATCTCTCCATGGTCTGGTCAGCACCTAAAAAATATTTCCAAAGTTTTATAGTTTGGTGTGCATTGCAAAAAGTCGAGCAAATGTATTCCTTCTAGTATTTAAAACAAGTGAAACTGAAAAAATATGCTGAAATATTGTGGAAATGGCCTTCTTCTCCTAAGATTAATAAAACCAACCAATCAACAATCCTTCCACTCTTTTCCAACTTGAAAAGGGTTTACACAATAAGACAACATAAAACTGACATGTGTTCCCTTTCCTGTCTTAGAAGTCTTTTGCTTATGAATTATTTGTCAATTGGAAATTTAAGTTTAACTTCACTGAAGCTATATCTACACTATAAATGTTTAGAAATATAGGGAACTCCTTAGTTCTAGGCCAGAACATGTGGGTGATGCTCCTATACAAATGCTAGGAACGCAAGAATTTTAATTTGCTTTTCCTTGTTATTGCCACCTCTTTTTAACTTTCTATCTGTGATTGTTTTCCTCTGTCATCCACTAACTTTTTTTTTTTTTTTCAAGTTTATTCCATCTTTTCTTTGCTATATTTTGGGTTAAATTCTCCTTTTAAATAAAATTGGAATTAAGTTTTAGCTCAAGCTCAGGAAATAGCAAATTTTCATGTCTGGAACCAGGCAATAAAAACCTGTGCATCACTCTCATAAATATGGTATGTCGTAGACAATAGAAAATGTTCCAGGATGCATTTGGTTTTTTTCTTTCTGTTGAACAATATTGGTAATCCAGCATGAAAAATCATGCTATTTAGAATTTCCACAGCAGCAGATGATACAATTTCAGGGAAGAGTACAGATACTTCTGAAGTCTATCACTATTTCCTCCTCATTGACCCAAATATATTAAGTGTCACTTAACACTCTGGGTCAGTGATTTCATGTGGCATCATGGAAGGAGTTAAAAAAGTGAAGAACTGTTCTGCTACAATCTTGGTACTAAAAGGAGAATTAATTTTCCTTTAAGGGCCTTTCACCCTGTTTTGACAAAATCATTCTTGGAACACTGTCATCAACTCTATTTTAAAAAATATCTTACTGCTGGAAAACTAAAGGAAAAAAAGTAATTGCATTGATCTGAGTGCTGGAAATTTGCATGAGTTTTGAATGACAGCCTGAGAAATCCCAATCAATTAAAACAGGGAATTTTGGAGACCATTTAATTGAAGCAGAATAAGTGGAAACTCAAATAATGTCAACGGAAAAGTTGCCATTTTCAGCTCAGTACACATGATAAGACTTTGAGAGCCRTAAGCACCTAATACCATTTCAGGAATTTAGTAGTGGGTAAAGATTAAAGCTTACTGTCTCCACAGGGTGCTGAGCTCTTGATTCATGTTTTTTATAACATCAAGTCTGGATTATTGTAATACCCTGTTTGTACGCCTCTTTGATACAGCGGTTTGTCGTTCACCAGCTTCAACATGCACGGCTTAAAACAACTCAGATCCTCAGTGGAACTGAACTGTATCAACATCCTACCAGCCTTGATTGCCTCTTTGTCAGATTTAAAATGATTTTTAAAATGTGTGTTACACACTTTTTTCACTTTTTTTTTTTCCCCAGACTAACCTAATGATTTCTCATTTTCTCTGCTTGCTGCATATTATGGTGACAATGGCACTATTGGCTACAGACTGTGAGAGCAGCTGTGTCCTCGACATAACAAGAAATACAGTGAGAGAAAGCACTCAGACTAAAATAAATATCAGAAACTCTACAGAACAGATTTCTTAATGCATGTTTTTGTTGTTTTCTCRTTTCAGGTTTCAGAGCATGTCTGGCTGTGGAGAAGAGACACTGAAAACTTGAGAAGTACAGGACAATTCAGTCTTTTTTAAATATACTTTTCACATTGGAAAAATGCCACTGGGAAATGGTAGATAATATTGGATGAATCTATACAAATTATCTATTCCAGTAACATATTCTATATATTATACRTTCCAGTTATATATTCTAATGAATCAAGGTAGAACACTTCTGAGAAGTCACGGAAATGGGAAGRGGCAGAAAGTGACTGGAGGAAAACAGTACCAGTGGATAATGGTGATAGCTTAAAGATAAGAGGGTGTCATGAATGGTGCACCACCATAGAGGATAAATCTTTTAAATTGTCATACACTATATCTAGTAATGTAAAAAAAAAAAATTAAAATAGAAAAAATAATAATCAAATATTTAGGCTTACTTTCAAGAGAATTCAGCACTCCAAAGACAACTGTAAATTTCATTGCAGTCTTCTAGTTAAGTAAATATATGTTACTTGAATATGYAGGGAGTACCAATACAAAACCTCTTGCAACTCCAGCTCTGTAAAGARATGCACACAACAGAAATGTGTGCAAGAACTGAATGACATATTACATGAAAATTTCAGTATTTTGAACAATTAATTACAGCATTCCAGTGGGTGGAAAGATTTAAAAATCAAGCCCTAGGACACTATTGTGTAAGGGATCTTAATTCTCTTTGAGGCAGGTAAGATAAATAGGTAGGTAAGTAAGAAAACTGTGTTACAGAACACAATGTCAATTACCTGTAAGAGTCTAAAGGTATAAACAACAATTGCACATGTAAATTATTCAGGTTGGTCTACAGGAACTTAGTTACATTTTTGTAGAATATGGAGGGAAAGGAGTTACTCTAAGCATTACAAAAGTCTTACAAAATGATAGAAGTCTTGGTAGTTGCAACAGGCAAAACAYAGAAACTGCAATGTCTCAAACCATCTTGTAATTATCATAAGAATCCATTGGATTAGTGGAAAATCCCATCTGGCTAAATAGAAATAAATACAAATCTTTCTTAGCCTGATTCCCACCACCTTTACAGTGCAGCATGATTCCACCCCAACTAATTGCTGGTGCAGAGATATGGCCCAACATTATGTTAATAATTTCAAAGCCTTTTCTAGTGTGTTTAGCATTTTTTTTTGTCTTATATGGTTTTACATTTTCTGTGCTTTTATCCTGATTTCATAATTCCCTAGTTACACTGATAAAGCATATTCATAATAAAAAAGAATGTTTCGTAAGAATTCAGTCTTGGGTTCCTTCTTTACAGATTAGTTTCTCCTCTAAAGCAATAYTTCACTATAATAATCTCGGATTTAYATCAGGTTTGCTGAATTTTCAGATTCACTGAATACAGTAGTGTAGACAARAATCTTCCCCATTCTGATTTTCCTTGGATAGTCCCTTTTTTCAACTCCTTATTCCTTATTTTTTAATAAAAACCCAGATTTGCTCCAAAGTTTTTTTTTCCTTTTTTCTCTCTTATTTATTTGTTTGTTTTATTTACTCAATTATTGGCTAAATCAACTGCTTTCTTTGCTATGGCACTGAATACATTTCAAATTGGGTTTCATTGATGTGTCTGCTGGATCTGCTGCTTACACCATTTATTACCTGCCTGCACTGAACTGGGGAGGCCTCTGAGTTATGACAATAAGGACAGTAGGAACAGCACAGCCTTGGAGAAGTAGATAAAGGCTGTAGCTTAGGCAAACTGAAGTCATGAAAAATGCAAGCAGGAAACTAGGCATTTCACAGAATTATTTAGGGTTTTTTTTTTTACATAACATGACTTCTCAAAGTGAAAAAAGAAAAGGGTGAAGGCATCAAGAACTCTGCCTGCCTGTTTTCTCTTTTTGACTCATTTCTTAAAGAAAACAGGAGGCTTAGTACTGAAAATCCCAATAAAGGAAGGAATTGCCAGGAAGCATTGTGTAAAATGCCCAAACCCCAGGGAGAGGCAGACATATCCCTGTTCTCACCATTTCCTACTGGCTGCYTATGCTGTTTTTCAGCTGATTTTCTGTCTTGCATGGTTGTATCAGACTCTCATCTTCCTCACAGTGCACAGGGAGACAACATGACAGAGTCTACTCACAGAATAAATGCCTAACCAAGGGAGATGACACTCTTGCACTATAGATCCTTTGGGGTTCTGGGTGGTCAGTGGTCATTCAGTATTACTCTGTGCCACAGAGGTCAGGATTTACTTTTGACAGCAAGATAATCTACTGATATCTGACTTTGAAGTCAGTTCTCTGCTTTTGTATCATTTCAGCTGCCAGCACTCTTAAATGATGCAAATATTGGCATGAACTGCTATAGCAGAAGAAAGCCAAGAAGACAAAACATTCCTCAGGTGTCTGGCAATTTTTTTGCACTTGTGAGGGGGTATGGAATGTCAAGAGAGGAGCCAAGCCAGCAAACCCAGAGAGGTGAAGAGTTATTGGAACAGTTATTGGACAGACTTGCTGCCTGCTAGATCCTTAGAGCAGATATTTGAGCATATTTTCTTACAGCATCTCTTATTTCCTTTCTTCAAATAGTCACTCTTCTACACCAACTGCTGTATTCAACCCAAAAGTCTGGAAATACACAGACACTTTAAAATAAACACCCCCCACCCCCCCGATTAGGTGACACCACCATATCCCACTTAAAATCTCTATGTTCATGAAACTGAACTCCCTAATTATCCTCTTTTACACTCCAACTGATAATTTCTGTTTGCATGTAAAATGCAGAGATTTGTCCACAAGTGTTTTTTTTACTTTTGTAGAACTCAGATTAATTTTTCCTCCCTAATTCAAAAAGAACAGAAGCAGATTGAGTCCAAGGTAATTTTCCCTTTGGGAATGGCAGCTATGTAAAATTGGATCACTGGCATTTGATCCTGTAATCAATTAGATGTTCCCAGATGGAGAATGCCTTTCTAACTTTTTTTTTAAACTTAAATGTCATGATGAAAAACAGAGAATTCAAAGATTGTAATAATATTACAGAGAGCACTGAAACTGATTGGCACCAGTCATAATAATATTAAGAAAATGAGAGAAAAAATTGTATTTGTGTACGTGAATTAAAAAAAAAAAAAMAACCCCAACAAACAACAAAGTATTAAATTTAGAGAAAAAAATATTTACTCAAATTACAATATTTGACAAAGTTACCAGCCTCTTATAAAAAAAGATTAATCAGACTATTAATTACTTATCTTTAAAGTGGGAATAGTCTTATTCTCATTAAGAGCTTCCCTTAGGTACTATCATTGTTCATTGAGGTCAGGTTTAGAAATCAGTGTTGTGTGATAAGGTAGTAAACATTTTGATGCTAAAGAATAAATTTTAAAACTTATAATTTTATTTAAATTCAGCGATTTACTACTTTTTAAATTATATTTTAATTAAGAGGACATTCTGATAGAGACCTTTGGTTTAGTTTAGTATTCATTCCATAGAAAAYCCAAATATATTTCCTCTAACACGCAATTACTATTTACAGAGAAAGAACTCAAACTGTGATCCATTAAGGACATTTTTTCTCTTGCATTTTCTTTCCAGAAATCACACCTGAAGCACACCATCAAAATTATGTGATATTGATGCTACTCAAGGAACAGATAACAAAACACCCTCMTGTCAAAAGTAATTTCATTTTTCCACCAAGAAAGATGAGGCCATCTCTAAACATATTAAAATATTATTCACTTTGACAATAAAACTAGTTCTGAGACATGAACTATTGCTATATTAGAGAAGGGAAGCAATCAGTATTTTTCATCTTCTAAGAATCTCTATAATACAAAAAATCCATCATTGTCTAATGGAATCATTAAGTACCTGGAAGGCAAATGTCTTTTCTTACTTCCAGTGTGAAATCTAGTCTGAAACAAGCACTTACAGTTAACTCACTTCTCTAACATCCAGAAAAGTTTGACCAGCAATGAATGAGTATTACCCATATCTTTATTTTTAAAATTACATAAATTTTTCATTAATATTCCATGGTGCATTGTTGTACAATTAAAGACCCCTAAAGGTGGGGCTGCACTAATACTCAACAGGGCTAMAAATGATAATATTTCCAAAGAATTTAACCTAAAGCAGTCAGTTTTTCAAAGTCGTTAACTGTTATTACTCACTTACTATATTTTTTTCTCTGCTAATCTATTAAACTTATTATAGAGTGTTACATTAATGGCAACATTTGTGCTATATATGCTAGCTGCATTCTATAGAGRCATTTTTAAATGTTCTTAATGTCAGTTTTAAATCAAGCAATATGGCTGTTAAGGATACAATTTCAAGCATTTCATTATGAAAAGCTTATTTTAACTGCATGGTAATCACACCTTGTGGATTTAATGAAACACATGCTAAAAAAAAATAAATTAAAAAACCCATGAGAATGTTGAGTAAACCTTTAAAATTAATTTCATATGTACAAATCAAGAGCTGGAGCACTTCAGCTGGGACAGGCCAACCCTTCCCCTGACAGTGTATGAATTGCTGCTGCTCTGTATCAGCTTTAGCACTTCAGGGATCATCACAGAGACCATTCCAGTTTCATGTTTCATGTAGTGTGTCTAATCCCTCCAACTTTATGAATCAAGAAGCTGCACCATTGWGATGGAATTTCTCTTTGCTTGAGAAAGAGAAATGCTTCTGATGCTTCTTATTTTTTTACTTATTGAAGACTCAATCAGCACAGCCATTCCATATTGTTCGCTTCCCTCTCCATTCTACACTAGGTTCACTTATATTTTTTATTTCCTAAAATCCACTGCTGTGCCACACTCCTAGAGGWACCAAGTTGCTAAAGGGACAAGCAAGCCTCCGTGAGCATTTTGTATCACACTGTTATCACAAGGAGTGAAAGGAGATTAAAACCCTTAGTGTCCTCTCCCACCACAGTTGTCTGGACCTGCACGGGATGGGGGAAAGTACTATCCTGATTAAAATTAAAGGAACTGTGCAGCATTTAAGTCTACTGTCAGTTTTACTGACAATATTAATTCCTAAAACCAGTGTCAYTATCTGAATTGTAATTGTAGGCACATGATTAACAGGGTTTGGAATGGGAAACAGATTGGGATTAGCTGACAGTTGGCTTTACTGTGAGGCTGGAGATGTAACACAGAAACCATAGCACACATACATCTTCAGGTATGGCCACCAGAGAGAAATCTCTTCGTTCAAGGTCTCTTAGTTGCACATTTTATCTTCATGGCATCATCTTACCATCACCATTGCTTAAGCAGCCAATTCATTGCCATTAGAAATACATTTTGCAATACTTAAAGAGCTCTCTGAACATCACAAGTGTATTTTACTAGTGCTATCAAATCACAGTCTTGAAACAGCTTTCTTTTCCTGCCAACTCAGGSTGTTTTGTAAAGGACATAAATAGACACGTGCTTCAACATCTTACTGAAGCTGCTGAGCTATCTAGACACCTTTTYCTTTAGCTAGACTTTTAAAGGCTCTGTAATACCATTCTATTTTAAAACATAGATTTAAATAAACCATTATAATGGTGTATTGAATCATAGTTTTCTGTCATTTTAAATTGCTTTGTTGTTTGTTTGATGCCTAGCTTTTTGCAAATGTGCTCTGGTTAGTGGGACTTTACAAAATGCAAAATTAATGATCAGTTTTCTTATTTAAGACCAGCAGCCAACRTCCCTTTTCTGTGTGAAAATACAAATACATTGTATTGCAAAGCATTCAGATGAAACTCTTTGTTTCTATGGTAATGTCATGAAGCATGGTAGCAAATGTTATTTTAGAGCATTTTCCTATTTCCTATTCAAATGGTTAGTACAAAGTATTTTCCAGTATATTTAGTCAATAGCAGATCAATGTCTTTGTTTCTCTCCTGCCAGGCATACTACAGACGAGGAGGAGTCATACTGCTGAACTAGATTGCTGTGGGAGATGGGATTAAAATAATCAATATGACTTTTAACACATGTTTTTCATTTTGAAGAAAACTGTAAAATTCCAGTCCTTGGATTGTTTCCTGCTAGTATTGGACTGTGTTGTGATTATTATTTCCCATAGCAACTAACTGTAGTAACGCAGGGATTAATACACCAAATCAGACGTGGGGTTCATCTTGTCTGACAACCTYTTTCGGATTGCCTGAAAGCCCTACCAGAATGCACAAGAAAACTCATATTTCAGCAGAAATCTGGTYAGAGAGCCTCTAACTTTCATGCTACCTTCATGGTGACAGTGAAAAGGCTGTGTATGGTTACAATGCCAGAACTCTGCTGGGTGACCCACTGTGAGGCTGCCAGAGTACTGTAASTCCAAGTTATAGTTATAGACTTCAGAGGTTTCAATTCCCAGATGGAATCTAGTGTTTCAATCACATGAATCCTTCTGGAACTGTAACCCAGCAAATATTACAATGAAGGTCCTCCTTACTCATAAAATCCATTTGGTTTCTATGAAACATTCTACCTTATATCTCAGGGAAGGCTCAGACAGTCCCTAACCTCTCAAATTCATCCCGTTGTTGTTGTATTGGTGGGTAGCACAACAAACGTGGCACTGCAGTTTTGCACTGGTATTTTTTAATGGAATGCACTGGCCACAGTGCCAGGTATGCTAAATTAACATACTTTTTCATCTGTGGAGAAAAGCACCTAGTGTGCATTTCCCAAGGCAAAATCTATTCCTWCTAGTTCTTCCACTGTCTACAAAGCCAGTATATTACAGTTGGATGGTCACACTATTGCCTAATCCAGCTGCACAATTCAGTGCCTAACTGGACATGTGCTGTTAACTCTTTCAAAGRAAGGGGCTTCCATTTATGAGGGCAAACAGGCATTAATTCTCACACTGCTAAAAACTGTATGAGAGTAATATATTCAACCATATACACAGATAGAGAGAGATTAAGAAAGCAGCAAGGAGTGAAACTTAAAATAATACCTCCTGATGTAGCATCACCTTGATTACCAAGTACTCATTAACATCTTAATTACTATGGACAAAAGCAAATTTTTCAATACAGTTTTCATGAGTCCAGAGCAAGACTTGGAAAACTTGCTGTTCAGAAACCTCGAACAAATTATTCTTGTCAAAATAGGACAATAAAAAAATGAGAATTCCCAAGTCAGTTTAATTTTTCAATAATGTTCTGTTCTGCATGGCTGTTCGTATAGTGCCAATCCATTCTCCTCTCTCCTAAATTTTGAATTTGAGGTACTACTAAAGCTGTCACTTAGAAGGAGCCTGAATAAAATCTTGCTGAACAAGAAGCATGCTCATTTAGTTAAATGTCCTACTGCTTTCTACATATGCCTCTAAAGTTTAAATTTCTTCTTAAGTCATTAGTGATTTGGGGTTATCTGAACTTGAAATTCAAAAAGCTGCCGTAGTTTTAAAGTATTTTGCATATAACTGGGCCTCTCTTCAGAGAAAGAAAASAGTCAAGGATGATTCACTGAAATTATTTGTGTCAGAGGCCAAACTCCACAAAATTACAATCAAATTGTTTCTGCTAAGAGGAAAAAAAAAAAGAAAAGAAAAAAAGGAGATACACTTCACATTACAGAGAAATGTAATAAATTTTTAAAGGCACAGAGGTATTTATTTGCACACAACATAAGTMGCTGGATATAGACTCACTCTCACTCCTGTGAGTGGGGAGATCAAAGTTAATGTCCTTAATTAGAGTGATTAATTAGCTGGGAGARGCCAGTGTTTACCCTGAGTGAGCATGTGCCCCTGAACCACATGACAGCAGCACCTCTGTCCCAAGCCCTCCTTTGACCAGCCCAAGATTTCCAGATTTCATCTGTATAGATGAAAACGGCTGCAATAGAAATGTAATAATCTTTTTAGGGTTTGTGAACCTTTTTTCCTCTCCTTACTTTCCAGGGAGACACTACTAAATCTATTTTGCATCCAACTTCAGCCTTTGCAAGGTAAATTTGGAGCTTCCAACACATTTGGAATTTATTTAGTAATGCCCCATGTGATCCATGAGTAAGGTTGGTAAGATCTATCACACAAAATGATAAGGTGCCTCTTGTTTTCAAGTTATTCTTGAAATAATAAATAATAACAGAGGTTTCAGAGACTGGCCCTGTAACTTTTCTTCATGTAAAGCTGGATTTTACACATTACTGAGGACTCAGAGCTTCAAAAAAGTTACATGCTGAGTTTATATCATACAGCTGGCATTCATACAATCACAGAATATCCTGAAGGGGCCCACAGGGCTCATCAAAGTCCAGTCCCTGGTCCTGCACAGAACAGCCCCAAGAGTCACACCATGTGCCTGAGAGCATTGTCTAAATGCTTCTTGAACTCCACCAAGTAACAATAAGTGATTTAAATCATACCACTGACAAATACAAGTTTGTGTCCTCTCTGATCTCAGGTCAAAAAAGATCCAGCAACCCTTAGAGCTAAAAAATCTCAGGTAATCCCATGGAATTAAAGCAATTGAATTGAATAATTCATGTTGGACTGAGATCTTTAATTTGCAAAATAAAGAGTGGAATTGCTTTCCCTCAAGTATGCTACCAACTTAATTCATTTTTATTTTGTTCTAGAGAGTGACCAGTAATCATTCCTGAAAGACTTACAGAAACACGATTAAGGAAAAAAAAAAAAAAAAA
>QVAJ01000464.1:250756-268290 GCA_003546035.1 Mixornis gularis | reverse complement strand
TTTTTTTTTTTTTGTCTCCTAGTTACATTTTCAAAATTGTTTTCTGCTTTTATTTGTAATATCTGGGGAAGCCCTGCCAGCTATTGGCTCTGTCAGAAGAAGAAGTCTCAGACTTTAGCAATCCAGAATAGCAAGTTTCATTTTCTCATTCTCTTCAGAAAAATTCCTATGCACACATTCACTTTCTTTTATTGAAAGCTGACATTCTACTCAAACCACTAAACTTCATAAAAGGAGGTATAATCATCAGTTCTGAGGAGACCTAATTTTCTTCCATTTATTTATATATATACACACACAGATGGGACTAAGAATATGAAGCTAGCTAGTTTTACTTAAATATTTGGTGAATTTTGGAATTATGGGATAGAAAGGCATCAGGCTAAGACAAAAATAAGAACACTTTATAGAGATTTTGAGAAAATTATTGTAAAGAAATTGAATTTTTGTTTTAAGTTGCACTTGATATATACTTAGCTCTTGTGGTTTTCTCATAAACACAGCTGTAAAATCTGAACAAAGGAGGTTGATTTGTCTTTTTCTAGAATGCACAACAAAAGTTTGGGTAGATATATCCAATATTCTACTGAGCAGGATGCTATTTAGTACTGYTATATAATAAATAGAACTTCAGAAATCACAATGACAGTTTGAATAAAAAAGAATAGATCAGCTCATCTCCTAGGATGTGACCACRTACTGCTTTTAATGGGCCTCACAAACACAGAAGATCAGCTCTCATGAGGAAAAAGCTGAAACATTCCACCAGCCAAGCAATTTAAATTCTAACCATTTACCAGAAGACATAAAGGTCAGATATGTACCAGTATCTCTAGGCACACAGATACGTTATCTCCAGCTCTGAAGGAAAAAAAATATTAAAGGGAGATGGTACACGAGACTCAGAAATCWGATGCAGGCGCTTCTGCTAGAAACAGCATCAGGTGGAATCTCACCCATGGGAGAAAAAATCCTCCCAAGCTCAAGTTCTAAAAGATTCTGTGGATTAAAGGAGAATACTCAATATCAGTCCCAAAGCATGGCTATTGTTATTGAGGATTATTTTATTCTTACATACCGACTCTGTGAACTGTTATTCTCACACGTATATTTTGGGATAACACAACTAATGAAAGTATGACTAATAGCAAGTTAATATACGGGGAGTAAAGATGCTGAAAATTCATCGGAAAGAGTGACTCTGACTGTGGATGTTCGAATAATTGGAACTCCAGTGTCTTTTCCTTTAAAAAAATCCACAGTGCTATCTTAGAATAATGCAAACCAAATGAAAGCCACACAGTTAATTTGTTTTATTTTAGCCTCCCTCCAAAGCTTTGTTTCCCCAATCTGTTCAGTTCACKCTACTGGTTAGAGCTGATCTCCCTCATAAATGAACCTCTTTGAAGATATAACTCTATTTATAAATAGAAAACAAATCAAGCAGGCAGACAGAGCAGTCTCTGTGAACGCCGAGCTGAGACAAAGGGGCTTTTTTATCTAGGAAAGAAAAAAATAACTCTTATAAAATTCTTTGTTAAAATGCCTAGAGTTCAAAATGCAATTGCTAAATTAGGGGGGTGTGGCTACTAACCCTGGCATAGATTTTGCTTGGCAATGACTGGGAAATCAGCAGGGGCAGAACACTAAGTCAGGAGAATGAGGTAGCACATAACAAGCTGTGTTGGACAGCAAAACCATTTGCACAAGCGAAAAAAAATCAGGATTCTGTTTCTCATTCAGATCCTGCTAGATTCAACCATGTAGTTGAAAAACAAYAGTTTCACTCTCAGTCCCATGAGAGATTCTTTCAGGCCCAAATTATACCCAATCAATGTAATATTTCTTTAAAGGATGAAATAATGGTTAGGGTTTTTTTCTCCCTCTATTCTTCTATTTTAGTGGGGGTTTTTTACGTAAGTTTTAGCAGCAATTGATTCATTGCCTAGTTAAGTCAACTCTAGGTACATTAGAATCTCTTCATGAATATTCACAGAGCTTAATAGAAAAGCTGCCCAAAAATCAGATTTGAATGAAAAACTAAGACATCTGTCACACAGACAGGTAACCCTGAAGAAGTGTTTTGCTGCAAGAAACTGAAAAAGAAAAGTTAGCAGCAAAAACCAGACTTGCCTGGATTTTTACTCTAAGCAGCAGGCAAAGTGAGTCAAAAYATCTCTCAAAAATGATATATATTGTTGAACTTTCTAGTTTCAATACTGTCATACTTTCAGCAAAAAAAATCTGTGATGCATGCAGCTAATCGAGGAAAAGAAGTATTCCTTGCAAAATATGCTGGGCTTTCAAACYCTTTTAAAAAGTGTAAGGGGTGTTTCACAAATTATAGCAAGAATTCTTACYTATTTGCATCAAGCCTTGCTGTTGACAAGTCTTCTACCATAGGAAAAGGCAGTGGGAGGGGATTTCYAGAGAACTAGGGCAGGCTGCAGAGTGTGCTGCTCTCCCCTGGCCATTGTACAACTCCGGGCAGAGCTCCTGATGAGAACTGTAATCACTCAAAGGATTCAGATACCACTTTTTGTTTCATTTCCACTCCATTACCATGCTGTAGCTCTTCGAAATTAAGAGATAAATTAGTCTTTACAGAAACAGGCAAGTTTATCTCCTCCTAGACCCATGAAAACTTATGCACACTCAAGCACTGAGAAAGCCAAAGGCATGTCCATGCCTTGCATGTGCTCTGCAAGACCTTGTAGAATTGTACAGATTATTGGCCACACGCCCATCAGGGCCCTACAGGGTTTCTCCCRAATTGCAGATTCTATACTAGGACTATTTCCCACCATTTTGCTTACAGGGACAATACCAGGACTTTCCAAATAGAAAAAAAAGAAAAAAAAAAAAATCTGTCTTTTCTTCTTGTTGATGTGTCAATAGTACCAAAGTACTGAGTTTCTCAGGTCCCTTCTTCTCCCTGCACAGCTCAGTGTGAACATGCTTTATAAAGACATGCACATGTCATAAGCCATATGAGAAAGCTGGGGTTGAACAGGTTACTCCACTTCTGGTTTTACTCCAGTTTACAATACTTGCTACTTACTGCATATCAAAGTAATTAACGTGACTTTAAAATTGATTGAGATCTTTTACAATTAGACAAATAATGCTGATTTTCAAAGAGCCAGACTTTCGAGCATTTGATCAAAATGGATCAAAATTTTAGACAGAAAATATTTTGTACTTTTTCCAATGCTCCTTTTCAATTTAATGTCTATTAGAAAGAAAACAAAACAGGTTCAAAGAAGATCTTTGAGTTGTTCCTTCATGATGTCTATCAGTACATATCTTCCTTGAACCTGAGCTATCATGTCTGAGTCCTACCCAGCGGAGCTTATAACTTGTTTGATCTGTCACTATTTGGTTTTGTGCCTCCTGGACCAAACCTCTCTGGACATACCTGACCTTAAAAGAATTGCTATTGACCCAGACATCATTAATTCAGCTGTCAACTTTAGTAGTAGTTTGACTGAAGTTACAGTTAAATCATCCTTTACTTAATCCAGTTCGCTGGAATCCACCCAGTCTCATTGAGTTATCCATTTAATAGAGACCTTTCACTAAGTTTTTCTTAATACAGAAAGAATGTATCAAGCATTAAAATCCTTATGTGTTATAATACAAATTTATACCTATGGTTTAAAAACACTAAGACCTTTCTTTTTCATACCTGGCTTCATTGTGAAGGCTCAATACAATCAGATTTGACATTTTCAAGTAGGTATTCCTCAGTTATTTAATGGCAAAACTCTGAACAGAATGTATATGAGAAGATACACTGTCAACTTCATAGAACTCCCAAAAATCTGCTTCAGCTCCTCGTAAAGACACACTGGGAGTCATTTGCTAGGGAATTAAGGMTATTATCTTCTCCCCTCATTTTAGAACTAGCCAGTACAAAGGAAACCACTAAGTCATCTTRCACTGTAGTAATTAATTTAGGTTGAACTTGCAACTCTCCCAACTCAGCTTGAATGCGTTAGATTATAAACAGTAAAAAAAAAAAGGGTGTGTTGAAAGGCTCATTTACAAATTCTGTAAAAGGTATAGGGACAAGAGGGCTTTTTATCCTGTCTGTAAGATGTCCTGATTATCCTTGAAATAGTCTCTGCAGATTTGCATGGTGGAGAACCACCAGGTACCACATAATGGTCCCATCCAAACAACAGCCTGGGCAATAACATTTCTCCTGCCAGACATATTATCTGTGTCACCCATTTTTTAAAAGCATGGACAATTGCTAAGCTTTTCCAATTAAAGGCTCTATGGCAAATATTTTTTTTAAAAAGTTTTAGAACGTTTCAGTTAGACAGATACTATTATATCACAGAACTCATTAAGCACAATATATTTAAAGTTTTTCTGATCTTAATGCCATGCTTCTAAAACAAACATTATAGTTCATACTTATGGTCCTATTCTAGCAGCGATTCTAGGGGGGAAATAAAAAGTCTCTATAAATGTCCATTTCAGATGGACTCCTTAGAAGGATGTCCAGCTGAAAGAGTTAATAAGGTGAAAGAGTTAATATGGTCTTTAACAGTGTTTAACATGTGGATATCTGGACAAAAAATAAAGTGAAGATATTATTCAAGATGTTTACTGAAATAATATATCCAAGTCTATTCTCCGCATGATTAAAACCATGCTGCAAAATTTGAGAAAGTAGCAAACGGCGAGGATGATTTAAAGACTGGAAAATCTGTCTTACAGAAAGAGATTTAATAGGTTCAATCTATTTAGCTCATCAAAGTCAAGCTTAAGGGATCTATAAGAACAGACAGGGAGAGAGTGTATCTTTCACCAGAGGGTTTTTCCACATAGCAGGCTAAGATACAACTATATTCCTYGACTGAGAGTTAAAGCTCACAAAATGGAAATTAGAAATAAGGTCTGTTTTAAACAGTAAGAATTATTAACCAGGGAGGAAACTTGACTAGGGATGTTCTGGATTCCTTCATATTTGAAACCTTTAAAACAAACCTGAGWATTCCCTTTTATTTCTTAAGAGATACGAGGTGCAAGCTTGATGTTGAGCTAAAAGATTCTGAGCCAGTCCTTGTAGGCTCTTGCACTTAGTTCCACATTTGTGTTGTTCCCTTTCTGGAATGGTCAATAACAAATCTTTTTGTCTAAAYTGCTCAGCACAGGCCAAGAAAGCTCTGATTCATCTGCAAAATCTCACTATGTCCATATCCGTTAAATATCCCCACAGGGTCAACCAAGGTGTTGACTCCTTTTCTGGTCAACAATAACAATTAAAAAGACACTTTCATGGCAATGTTATCTGATCTACTCAATGAGATGCATTGAAGAAAAACCTGAAAAACCCCTTTTTTTTTGCTGTCAAATATTGCTACATTTTATTGCTACAGCTATAATCTTGTTGAGACAAAAGGAAAATAGGAGGTATGTGGAGTGAAGGATTTATTATTTTCCCATTTAATCCCTTAACTGGCTATAATTATAAATTATGTAACTGAGATCTTAAAGAGTTGAACTTTTAGGTGTTTTTAGGATTCATGCCATTAGTTCTAGTTCTGATTTACTTAATAAAAACAAGGAAGTTACCAGTTTTCCTTGTCAAACTTTCTCACAAGTCTTGGTTTTTTAGTTTAATACAAAAAAAACTTCTCTCTGTATTTTTTAGACGAACATACCATCTAAGCAAGCAAGGACATAACATTCCACTTAATGCCCTCTAACAGAGATCATTACAAACCAGCAAACCTAGTTGTTACTAGAGTAAAAGGCCTAAAACCCTTATCCAGAAAGCTGCTCMCTTCTCAGTGTTACAGCCTTTGATAAAACTTATTCTTGATCCCAATTAGTACTCACTATGTGTCCTGAACCCCAAGGATTCATTAACCTCATGATTTTCATCACAGTTTTTATAACTGTAAATGCTATTATTCACATGGAAAAATCAGCCTTTAAAGTGCCATAGCTGTATTATTACCTTTTGAAGCTTAATCAGCATCTCACTACTAAGCTGGTCTCGTTACTCCGAATGACAGAGAATTTCTTGTCTGGCTGTGGAATCTGAATGGACTGTAAGTGCATGGGACTTCTATCAAAAGAAAATATTAATTGACATTTATGTTCAAATATGGATTATTTTAAACGTTTCCCAGAGTACAGCCTACATATGAACCAAGGGTCTAAAAATTTCTCTAACACTTTTGTTTATTTCTTAAGTTTTCTCTCTAACTATCACCATCCTTCAGGAGCTGTTTCCAGAGACCACCTTCCGGTTCAAATGAAGCAACTTCAATCTCTCTGACCAGCTGCTTTTTATAAGCCCTGTATTTACTCACACTTTAATCTTACACTTCTTTGGAGGACATTTACCAAAACAGTGAAGGGTAGAAGACGGTTTTCTTGGAAATGCTTTCTTTTGATTTTATACTGAAAGAAATTGAGCCTAATTTTCAAGTGCACATTAAAATATTTAGATAGTTCAGACAATATTTAGATACGTAATTTGGCCTGTTGGCAAATGAAGGCATTCGGAATTTTGAATTTTATGCAGTAAAAAAAAAACAAAAAAAAGAAGAATTGGGAAATCTTAAAACAAATACAACAAACTGAAATATTTTCTAATGCTTCATCAAAGGTTTATGTAGCTGAAAGGCCACCTAACACAACAGTTGCAGTTCACATTAGTGAATAAGATAAATACGGGGAAGAAATGAGCACAGGCACAAAATAAATAGCACGGGGTAGGGGGTAGGCCACCTCAGAAGTAAAACTTTGTTCAACACAGTGTGTGGGAAACAACTGTGGGGAAAGAAYGGGCAGGGAGTCTGGGGAAAATAGTGACAAAAGTAGCATTTTCTGTGTTCTTGCCACTCTGCTACTAATCCCAGATTTTGTTTGTACCCAAACCCTCACCATTCACCAATTCCCAAAGTTGGGTTCTCCTGCTGTTTTATTGGACMCTTTACAAGTAAGAAGTTTGTACCTTTACAGTTTTAAGTTTGTACCTTCAGACAGGGCACGTGAGTAGGACATTTCCTATCCCTCTGCTGTTGTCCCACCTGAATTCACAAAACAGGGTTTAGAAGGCAGAGTATCCTTTGAGGGTAGATTTCACTCTCARGCAAGTAAAGCAAATTTATGCACAGCTTCTGTTAAAAGCAGGGATTTAAGGCTGCCAGCTGCTGTGAACAGGCATGCTGAAAAGCGTCCTAACACCTGGATACAAACACCGTGGTAATGGATGTAGAGAAACATTAAAAAATATTTCCCAGCACTGACTGCTGCCAGCCAGCAGAAAGCTGCAGCTCACCAGAACATACCTCTAGATGTAAAATTGCCTTCAACTCAATTACACTCTTAATGAAGCAAAAGTTGGACACAAACATACGGACAGTAAGTCAGCTGCTACTTTTTTCCTTTTGAATTGTTTTCTAGTATCAGATATCACTCCTGAATCTGCAGAGCCTGGCAGTTTAATTTTCTCAAGTTTTTCTTATTTAATCCTGGTATGAATGTGTTTGTGTAATGTTTAGACTGTTCCTCAGAAAAAGTCAGTAGTCAGGTTTTTTTATGAATACTATTGTTCAAAGACTGAAAGAGATATATGTGTGCAGACCATTTGGCATTTCTTTATTTCTTTATATGATATATTGATTTTTCCTACAGAGGTGGTGTGGGGGGCTGAAATGTTATGGTTAAYGGATTAAACATTGTTATTAAGGACTTTTTGCCTGTTATGATCAATTTTGCTCTTATTAGGTCTTTTAAATCTGAAAGTAAAATGCCGAGAAATCACTTACTTAACATTTCTGCAAAGAACAGTACACTTTTTCAGTTTGCCTGAGATTAATTTCCACCTGAACTGGGGGAGACATAATTTTATTTTGGACCTGCCACACAGACCACAGTAATAACTAGTGAGTGTAGGACCAAAGAGACTTGGTCCTTAATCTCAAAGTGCAGTTTCTTGGTAAATGCCTGCAGGGAAACCACAGGAGCAGCTTSAAGCACCAGTGCTGGTCTGGACCATGAAAACAGTGCAAAAAAGAACAATGATATMTATAAAAATCTAGGAAAAGACCTTAAATATAACCCTGGAACCCAGGGTCCAAAACCTGTTGATTCTTTTTTTTTTTGGAAAAAATGTAATGGCAGACCTTGCACAAGGGCAGTTACTGGGCAGCATTCAACACTCTTGTGTGAAATATTTAATGGCAAACCATTATACTCAATGATGTACATTCACRAACAAGACTGTAAGAAATGAGCTTTCTAAAATTATAACTGGACAAGATTATTTTATTTCAATAGTTTTYCCAGGGACTTTTTCTTCTCTCTTATAGCCAGTTCCAGAACCATCACTTAAGAATTGTTACACCAAAAGTCCATAATTAAAAGCTCTATTATGCACCAGAACTTTACTTCCAAGTTATAGGATTATTGCATTTTTTTCTCATAATTAAGCATTATATGTTAATTCTGCTTTCTTCCTTAGAGTCATTAGCATATAAATACAGACACTGACTCAATCTGCAATTCTCTGTGAAAGATTAAGTTTTTAAATTTCAATGGACAAACCATTTACTAAAAAAATAAATATGCTTGATGAAATTACCGTTGCTTTAACATTTCCATTAATAAATGCGCATCTAAAATAGAAGTGATTCTAATACTAAATTGGACAAGATTGAAAAATGAAATTTTAGATTATTAAATGCATATTTACTGTTATAGATTTTGTATTTTCTTTTAAATATATACCTTTGGTTTAGAGGTTATTTTCTTTTCCACTTCTAACCATTAAAARAAATATGGCTAACCATTTCCTGGTTGACATTTCTTATCTTTTGCAGCAATCCAAAAGATCGGGTGACAGAGTCTCAATATTAATTACCAAAAACTGTGGCACTACTCTGAAGAAATTTGCTGAATTGGAAGAAATCTCARAAATATGTTTTTCTACAAAATAAAAGAATTTAAATTTTCAGCTGCCAAAAAAAAAAACCAAAAAAAACCCAAGAAACCAGAACCTCAGTTCTTCTTCATATCCCATCCATTCTTGGTGTTGAAACTGACCAAAATTAGGTAGATATATAGATATATGTATCTCCACATCCATTTTTCTAATCCTAAAACAGGCAAAGGCCATGCATTCTAACCAGTGATAGAGATAACTCTCACACATCACTGGTGAAAATGAAAGGCTGCTGTGTGAGGGATGGCTTGTTTGTTCTCACTTTTATACAATATTCCTCCACAAGGGGTGACAAAGAACCCCCTGACAGGAGGGGGGATGTTATCCCCATCTTCTGCGTTCTCAGCCAGCTTTTAGAACATGGYAGAAGCTGTGACAGCCACACCAAAGAGAAAAATTCACCTCTCAGGCAGGGAGCCTACAAAAAGATCAAGGTGCACAGAGTCACGGGGTGTGTGACTTGGACATWTTTTGTCTCAGTCTACATTTTGGASAAACGGGACAGATTTGAAAGAGAATTCAGAATTAAGTAGCATAATCTTTCTCCTACAGGCTGCCAAATGTCAGAGCCTCTTCTGTCTTCTGCTGACAGCCTTTGTAAATTGTTCTGGGTGATATTTGCTAATCCACRGGGAATTTTCACATCTTCCTTTGCTTATGAATCAGATGGTGAGCTCTTGGCAGCTGACCAGAAAGATAGTGCCTTTTCCCTGCTGCATTATCAATCAAGAAAGTTTCTTACTGCTCTCTTCTGCAGGCACATTCCTTCCCACACTAAATTATCTCCGATGGACCGATTGCAGTGGGGTTAGCACGCTAAMGCCATTTGAATGGAATGCATAAAAACTCTTTATTGCTGCACAGACACAGCTGCACCAGCAATTCATATCTTTGAGTGGCCCAAAGGAGTTTTCTGTATGGCCTTTTCAGRAGTTAATATATGTTCAGTAACAGCTTCTCTGGCAAGTTTCTTCCAACWGTGCCCTACAGGTTGTATAGACCACTAAACCCACTAAATATCCTCGTGACAGGGAAAGATGTCACACACGGGAAACAAYGAGCAATTCAGTGCTCCACATAGCCTCAGTTCTGCTCTGAAAACTCTCCATCCAACTCCGTTCAGAAAATATTGGCAAATCCCACTGAAATATCATACCAGAGCAAGAAAACACTCATTCCCCTTCTACCTCAGGCAAGACACATAAAAAACACCTGGCTTGTCTGGTTTGTTCTCAGTGGTARCAGCTATCAGTGACATCCCAGCTCTCCCTGTGGAGCCTTCTCTAGCCCCCTTCTCTTCCTACCTCCTTTATCTCTGTTGACTTTGCTGCTTTTTCCCCCCAAATAAAACTGCTTTAAACTGTATGCTCTGTATTTTGAAGATACTCATCTTCCACAGCACTGCAGTTTGTAAAGCAGGAATGTTTGTGTGGCCASGTTTTGGGASCASGGGTGCTTTTGTGAGATGCTGCCAGAAGCTTYCTCCATGTCCAGCAAAGACAATCCCTGGCAGCTCCAAGAGGGATGTGCTGGTTGCCAAGGAGGGGCCAATTAGAAACTGTGTTAATGCCTCTGTGATAATGATGCCTTGGGAAGGCRGACTTGAAATGGAGACTGGACAGAGCCAGAGAATAAAGTAGATATTTATTCAAAGGCCTCTAGTTGGGCCTTGGGCCAGACAGGGCCTGATCAGAGCTACACCCAAGGTGGACCCAAAATGGTCACCAAATGGACGACTGGTCATGAGGGCTCACRCTTTTATAAGTTTTGGGCCATTTGCATATTGGGGTTTAATTGTCCAAGTACAGCTTTGGGTTGTGAAGCCTCATCCTTCCTGTTTSTCTCTTCAGTCCACCGTTGTTTGTGCTTTTGGGCCTGAAAGTTGTCCTTGGTTTTCAGCAGGAAAAGGATTTGTTTTGTCTACCCACTCTGTGAAGAGAGATCACTAACACTTAATATGAGGCTCAGAACTGCACCCCTAGGCAGCACAGAATCTGAAAAACATGAAAGCTAAAACTTAAGGCGCCAATAACATATCCAGGAAAAAGCACCTATGAAGACCAAGATCAGTGGAGAAGGACGGGGAGGAGGTGTTCCATGGCTGAGGTTCCCCTGTGAAGGAGACCCACACTGGAGCATGTGGATGCCTGAGAGGAGACTGTGAATCCATGGGAGGCCCATGCTGGAACAGGCTCCTGGCAGGGATCTGCAGACCCTGCAGGAGAGAGGAGCCCACACTGGAGCAGGTTTCCTGCTAGGACTTGTGATCCTGTGGAGGGTCCACACTGGAGCTGGCTGTTCTTGAAGGACTGCACCCCGTGGAAGAGTGACCCTGTTCCACCATTTCAAGACAACCTGATTTTGGATACGTAAAGGGTGTTGAAGAAGGCAGAGAAGAGATACATATAGGTATATCTTTCGTGCTGACYGGCTGCTCTGAACAGCAGTGTTTTCTCTGAAGTGTACAAAACAAAAGTACTCCTAATGTATATCTGATGATTTTCTGAACCAAGTTATTTATCTTTGCTTTTCAAGGAGAGATATGTGTAAAAATATGCTTCTAAAAATCCAAGAGAATCAGTGCTGGAGAACAGATCAAAATCAAATGCTAAAGATCTGGCCTCTCACAACTAAAGGTTAGACCACAGCAGGGGAAAGCCAAATTTCACATTCAAATTCACCCTTATTTTTACCTATGTTGGTGTTTCAGAGCAAGCACTTTACTCCACTAAAGTAGTATTGGTGGTTGAAAAGAAATTCATATTAAGGTACTGCCCTAGACTTTAGTAAAAGTCTAAGACAATTAGCAATTATAAAAAACTAATTTAAAAATTAGTTATTTTATTCGCTTCCCATATGGTACATTGGCATGTTAAAAAAGTTTTGGTTCACCTTTGTTTGGAAAAAAAAATAAATGCCCTTTAGCATATCCAATATTCCATCATTCCRKGAAGGACGGAGCAGAAATCCCTCTCAGGGAGAGGAGCWCTGTGTAGAACGTGGTAAGTAGGAACAGGAATGAACCAATATAAAGATCAAATAAATTCTCAATGATCAATAGATCCAAAGAGCTCATTATTATGATAATTTGTGTCATGGTTTCTATCTACTACATACATTCTATGGCTGCCAGCAATGATGATGCTGCTGGTAAAAGAAAAATGCCCTTTTTTTTTTTTTTTTTGCAGACCCATCTAGATGAATATTTTACAAACACATAATATAGCAATTTTTAAAAAAACCAACCTATCCACTAAACACTCCAGAAAGACCACAGAAACTAATCAAATAAGAATGCAAAGGGATTGGTGGGATTCATCGTGAGATTAAGTTGCAAGAAATTTTGCTACACATGTCAAATCAGAATAAATTTCAGTTGGGGAATACCAGGAGAAACACCATGCTAGTGGCATTCAAAGCTAAATCTCAAACTAAAAWATGAAATTTTGTTTTTATGATTTTCTTTAATGTAATAAAAACATGAATGTWGGGCTCAAGGAGAACTGATGCATTATGATAACTTGGATTGTTGTTGAATAACGAGTATATTCACCAAATATCCTGTAAAGCCTGTTGCTACAATTTTTTTTTAATTGAAAACAAAAAAAAAAGGAACTGCATGAGAAAAAAAGTCTTTAAATGTTCCTTTAAAGGTTGAAACATTTCCTATTCATGAGAGGTGTAGTATTTAATAAAGAACAGACATGGTTTTGCTCACAAAAGATAACTGATCTTGATGAAATCAAAACTTCGCATTTTACAAGTAGAAGACACATTTCAGGGCAAGTACCTGATTCTGAATAAAAGAYAGTTTTCAAAGACATTTAAGACCTAGTGAAGGTCATAAATAAACACAGGGCATGGCCTGACACAAGTAGATGGACACACGGGCCTAATCTTATAAGAAAATGTTTGGTTTGGTTTTTTCCTCCTCCTGTTCAACTGAATCAGACCACTCAACTGTGATGCAGCTTCTCAAATGAGAAACCAGCTTAAAACAACTTCTGTCAACCTCAGCTGACCTTAAAAATTGATCTTTGTGTTCAGGTGGATACCAAAGCATCTACTTTCAAGGAGCAACATAAGAAATATATTTCTCTTTTCTTTTTCCTGGCTGGCAGGTAGAAAGTTTCATATGTAGCATAATTTTATTTTAAAGTCTGAGTTTTTTGTCTAAAAGCATTTGTGGGAAGGCTTAGGCTCAAAGATGGATTTTGCATTTTCTCACAAAATAAAAAAGCAAAAATCATCTCATATTGACTTGCCTTGTGAAAATACTATGGACACCACAGTTTCCAGCAACTGGCCCTCAATTCAATTCCCAGTAGTCAACAGCCATTGTGAACATTTTAGAGACCCTTTTGAGGGTCTAACTGTGTGATAGATTCTGCCAAATAGACCACCAAGAGAAGAAAAAACCCATGTGACCTCCACTGCATATACTGCCTAGCCCCTCTTCACAGGCTAGAACTCCAATTTGGCAGGAAAATCAGCCTGATGCTTTCTGTGGGGGGAAAAGAAAATAAAAAACAAAACAAGATAAATGATCCCACCCAAATCCCTCCTTTCCAACTGTTAACTGTAGCTTGCCAGCAAATGATTTTTTTGAAAGTGTCTCAGGCTTTTCAGGTGGATTCAGAAAAATATTATAAATCATTCCTCTTGATAGCTGGGTGAGCCAGTCCAAACCTCTCCACTCTGGGGTCACTTAAAAATGATAACTTGGGTTAAAATGTTCAGAAGCAAAAAATAACCTAACCTTGTTCAAGCTCCCACTTAGAGGAAGGACCCAATGATACACTCACAGGTAAYGCTGTGGTTCTGCACAGTTTTAAATGAACACATGAACTGAAAAGGTAATTAATTTATTACAAAGGGSTATTTTTATAGGTTATAGTGATGGCTGAAAGCTTAAGGGTTTTTGTGCTTCAAATAATTATATTAATATTTCTTTTAGAAGATCAAAAGGAGGTTGAAAAAATTATTTCTTTAAAAAGCAGTAGTCTTGCRAAGCAATGCCATTTACTTTCAGCCGTGATGTGATTTCCTTTGGATATAAATGTGCTGAACCTCAATCAGGATGCAGAGCAGACAGTTAAAGGAGAACTTCAAAAAGCCCTGAAAAAGGGAAACCTGCATAAAAGTTCACAGTAATTTCTGCATACAGTTCTGAAAATGAAAGGGCTTTGTAACACGAGTCCTCAGTTTGCAATTTAAGGTGCCCTGTTCATCTAAGATGCTTTTCTTAAGACTGCTTTTTGCTTTAAGATTCAAACAGACAAAAATTAGCCTTTAGATATTTTCTCTTTTTAAAATTCTGTTTCTTCTTACATTTCAGAAGCCCTAAAGTCTTTAAAATGGGACTTTCTTTATGTAGCTTTTTTGGACAAAAAGAATACCATCGAACTGTATCATTTTCCACACTTTTAATGTGAAGTGTTAGAAAAAGTAACTCACCTCAGTGGGTAAGGATGACTAATCCCTCAAAAATACGGATAAAGAAAATTGMGAATAGCTAGTATGAGGCTGTAAGATAAAGCATATCCTATCTTAACACAATTTTAATATTTTAATACATTTCAAATATCTTTCTAATCATGAAAAATTAARGCATATGATTTTAATAAAGTACTGGGAAACCCTCCAGCAGACATAGGAAGCTTAATGCAAGCCATATGCAAATCCAGCCCTGTGACTTTGTTATAAGTATATGGCATATGTAAAAACGTATAAATATACTGGGTTTAAAATTCTGGTTTGAAAACAGCAATTTTCATCTCAGCTATATTTTGATGCAAATATAACAACTTGCTCCACACAATGAAATGTAAATAGTCAGTTCCCTAGAAATGACAGAGAGGGAAAAACAGAAATAAAATATTGTGTAGGAAAAAGAAGTATCCAAGAGCAAGACCCTTTAGAAAAATATTGACAGGTGTAATGAAGAAGTACCACTAGAGAACATTAATAGAGTAGCTCATACCCTYGCTGAAAGCAGAAATTGTGGGTTTTATAAGATGAATTAATACAATACAAGACAGTCAGGGATTCCAGGAATGGCAAGTTGTCAGAGCCAGATCCCACGCTTTTAAAAGCCTTAAGTCAAAGAAAACACGGAAAATCAACAATGTAATTTATATGCCAGCAGCAAAGATGACACCAAATCAGATAAGACTGAYATAGAGATGATAAGCAAGACAAGGCTGATAGGAGCAGTAGCCCTGTACAGCTACACCACAGGAAACCAAACTGGCTTTGCAAGAGAGGAAAACAGACTGTGGGGAATGTGGAAAAGCATCAGGCCAAAAGAGGAATTAGATTTCCAACAGGGGACAGGGATGTAGCAGGTGTTACAAAAATAGCATTTTCCAAAAGCACTCAGGCCACTCGGAGCAATCCATGATGGGATGCAATCATCAGATAATGGTCTCCTGGGAAATAATGTCATTAGTACAGACCACAGGGATGACTCCAAATAGACAAAATATTGCACATCAGGCTGATTCAGTGCAGAAGGGGTCTCCCTTTTTGTCAGTCACTTTCTGTCCCATTTCCCACCACTATAAACCAGGATTATGATCCTGCTGTGTGCTGCACATGAAGAAACAATTCTGAGCAGAATTGCAGTCCCTTGCTGGGAAATCATGAAGGTTTCAGCAGCAGCAACTGTAAAAGTCTGTTTCATCATTACTATCCTAAGCCCTACCTTATACAATTTCCTTCTATCCTGACCCCAGCACAYAGAACACACCTAATAAAAAGATTGGGGTAATACATACACAAATAATCTGATAARGGCTTGAGGAACCAAGTTGGAGTCAATGTTCCAAGAACAGAGATAAAGCAGGATTGCCAGGAGTCTGCTGTGAGGTGGACACCTCACAATTCTTTAAGCACAGGATTATTTCCTATAAGCTTCTCTTATTTTGGCGTGTCTGTAAGATTCTGTTTACACTTTAAGGATTGAGAGTTCTTCACAGTGCTGTAAAGGGACTGGCCAGTATTTATGCAAGTCATCTAACATCAAGCTCTAAATGTAGTATGGAAAAGTACTCTTACAACTGTCTAAAGTGCATTTGCAAGCTTTTCTGCTCTGCCCAGAACAAAGGGCCTAAATTCCAAAGATCTCATTCTGTGACCAGCCCAGCTCCTCCTCAATGCTCTCCACATTCCAGCTAGAATTTTCTTCTCAATGTTTATGTTGCTTCATACTCAAAAAAACACCGATGACAGTAAATGAGAATGAAAACCCTTAGATGGTTAAATATGTAACTTTGAGCTTTCAAAGTTTCTTCTGATTTTGAGTAAAGAGAACGAACCAATGATAATTATGCAATTACATTATACTCCTGCTCAAAGTACACAGTGTGGTTCTAGCTAGCCAGTGAAATTCGTTGCCAATGCTTTAACATGTCCAAAAGTTTGATTGTTGCTTTTTCCTGTTTCATTGCAGTATTTGATATTTTGTTTTGACATTTTGATAGACATACAGAAGTTATTTTCACAAATGCAGAGAGAAGCATGCACACATTTCATAATTGCTACTGAGCCACTCTTTTAAATGTATTTTTATTGAACAGTATGTAGATGACCATCTAAGATGAATCCATTAAAAAATGAATGTTCTCATTCCACTAATATGATAAGTACCCTTATTAAGAGGAAAGGAAAACACAAACATAGCCAAGGTTCACACTGGGCAATACTTTTTTCTTGAGGGTTCAGCGACACATGAGAAAGGAAGAATATCTAATTTTCTAAATCTGCATTCTTCACATCTGAAGCAACCAAAACAATTAAGCTCACCCATTACAGAGCAGGACTAAAATTTTGCTGTCCATGTGTTGGTTTCCACTCCCAACAATGACATTAAATGTATTAATGAGATTTTTAATAATTAATTTGCTCTGCATTTCAGCAYCAGGAAGAGAGAAGACTGAACAGGCCCACCACATAATGCACACAAGTTTATCGARGTCAGCCTGGGTAGGAGACTGTGAAGTTTAATAGTATTGGTTTGCATTTTAGGAAGCCCATTTATTTTAATGGAATGACTAAGATATTTTTGTATTGTTCTTCATGGGTTTGGAAAAGAAACGTAGYATTATGATGCAGGAGATGTTTGTTACTACTGGTTTCCTAATACATGGCTTGCATTATATATTAAAAAAATATAGTAACATGTATCAAGGTCTACAGTGGTACAAAACCTTCTGCCATATAAAAYTGATATGTGATTTTCACAAGTTTTCATAAACTTTGGAAGAGTTTGGTTAGCTCAGCCTGACTATAAATGCAAAATTAGAAACACTAAGAATGAAGCACAATGATCTAAATGCTCAAGAAATAAAACCAGAGATAGCGATGTGAACAAGAAACTGAATGCAGAAAAATAAGGAAAAAATAGAGGACTATCCAGAAAATATGCTCAAAAAACCAAACCCAAAGTATTTGTAAGGGTTAATTATATGTATATGTATATGTATATGTATATGTATATGTATATGTATATGTATATGTATATGTATATGTATATGTATATGTATATGTATATGTATAT
>QVAJ01000464.1:223334-250641 GCA_003546035.1 Mixornis gularis | reverse complement strand
ATATGTATATGTATATGTATATGTATATGTGTGTCCATTTCACAAGAACAAAGTCCAGCCTAGACACACTGCTCCTGACAATAAATTTGATGGTGACAGTCCTAGACTATAATTATAACCTGGCCATTTAACAAACTGGGGTACAATCAAGCCAAGATTTAAAGTTTGAATTCTAAATGCTACCTGATTTTGTACCATTGCTGTTAATCCTTAAAAATCAATACTGAACCCAATCAGCATTACATATCTTAAGTCACCAAATTAATTTTCTGCTCTAAAAAAGATGTACTTCAAGGAGTAGAATTTCTATTAAATCAGGTTAATGATCACAAGAATTACATTTCTGCAACTGTCTCACCAAAATTTAAATAAAAACGCACCTTTAAAAGTCTTACCTTTTTTCCTCTGTTTTCTCTTTCCCTTCTATAGCACAGGATACCAAAACTTCTGTCATTCCTTTATCTTTGATCTTTATTTTCCTGGTCTTGTAACTTTCACTGTGCTTTCTCATATAGTTTAGACACTGGCACTGCGGGGAAAGGGGAAAGAAAAAGAAAAACAGACGAAGGAAGTTTAAATCAAAATGAAATCTTGCAAAATAACATTTGAATTATGGTACTGTGAAAAAAAAAAGTACATTCTTAAGGTGCTATTCTGTGACTGCCACCTGTGACTGCTGGCAGGAAAAAGAATATTAATTTTAGTCTTAAACACAGAGGTTAAATAGGATCTCCTCTAACATGCAAACTTGGCTAGATCTTAGTAACTGAGTTGTCTATGCATTTGTCATGTATTCATGTCCCTGATATGCATTATACGCCAATGTTTCTATGTGTTTTCCTTAACCTGAGGTCCTGTTAATGACCATTTTATTTTGGATAGCAATCAATCTCATAATCTCTAAAAATACAGTAATTACTCTAGTGACATCCAACAAAACCCAGTCTCTGTTTTATACCAAACAAAAGCTAAAGCAGGTAGTTAGACTGTGAGTTAACGTTATTTCCATGGGTCTGAAATACAGCTTTTGAGAATGAAAATTACTGTCTTACTGATTTTGCTTAGTTACCTAAGAGAGGAAAGGTGAAAACTTCCCAGATTTTGCCAAAGTTCTCAGCTAAGTTTTTTGAACCCAGAGGTTTTAAACACAGAAGGTTTTCAAACACAGAGGTAAGCCTCTGTCTTTGAATATCATTGATCAGGCAAACCGAAATTTCCAGGCCACCAAAGATTTGCAGCAAAAGATCACTTCTTTAAAAACAGAACTGAAACTGAGGAACTACTTAAATACATATTTCAATATGTGTGTATTCTGAAAATGAAAAAATAATATAGCTGTATTCACATTCATAACACCCTTCTTCATATCAACCAAAATCTGTAACGATTGCAGTCCTAGTGATAACAATTGCACTGACACCCGAATAGCTTAATAAGAAAAAGCAATTTTATATTCCCAGAGTACACAGGTTTTCTTCTTTTTTTTTTTTAAAGATTAATTATAAATTAGAATTACTGTGATTTTTTTTTTGAAAAGGGTAGACGTTTGACAGGAATGTTAATAAAGGGTGTAATGCTGAGATTCAGAGCTGGACAAAAGAGAAATGAAAATAGATCACAAAATTGGAGTGGGCTACATTCTGAGAGATAACAGAGAAGCAGCTGCAACAAATCAGTAGCACGTTATGCCATCATCTACATAACAGCTTTCTGAGGCAGAGAAACAGAAGTGTTAATTTATTACTTCATGTTCAATGTATTCATTGCCACTTGTCAGTGTATAGCCTGCATTTCCTCTTTTTTCTTTTTTTTCCACTTTGCTGCTGGATACAGTATTGACTCAGGGCTGCAGTTTACAGCTCTTTARCTTACTTTGCTATTGGATGAAGAACACCCGGGTGTAAACAACATCAAGGTAGCAATATGCATTACTGTAATAATTACTCTGGTGTTTGGTAAGACACAACAGGAAGTAATCAACCATTTTTGCATTGATGTAATGTTGTACAAAGCACTGGAGATATCACTGTAATTTGGCATATGCTAAATTACCCAAAAATGCAGTTCTAACGTGCATCTGCTTTCACTGAAAACAAACAAATAGGAAGTGGGCACAGAAAAGGAACTGYGCACTTGCCTTGCTAAAGAGTCTAAGTAAATAACTGAGCATAAAAAAATAGCGAGGCTAAAGCACAGGACAGAAGCTGTTCCAGATAATTGATGCATTCTTTCCYATTACAGCAAAAGCACAGCTGTTGAAAGGAGTAACTCTGAAAGCAAAAATAAGATTGCGTTGGACTGCTCTGCTGGTGTTGAATATGCAGCCTGGAAYAGTGTTACCAAGGTAAAGTCATTTTCTACTCTCTGGAGGTCAAGGAATAGTGAACCTGTCCCTTAGCTTCTCCAGTCACTTAAGGTTTTGTTTGAAGATTTATAGACCCTTATGTTTTGCCGTATACGTGCAAATGCAAGTTTGTAATTCCCATTCACCCCTCAAAAAATACCGATTTGAAAGAAAGTTGATTCCATAACAACACAGAACGCTGTCCCACCTTTTTCATGCAGCTGTTCACAGCTGCAAAGAAGGACTCCACATTCACAAGACAGTGGGCTTCTATTTCAGTGGTATTAAGGCCTTATGACTCTTAAAGTTACTTCTGTGTCTTCAAGTGTATCCTTATCTTTATGATCTAAAGTTGCCAGGACAGGCTTGGTGAAGGAYAATGAATATCAGAAACAATTGGAAAAAAAAAAAAKAAAAAAGAAAAAATTCATCTTTCTACTCTGGCCTTCATCAATCATTCATAACCACTGCAGCTACTTCCAGTTTTCTGCTTTTCAGCAGCACAGCCCAGAAAGGCATATCTCGTGTCTTGATATAACAGGAGGTCCTGCAGATGWAATCAAAGCGCAGTGGGACCAAAAGTGCTTACTGATGTGCAATCTTCCAGCTCACAAAAAGCATTTCCTTCTTTCATGACAATTGCATTCACTCACAATACAAAGGATCGTAGCCTTTTCTGAACACCAATTTCTGCTAAATAATGTCCCTTCATCATTTAAGCTTTGGGCCCTTTGCTGCCTCAGGCAAACCAGGAAATGAGACTTCTTATTTCTTTTACTAATTTGTTCCTGGTTAACATTCTAAAACAGAGAAAACATATTTGCCTCAAGCTTTCATTAAGTAAACATTTTTTTCAACTCTTAGGTCTCCTTGCATGTTAGGGAGGGTTTTTTTCTACTTTTTATTGACTTTTTGCTTTGTTTCGTTTTGCTTAACTGAACTTTTTTTCCTCTTTAAATTTATATTACTCTGGTATTTATCTTGGCATATTTTCCCATCTAATTAATTTCCCTCTTTGGCTGTACAGCTTGCTTTCAGTCTCCTCTCTACCCCTGTTAGCCTTCCACATCAATCACCTCYTCCCTTCTGCACTTTTGTCAATTCCTGTCAGGAGCCTGTAGACAATCCCCAACACATCCCCACAACCACCACCAACCTCTAAAGCTCTTGTCTCTTCCCCACAAACACACATCCACATGCACAYCCACACACACAGAGGGATGCTTGGATGCTTTGGAACCAGTCACTGTTTATTTCAACAGAGCAATTGACCTTCCCCACAGACTCTCCATCACGTGTACCTTTCCTCCTCAGAAGTACAAAGATGGGCATGTAGAGAGGAAAATCAAACCTTTGGTTCTTTTTCTAGAAAGGCAAAATCATTAACTCTATTTTTCAGCTTCTTTTGCTAGTCAGCATTAGACTAAGGGCATACATGTTAGTTACAATTGGATAATTAGGGGCAAGAAGTATATTTTCTGACTATGTATAATTGCCTAATTATTGGGAGTGTGTGAAGTAAAGACACTTTAGAGAACAGTAGGCTACCATGAAGTAGACAGAGGCAAGCTGCTCCTTCAGGAAACGATTCCATACCTGATTTCCTCAGTTCACGTATGTTTGCACTCCRTTATCCCACCATTGCACACCATTAAGGTCAGCACTTCTGTCTCCAACAAAAACAGGTTACAATCCAGTCATTTGAGATTGCTGCCTAGAAAATTAGCAGCAGCAATGCTGAGGTGRCTGCCTGGTTTTGTTCTGCAGTTCCCAGTACCACAACCATTTTAGAAAGACTTCCATGCCAAGCCAACTTTTATTCGTCTACAGAAGCATCCTCGCTTTGGTTTGCATGATTAATTTGAGGTAAATAAGTTACTTCGGTATTTCTCTACATTTAGTTTTCCAGGCTCACAACAAACTGAGATGAATACCTCCAATCCTCCAATTGCCTTAGCACTGTCATTTATTTTGACAAAGTGTAATAGAAGTTATTTTGATGAAAGAGAGTGAACCATATTAAAACTGGAAAATTTGGTCTTAGCTATGACAGGTTTCAGCATGTCATGTAGAACAAAAATAACTGGACATAGAAATAGATCTATTTCTCCCCATTCCAAAGTTTGGAGATGTCCAATTGATCTTCCAGCTTAAAAAAACTGTACAGAAGAAAAGTAAACTGTCAATTATAGTGTAATTTATCTCTGTCAACTCTAGACACRCCATGCAATGCGACAAACAGCTGTGCAAGATAATTCCTTCATCCAAGACTGCTAGGAAATAGAATCCAATTAAGGAACCTTGTGGATGGATAAAGGRATTCTCTTTTTTTCTTACAGTAGAATGTTGTGTAATTATACCAAGTGTTCAAAAACTCCTATGTGTATGTTTTAGGAGACCAAAGAGAAACAGTATGTTTTTGGCACTACTTTAGCACAAAATACCAGTTTCTCTGTGTTGCTTTAGCTATAATTTAACCAGTTCTTAAGGAGACATTTTCAGTGAATAACTCCTTAACAGCAAGTCACGCTACAGAAAAATGCTTTGCTGAATATATTAAAAAAAAAAAGTTTCTGATTTTATGTGAGTATTAAACAACACCGCAATTTCTATTCTAAAAAGCATTTGCCTCCTGCCCCTAAGGTMCAAAAGTTTAGTCAGCCTGTTTCCTAAATCACATTTATAAAAGGTGACTGGGGAATTTGGATGCCTGAATTTTAGATCTTTGACCTGAAAGGTCAGAAACTGCTCTGAATCATTTTGCTGAAAAAAAGTCTTCTAGCCAAAGAAACAAAGAAAATTCCAAAGTTTGTGTAGATCAGCTGTTTGACGCAGTTGGAAGACTTTCTGAAAGAAGAGTGTGTTGAGCAGATATTTCTGTTCTGCAGCTGGAATAGAAAAAGAGCAAACATCCATGCTAGTGATGCTGAGAAACAGGAAGCTCCTACCTACTTGTTGCTAAAAGAAAAGTATTTTCAAACCAGCAGCTTGAAAATCTTTAGCCAAGAGCCTTAAACAAAATAGCTAAGGAGACTGATGAACCACTAATGGTACTTTTTAACAAATCCTGCAAAATTAAAAACCTTCCAAAGACAGCCRTGGTCCTGCCAACACCATCCTAATATATTCAACATACAAAACCATGGGGAATTATAGGCAGATCAGCCTGACAATTATCCCCTATAAATTAGTGGAACTGCTAGTATATAATGAAATTCTTGAAGATAAAGTAATTTTGAGTTAATTATCCAGATGACTGGAAGGAATGTAGCTGAGGGGTATAAAACAGAGTGGAAAAGAGAATGTGAAGAGAGATCAACTACTGACTGTGTCTTTCAGGTTAAGACCTGGAGGCATCAAATGAAACTAGCAAGAAGAAAAGTCACCTAAAAAATGAAGCAGTYCTTAACAACACTCTAGTTAAGTGAGATGACTTCTTAACTTAAAGATTTTTGGGGGTGGTATGTTTATATAGATCCAAAAAAAGCACTAAGCAAGTTCTGGAAGAAAAAAAAAACCAAAAAAAAAAAAAACCCTGGTATCCTTAGCTCTCTAAGCTTCAAATTGGAAAAAATGTCCAGCATATTCCAGAGAAAAAAAAATGCTGTTTGTCTTAAGCATAAGATATTTGATTTTGTCCCAATCACACAATAATGAGCTAGAGGTATCTTTTCTATGTGTTTTATTTTCATCATTCTCTAACAATCAATCACCTTGTGAAATACTTGTAATCTAAGAAAATTACAGACAACACCTAATACTTCAAAAATTACAGCATGAACAGACAGCAAAGTATTCAGAAGTCTTCATAAATGAATGTTTAGCATGGCTGAAAAAAGGAAAATGCTTCTGTTCATGTGTGTATATATATATATTTAAACTGAAAAGTCAGATTCTCACAGCCAGCATGGCCAGGACTTTTTGAGAGCTGGCTACCATTTGGAGTTGTATTAAAAAGGCAGCTTTATATCTCCCCCAAAAGGGGAACTACCTCTGGCCTTGGAATTTGTGGATTGACRAATCTTACTGTTCATCCTTTCCAGTCTGGGGCTTTAATAAGATGAAGGTTGACAGCCTACCTCATATGCCTATGGCACTTCCTATAAAAGACAAGAATTACTGTCAGTTTYCTGCATCACAGTTTAACACTGTCATCTTCTTGGGTAAAGCTTTTACATACGAATGCTGAAGTTTACCTCTGTGGAATGGAGGATTTGTGCTGGCTGAAGAAGGAGAAATTGGCCAAAGCTAGAAGCAGTTTACTGAAAGGGATGAACTGCTGCTGCTAGGATTTGTTGGGGTTTTTTTAATTGTTGTACCTGATCTGGCCTTTTTCACATATTTACAGTCTCTTTGGCTATGCTTCACTGAGCAAAAAGGAATCCCAGTCTTCCAAGGCAAAGTAATAACTCTTATCCATGTGTCAAACATATGCAAGGAAGTGGTCCAGGCACTCTGTATTCTGAWTTCCACAAAAGAGAAAACAGGGACATGTGAACCTGTCATATGAAACTTGACAGATTTAGCCAAAAGCAACCTTGGTGTCAGAAAGAAATTTCATTGTAAAAAGTGTGTTCAATGGAGTGTTGGAACACAACTTGGAAGTTTAGCACYCCCTCTGCAGGCTGTGCTTACCTGCTAAAATCATCTACGTGGATATGACCTAACCAACCTCCTGCCAAGACAGAGATCTTGGTGACACCAAAATCTCTGTGTTCTATGCTGTCTCAGTGATCTAAGGAACAAAATACTTTAGTCTAATTAAGATCTCCCAACTCCAGTAACATGAACCGCAATGGCCTGTGATATAAAAGAGACTAAATTAGGTGAAATAATGCTTTCTGATCTGAAACTCTAAGAAAATTTAAAAACTTTAGAAACTCCAGTTAGTAATGGCGTGTATCAACAGCCTGTGTTCTRAGAGATGGTTCCCCGATTTCATTTTACTTCTGCAATGTCAGCTTTACTGAGTTTGATCTGTGGCAGCTTGCCTTTGATACTCKGGCCTTGTTTTAAGTAGTGTCAGAGAAAATTTGTAAAAGACTCTAGATGGAATGACAGTGACACAGCTCATTTTCAACAAAATAATAATCYTGATTTAAAATTACCTTTTTTTTATTATTCTTAGAGGATTGATCTTAGCACAGTGTTTAGATTTGGAATCTTTATATAATAGCTTCAGGCCTCATAGGTAGCTGGGATTTTTTTTTTCTTTTTTTCTTACAGCTCCTACTATGACAGATTAGAAAATAGGTGATATCTGCTTAACTCAAAAACATTCACAGAAACACAAAGTATTAGGTAGCCTTTACAGAAACACCCAGTGAAGCCTTTACAGCTGAATGCCTTTTAAATACATGTGACATGAATATTCAGTCAGATATGCAAATGTAGGGTTTTCTGTTACTTTAGTGGATTGATTTGTTATTTGAGATCAAGGCATAGATCACACCAAAAGCATATCAAAACATCAGACCTTTTATAATATTCTTGTACAGAATATATTGCAGGTAGTCTTGTTTGTTTTTCTATCCCTCTTGGCAGTTTGCTTTCTTTCTAKAGGAAAATAAAATCGAAATTCCTTTTAGCTTTGTCACTCCATATGCTTTGATAAAGTGCTTCATCACTGAGGCTTTACAAATAACCTGAAAAGGAGGTTTTGATACTGTAATACCAGATCTATGCATATCCAGCATCTCAGAATTAGTTATATATTGCAGATAAATACAGCTAAAAGATTTGGAAAGTCAACAAGATTGAAGATAACTCTGTATTTTACAAGTAGCTARCTGGCTCTGTAATACATTCAGGCCAGTGAGAGAATGGGAAGGACTGCTACTTTATTTCAGGTACTATTTCAAAGCAGGTCATTCACCAACTTCTTTAGGTGTATTTTAAGAAAAAAAAAAWATGAATGTTACTCCTTAAACACTTTCAGAGAAAAAAAAAGAATAAATTTACTGGGTGGAGGGCTTTAAACMAAGATCAAAGGGAAATAATTACTGACCACTGAAAGCTTGGTTAGTTGAGATGAAGCCTGTAAAGTTCTGCAAATCTCCTGACATACATGTCAGGATATTAATAAACCAGACAAGTAAATCCAAATTGCCAGGTGTCCCAAATTTCAGCCAAAATCCCTCCGCTTCCAAAAAGACCTAGGACTCCTTACCTTCCCTTTCTCACTCTTACTGCCTTCTTGCCTCCCCCTCTCCAAAAGGATGCACACTAGTCCTATGCACTGGGCAGTTTTATCTGCCTAGGTGAGCATCTAGTCTCCTCCAGATATTCTACAAAGTAGTTCTTTCCATGTGGAGTCTCTGGGAACAGGTGTTAGATGTGTTGCTTCCATTCAAAATTATGAGTGGGCAGGACACCAAACTGTTTAGCCTCTGCATAATCCCATTACACAATGGAGAATAAAAGTTTTTTGTTGTTTTTTTTTTTATTTCTCCCTCCCTCCCAGAAGAAGAAAATCTCAGCTCAATTTTGTTATTCTTCAGTATTCTCTGTTCCACTGCTGCTGTAAGGGATTAAAAATCCCTCTGTAGCACTCCTTTTTTTGTCAGCTGTATCTCTTGGCACAACAAAAGATGTCAGCTCTCCCTACAAACTCTGCCTTATCTATGCTTAAACCACTACATCTACTAAACTACTTTCAAAAGCTGAAAATGCAATACAGGCCAGCCAGGTTTATCTAGAGCAGGGTTTGGATGTTGACAGCAGTGCAGAGAATAGGATTGCAATGACCCAAGTTTAAGGGAAGGGTACCTCTCTCACTGATATTTGGCTTGGCTATAGAATTTATTTGTAGGTTCCAGTGGTAGTGATAAAGTTAATCTTCTTTGTCACAAATCAGCCAAGGCTCTAAAGAAGCTCAACACCTGACCACACAACCCAAGTAAACTTTAGGTTTAGGTGCATAAATTCCCAAAACTCTGCTGTGACTAAGATGAGTATTCTATATCTGCCTTTTTCCTTTGGAATCTCTGGTGCTTTCTCTACAGGATCTTGTGCAAATGAATGCTGTTRCTGAAACTATTTGTTTCATTTAGGAAAGCTTCTTTAATTTCCTTCCATGTTAAGAGGCTGGTATTCCAAAATTAACAAGCTGCAGAAGAGATGTGATTTGCAGCTGCAGTTATCTGTTAGCCAGGCAACAACCTCATCGATGATAACAAGCAAACAGGAACCAAAGATCAGGGGGAAAAAAAACCCATGAGAAGTGAGGAGAAGAGTGACTTCTTGAAGCGCAATAAAAGAACTGAAGGGAAGCTTCTTACTAGCAGCCAAAAATATGAGGAATGTTGGAATACTTTGTTATCACAACTTCTTACATTCATGTATTTTATATAATAAATGTGACATAGTTATACTGATATAATTCACATTTTATATTAAGTATATGTATACATATTTACTATCTCACTACCACCAAAAAGAAGATACTAGGAATTTGTTTTATAACCCATGAAGGACATCTTAGCAAATAGCAATAGSAAAATAAGCCTCAGAGATTCAAGATTTTATCAATTCTACTAACTAAGCAGCTCAGTGGCTGCTTAGCTTTATTTCAGTGATATGAGACATAGAGAATCATACAAAATGTGTCTGACAGGGGCAGCCTCTCTCCAAAGTAAGGAATTTTACAGAGCGTGCCACATGTGACCATGACATTGATGAAAGGAAGCTCTCCACACCRATGAACCCAGGATACAGCAATGGAAAGGTTTTATGGCCATTTCACCTTTTGCAGCTATCAAACATTGTACATGTAAATTTTATTATGATCAATAAAACCAATTCCCAGCCCATTGCAGACGGACTCTATTTAATGGTCAGTTTCCTACTGTCATCATCTCTGCTGCTACTGTGTAAAATGCAATGATAATTCCATCACAGAGCATTGCTGCACGTAGATCAGATTACCTGGGTCAATGTAATTGTTATTACTGTGTCAATGATATTGGYCTAAGGCACCACTGATTTTAAATAAATCTCCAAATTGTTTAATTAKTGTGTAAATAACGAGATTAGCTCTGTTGGTCAGAGCATGGTGCTCATAAATGCCAAGGCTGCAGGTTTGATCCCTGTGTAGGCCATTCCCTTAGGAGTTGGATTTGGTGGTCCTTGTGGGCCCCTTCCAGCTCAGAACATTCTGTGATTTTGTGAAACATGAACACCTCTATGTACAGATCTGTTCCTCATATCTAAACAGATTCTCAGCATGGCTTCTAATTCTGTGATCTACCAATTTTAATAAAGACTCCAACAAAATCTCTGTGTAAACCATATGTAGAKAATTAATCACAGGTTTATGTAGTTTTCCCTAGACTGCATTATGGGAAAACAGAAAAGGAGAATGTTACTAACATTAACTCTAAAAAGAATTCCATGTTGTGTAGTTCACTCAATGATTAATATATATTTTAGTTGGAGCATATATGATACAGAAAGAGTAGTGAAGTACTTCCTTTTAAATTGAAAGAGATGATTATAAAGTTATAGGTCAGAAAATCATTTTACACCATTTTTGGAAGGTTTTTTCTTCCTTTTCTCTCTTAGTCTGTCCATGTACCAGAGGAAGTAACTTTTCAATTACACATGAGGCCAAGGGTAAAAATTAACAAAGCCAGAACACAGAGTATTTATACAGATGTAAATTCAGGCAGATGCTGTTGTTTTTATAAATTTCACATTAAATTGGATATCCAGTGCAAAGTGTTAATGCTTGTTAAGTCAAAGGGATGCCTCTGAGGTAAATTTATGATACTTAGACTGGGAGAAGTCCAGCTTTAGCTTATAGAGCACAGAGACATTTCCCAGGTTATCAAGTACAACTATAAAAGCTGATCTATGAAATAAATAATTTGCAGATAAAAACTATATTGAAAGTCTTCATTAATGGTGCAAAATCTAGCTGTTGGCATTTAGGGAAGGTCTAAATCAGAGTTTAATACACAACTGTTTAACTGAAGATCACATTTTCCATAAACCCAAATTAGGCATTTCTGARACATATATCTGGAAACGCACTCTGATGAGATACTGGTACTATTTACTGGTTACACAGTAAATGTTCAAGATTAATTACTTTCCTGGTGTCTTTTGAAATCTTCATTGTTTTTAATAGTGTCCATTTTTTTTGTTTTAGTGGTGCATCAATGTAATTATTAGTTGGCATTTCCTGCCCCATAAGCCTTGTATTTACAGCCCATTCCTCTCTGAATTTTAGCAATGCCAAGTCATAGTAATRGAACTGTCTGTTCTGAGGTCTAGACTTTGGATTTGTTTGTTTCTTTTCATGTTAAATGTGGTTAAAGTTATTATACAGTTATGCGCTTCATCTTTGCATCCATTATTCCCCTTTTGTAASCATCTTGTACTCATATCTGAGAGTCATTAAGTATCACTACTTAASAGAGCACTCTAAACTCTCCTTCAGTGGAAGGTGTGTGTAATCAAACTCCTGCCAATGACAGAGGTAAGCATGCATTTCTTGTGATATCTGGGTTATTAGATTTATTAATTTTGAAACATCTAGTTTCACATCAAAGTGAAATATAACAATGAATCAATACCAATATTGCTATTAATTTTCAGGAGGGGCTTTTCTTATATACCTATACTCTTATTCTAGTCCTTCTATATGGGAGAACATTGATTAAAGTTCCCAAAACCACGTGATTATGCCACTGCAAATTCTTCAACTTCTTTACATCTTGAAAGTTCTCCCAGTTGACAAGAAACAATTACAACTCATCTAGAAAAGCCAGCTTAACAAAACTGAATCAGTCCATTATTACAGACACCTTCACCTTCTGGCTCCTCATCTGCTCTGTCTCAACATTTGTTTAAAAATTCAGTGGGGTGCAAATTAAAATTCAGTAGAACTATACAGGATAGAGTCTTGATTAGCTGAAATATCTCTGGGTGTCTCACCAATGTAACCAGTAAAACAGAAGAAACAAGACCTACCTTGGGAGCACAACAACAGGTCATGCAGAAACTTCCCTACTGGTGTCAGAGTAGCTCAGGATCTCTTTAACACAGACATCTGAAAGACAAAGATTTAGAGTGAAATTATGGCTCCAATGAAGTCCATGCTTTAATTATTTTGCTATCTTATTTTGGTAATAGTATAACTTACAGAACATTTGTGTGTAAAATTATATTTAGAAAATGGCATATAATTTTCTCTGTTCTGCAATGGCTTTATTCTTGTATTTACACGTAGTAAGACAGAATGTTCCTGTTTTCGTTCTTGGTTTTGTAAAGGAGCTATTTCTTTTTCCTTTCAAGCTTGTGAACCTGATAGCTGAGTGTCAGTTTTGTAAAYTTGACAGATGTGTGCTGTTAAGAGAGGAGATCAAAGGGAAAGCTGGTGGGCCTCAAAGTTTTGGCTGTGACAGGRTAAACTCATCACACAGGACTGAGCTGACAAGTGCTGCTGCCAGGGCACAGATGCTTGCTTAGGGATGGGGAGCCAGGAGCTGGGGGGACCCCCATGCTGGCTGTGTTCCCACTGACAGAGCAGCACCCCCAGGGTCTGAGCACAGTGCTGGTGAGAGGGCCCCTCATCAGCCCCAGACGGGGCAGTGAACCAAGCTCAGATAAATTCCTGCCAGGAGCAGTTGATGGGAGAAGAGACAGGACCAGGCAAAGGTCCTCACCTCAGGCAAGCATGGAGCAGTTCCCAGGTGAGGCTGGTCAAAGAGCCCATTAGTGCTCATCAGTGAAACCAGGCCCCACAAAGAGCTGTTTGCTTTTAATTCTCTTCTCTAGTTTCCTTCTTCCTTCCTTTTTCTACCAGCTGCCAACCTAACAAGGTGAACACAGGTTGCCTCCTTCCTTTTGTGAACGGCATCTTTCTTACACATCTGTGAATAACACTTAAGAGGATAAAATGCTGAAAGTCTTCTTCACACTTAAGGGAAAAACAATTAAATGCTCTATTRCATATGCTGAGTTCTCAAGTGGCCCCCTAACTATGTTTTCTTAAACAGAGCTCCACCTGTATGAATCTACAAATCAGCACATAAAAGACTCTTTTTGCATCCATATCTTTGGAYTTTTACAGATACAATTCTGAAAACAAAATGATAGTTTACTTGCACAGCCACAYGCCACAGAGGAAAATTCTGACTAGCACTGAAAAAGGGAAAGTTTTGTTCAGTGGAGATGGGATTTCACATTTACTTTTTCACTGTTCTATCAGGTTTATCCATGAATGTTGCAGATGCTTTTGGAAAGATCAACACCTCCCTTGGCAGCTGAAATAAATCCAGAACAGGAACAGAAACTTTTGTATTTCAAAGGAGGTTCTTGAGACCAAGTTGGTTGCAGAGAAATATAGCAGGGACTCTCTCCTTTTTAACTAGCTTAATACAATGCTTTTGAGATTAATTTCTCTTCTACTTACACTCCGTGTATTTGTCAGCCAGATTTGCTCAGTTATTAACCGTTCATTTGCTATTCTGTAACTTATTATGTTAATTCATTTTACGAGAGAGCAGGCAGGGATTCTTCTTTCTCTGTTCAAATAAAGCATAAACCTTTATGCTAACACCCACAAGTCAGACTGAACTTGTCAAAAATATTTATCACGTGACCTAAAAATGTATCTACAAATTTTTCAGCTAGTGATATTCTTCATTAGCTTACTTCTTTATTTTTTTTTTACTGTTTTATCAGCATGCATTGAAATAGCATTTATGACCCATTCAGTTTACATTGCTGAGTTAATCAGGTCAAAACAAAATTAGTACAAGTCAGTCAGATATTTTCATTGATTTATCAGTTCTAATGACAACATACTGCGTGAAAAGTTTTAAAGAATGCCACAAAATCATAATGGAACAATCTTGCCTCAACACACAATAGCCCACTGTATTGAAAAGTGGCACAGAAAATCCATTTAACGTTATCATCATGTTAATAGAAGCATTTTGAAAAGTAGATAGTAATTGAATTTATCAGTTGGAAAAATATAAATGAAAATAATGTTCTTAGCCTGTGAATGTAAAAGCAAAGTATTGGTTTGTTTCACTAAAACCAATATATACTACAGAAGTTGGAGGGAAACCAAAATGTGACATAGTGCTTTTCAGTGACATTTAAGAGCTTATTGACTAAAAGAAAGCTTCTTCTAAAAGAAACTGGGTACCTTGCCACATATATCCCATTAACTTCCAATGGGTTTTTTGGAAAATTAGGTCASTAAGTWACCACTATAARCAGTATTAGCGTAATACTTTCCAAYATTTTCATGTCTTAACCCCAAYACTTGAATGYCTAAAGGTACATCATCATAAATCATCAGTTTCTTGATTTTCCATTCTACAATTTAATTGAAGCTCAAACCGACCCCAGCACTTCCAAAAATACAGCCTGTGTTTACTTAGAACTCTGTATCTCAAAAGAAAGTTTAAAACATGCACACCAAATAGACAGCATTGGTTTCATTTTCCTAATGTAATAGTTTGTTGTCACCAAATATTTAAATAATTTCTCTTTGATTTTGCCARCATATCGACTGTTGAACAAAAATACTTGGAAGCAGAATGTGCACACTATTAGCATTTTGGATCCAAGCAGATTTTAGGCCAAAGGAGGATACAAATATAATTGAAAATCAAAATTGTTCACTTCTTTCCCCTCATCAAGAATTCTTCCTTGCTTACTTAAGTAAGTGAGTGCTGTCTGTAAGAATCTTTCTTTCAGAAATTTTACAAGTGTATKTGGAAAACTAGCCACTGAAACTATTCTGTGGAAACTAACACAAAAGTGCAAAACATAATTATCCAAACAAGAGAGTCAAATAATTACAAATACCCACAAATAAAAATAAAAATAAAACCATTGTAGAAATGAAAACTGCCTTTTATACAGCACAGGCTGACAAAAATACTAAGCAACTTGTGACTGGGAAGAAAAGATTAAAGAGCCTTGTCAGATACCACTTTTAGCAAAGGAGTTTTTTCACCCCAGGAAAATTTTGAACACATTAGATTCCTATGCTTGAAATGGTATTTATACCTCTCCTGTTTAATGTGTTTAAAATAAAGTTTAAATAATTGCACTTTTGCCTAGTGGAAAAATCATCTTTGGATGTGCYTAAAATAATTTAGGGATACTGGCTCCCACAAAAATATGGATATTAACTAAAATATCTTAATTTGTGGCATTTACTGCTAACCTGGCTGCTATAATTCCATAACCCGGGTTTGTCCACTTCTGGCTTGTTTGTTTGGCTTTTTCCAATTTAAAACTCTTCAKACGGTGAGAGAGGCATTTGTTGAAACAAACCCCCTTCAAAGGGAAGCACAACTCTGCCCCAGCCACTGCAGCAGTTCAGCCTCATTATTTTAATCACYGTGCAGCATTTACATTTGGAAAGGAAAAGGGCTGTTTCCATTGGCTCCATCTGCCAAGCTGTCTGTCATCTTAATGGATGTGAATTCCAAGTCTTCTTACACCCATGGCCATGCTTGAATTCATCCCCCTCAGCACAATATTTAAGTATTGTTAAGTAAAAAAAACCTAGTTGAATGAACYATCAAGCCTGGTCTTCAGGGTTAATAGCTATTTACCTCATTAAAAGGCTTAGAAAACATTTTTTTAATGCTTTATATTGTTATTAGCTTCTTTGTTTTGGTTTAGGTTTTTTTTTCCCCTCTCTCTTGCCCTTCATTAGTTATCAGATTCCATCATCAAGACTGATTCTTGTTTTAAAGCAGTGACAAGGCTAAATTAAATTGTGGACCTAAATATCATCCTCTCAAAATTTATCAGAGGATCTAGCCCTAAGAATGGGGATCTCTCATACAGAGTTCAGCAAAGGAACATCTCAGTGGTACTTCCCTCCCTTTTTGGAAAGTGCATTATCAAAAACAGAATACAGGACATATTCATCTGGCTTGATGTTCTTTTAGATTTAGAAAACAGAGGGGAGAGGAATTTTTTGATTAAGATATTTTTGGCAGCCCAAACAGGAAGTTTGGCACTTGTTGAACTAAAATTGTGTTATTTGAGTAAAGTCTAGGAATTTATGCATACTTCATATATGTGTATTCTTAATAATTTGGAGAGAGTCATAAGTTAAGAGAACATAGAAAAGTCTAGCCTAAATAAATATTGATTTAGAAGACAGAAATCGGTGGTTTAAATAAAAAAAAAAGAAAAAAAGCCAAAATAACTGGAAACAGAAAAAAATAAAAGTAGAAGAAACAGCTGTAATGACCTATTTTCATAAAGCACACACTTTGCAAGTGGAGTGATAACTGAACAGTAATTGGTTTTGTAATATCTACACTTCAACTGTTAGTGGCTGACCCATGCTGTGAAGGAGACTGCAATTGTAAATCAGATTCCAGTTTCCAGCTGTCAATAAATCAGATCATTTACAAACACCTAAGCCTCATACTTTTGTTTTACATATGCACATGTCCACACTCCATTTCTAGCTTCAGTAGCTCATTTGCAAATGAATTTAGGGGTGATAATGGAGCTTCATAAAACAAACACTTACACTAATTTAAATGACATTAAAGTATTTTTATTCATCCCATTTGCCATAGCTTTTGCTTTACAAATTTTCTCTCTGCATTCGCATTCCTAAGATTAATAAAATCAATATTTTTTGAGAACTGCAGTGTCCCTGTAATTACCTTGGGTACAAATTCCACATATTTCATTGCCTTCATTAAGCCTGTAGTCATATGTGGCTCAGAAGATTAGAAATTAAGTGGTTAATGGACAGTTTACACTACTTTTCCAGTCTGCCTTCAAATTTTTTACCAACCCCTCACAGCTTCTTCAAGCAGCCTTTGCATACTGATGTATCTCTCCTTCCTGGCTGAAGGAATCACCTACATGGAGTTTCAGAAAACTCACAGTCTTATAAATCAGCACTGAATTGCACAGAAATTAACTTTGAACCGCTTTCTTTCTAATTACATGTTGCTGCCTATAGTAATGAAAACTGTGAGTGTGTAAATCATATTGTGGCTMTTAACAGTTAACGAAGTACAAAGAACAATTTTATTCCCTTCAGTAATAAGATAAAGGGGTATGTAGATTAAGTAAAGATTCAGTCTAGATTCCTAGCAGGTAGCCCACAAGTTGTTAAGTTTACCAGCACTTTTGTCATGTGTTTATGGGAAGCCACAAACAGGTAAAGAGCAAATTGTAATTTTTTTCTTGGGATTTCCCCTCAAGCCAGGGATCCAAAAAAATTGCCTATCACACCAATAGGTCATGTGACATAACAAGATTCAGAGACACACCAAGTGTGTCATCACAGTCTGATGACCAAATCCAGATTTTTCTGACTCAGTTCAAGGCTTCTTTTGAAGACAATTAAATAAAAATCTCTCCAAAGCRTAGAAAGACATAAGACAAATACTGGTTTAGCTAGAGGATATCTACCCATACATCCAAGGCCTTCAATTTGTTGGTATAATCAAGAAGAGCAGGGGTCAGACAGGCCCCCAGCCCCTGCTCTAGTATGTGCATGCCAGAAATGGGGAGAATGGGGCAGGACRTTCTGCCCCAAGCAATTATTGAGTATCCCAACCAGATATCTTCTCTGTACACCTTCTCGGACAATGATTAGACACATAAAACACTCTACGTGATTGCAAATGTCCTGCAAGATCATATTCTTTTGCTCTTCAGTTAGCTATCGGTTAAGTATGCCCTGCCCACGTCACTGGCAGATCAAAAAAGGATGCAAAGGGCCAAGAATTTTGAATGGCAAAATGATGCAGCAGATCTCTTGTTAAATGCAGAAATGAGCCAAGACAGAAACTCCCATTGAACAATGTGAAAAAGGTCCCAGTTTATTGTTCTTTACACCTTAGCCATCCTGACTCTGGCTGCAGCAAGCTCCTACTGCAGGGTCCAGCTGCAGACCCTGACTGCTGGTCATTTCCYRCTGGAATATGACTGCAAGGATTTCCCTGCCACCTCTGACCACAGGTTTTACCTGGCTCAGCCATGGCTGCAGGCTCCAACCCCACCAGACCCACACTGACCTCACAGCAGAGCTTCTACAGCAGCAACTCTCTTCTGTTTCATTTTTCTTTGTTGTTTCTCTGGATCATTCCTCCTTCCTCAGGTCTTCTCTACCTCCTCAAGGTTCTCTTAATCCAGGCCCCCTTTCAGTATCTCCTTCTTCAAAGTCCTCCTTCTGACCAGCCAACCCACCCCTTTTATCACATTCACCTTTATTAGTCACAGCTGTGACCCATTAAGGGCCAGGCTGTTCCTCTTCTTTAGTAATTAGTACAGCTATGACTTAGTACGGCTGAGGTCACCTGTCATCCTTTCTTCTACACCTACAGTGTAAGGCTTTGCTTTTGTTTTGACAGTCAGGATCCAAATTGAAGCTTCAGAATTTCATCAAATGCAAATTTTCAGCTTTGGAACACAGCAGGTTAACACTGTACTTCTTAGTGCTGGAGTGATATATGAAAATATACAGTCAGTGACTTCAGGAAACCCATTTAAGCCCTGCATGTACATTTTTCACTTCACCAACTACTCTGGTGGTAGCCAGTAGATCTAATTTCATCAAGCTTGTGCTCCTGACAGCAGTCACATCAAATTAAAGAATCTTCCAGACTTAGTTGGCACCTTCATCTAAGCCTTTATATCAAATAATATGCCTGTTGCCTTCATCATGAAATCCTTAATTATGTGAAAATCAGCAGACTGCTGCTTGTGCCAGCAAAGAAAATGAGGAAAGAATAGTGTTCTTTCCAATGCACATGGCTGGACACCCTTCAGAGACATCTGATTTGATTGGCAGTAACAATATTCCATTGATGTTCTTTTAAATATTGTAACTTAAGGCCCTTTTCCTGAAGAATTAGCTTATGCATGCACATATTAAAACCTTTAAAATTATTTAAACTGGTGACAGAGATGCTCCAAATTTTAGTCCTGGTTTTTTAACAGATGCTACTTGGTGGATAAATGTGATGTGCCCCTAGGATGACTACATTTTGCTAAAAAAAACCCCAACATATTAGGAGGATGGGTGAAGATTGTTTACTACAGAAGCATGCAGTGCATAAATCGCATGGGAAACTCACAAAATATCTTATCCAAGTCCAAAACAAAGATGTTCTAATTTCTTGAAGACAAATACAAACCTCAAAGGGTACCAAGGTCAACACAGCAAACTGGGTGATCCATCAACAATCTAATTACATTCCATTGACCCAGAAGAAAATCTAGAAGCAACACAGATACCTCTGGATGCTGGAACAGTATCCATCAATTGCTGGCCTCTGGACCTTGTCATTACCTGACATGTCCCCTGCCAAAACCACCCCKAGGAATCTTCTCATTTCTATAACCTCATCATTTAGACTGGATGCTAGTACCTAACAAACTGCTCCACGCTAAATTCCAGCAGAAAGCATCATAAAAGGGATTTTGTTCCTTGTAACATCCTGCCTCTCATTACCAATGCAAAATATTTCAAGATAAGCTTCTTTGGAAATCACATTCCGATATTTACCAAGCATTTCAGGAAACCTGGCCAGAGGGAATGTCTGAGGACTCTTATCTGCCTTAGTTATAAAAGAACCAAACCCCAGTAACTTCACCAGTAAGAAAGGATAATAATTAAATATTTTAAAAAACTGAAAAGAAGAAAACTATGCACAGACCAACTGACAGATATACACAGACAGCTTATATCAGATATTTAATACATCCTATCTTTTTGTTTACCTRTCTCAGTTCAACAGGGATCTATTACATGTGCCTGCACTATGCTATCAATTACATTAAAGAAGTAATCAAAGTCATGCATGACAAACATGCTTTACAAATGTTTCTTGCTAATGGCTCAGCACAACTGCTCTTTTCAATTATGTCCACTGGTGCACCGAGGACAGCTGAAAGAGCAAACAAGAAACCTGCACTGGAAAAATAAAAAGAAAAACTACTATAAGGATTATCTGTTTCTCACAGTCTGATGACTTTTCAGGGGGAGGGAAGCACACAGTGTTATTGGCAAGAAATTAATATTAAAATATAAAATAAAAGGTATGTTATGTCAAGTCCCAGGACTGTGAAGTACTTACTGTGAGAGTGAACTGTAAAAAGCATTCARTTGTTGCAACTGTATTGAACTGTACACTATGCATGTCTTTTTGTTTAYTGCCTCGTGCCAGAAATATTCCCTTATTCCAAATCTCAGCCACACGCAGGAAAATGTATTTGTGCTGCAATCTAAATGGACTAATAAAAAACAACATTCAACCATTCGGAACTGAAATATTCATGAAATACTCAGGGAACAATGAAACTGAAGTGCTTCAGCTATCCTCAAGGAACAAGAGTCAAGAACACAGAAGTGACTAGAAAGTGTCCTACTGTGCCTTCAAAYTTCGCTCTTTATTCTTCTTCTGCCTTTTACTCTTCTTTCAAATCAAGCAACTTCCTTCCCATTTACTAGATACCCCTCCTGGCTACCCAGGTGGCTCACATCCATTTATTTAAATTTTAGCCTATGTTAAATTACTACAAAAGCAAAATAGGAGACTACTCTKCCTACCTGAGTGAACTCCCTCTGCCACACCACAGTCCTACTGCCAGATGATGTATTTATGGGAGTGTGTGCATCTTCATGTGAGTCCAAAGAAATATTGAAACTAAATTTAAAAATTTCCTAAAACTGAATCCTCAGTCTCAGGGAAAACTGTATATCCCTTGCTTGTTAGAATTAAATGATGCAACTGCTGAGAACTAGCTCTAACCCAAGCTTCTTGAGACATTTGTATTAGCTGACCATTTCCTACTTCAATGAAGCMTATGACCCAAATAAGAAAAACAGTTTCCTAATTAAAATTGCAAGCAGCAATAATAAGAAATTATCTCTACACCGTTATTTAGAAATCTGGGTCAGTGCTATTATTGCCAGGAGTTGAATGGGTCTAGAAATAATGTGCAATGGGGCCAGCTATTTTAAACTGCTGCAGCTCGGTGCCTCAGACCCTCACGACTGACACCTGTAGCTAAAGAGGATGTTATCTGTGCCCCTTCAGTGTCTGCTGCTCTGGGCAAGCACAGAGTAAATTCACATGATTCTGTTTATAATTCTCTATTCTTAGCATCTATGTAAGTATCTGTAATGTCAAATGTAACTCGCCTTTCTCTTCTTTTTCATAGACTCCCTTTTTCAGAAGGGAAGGTGGAGCATTCCAGCAATAGCACAMAAAAGGTCTCTGTTTCTCCCATTTCACAGATGCATTCAGTTAGCCCACACTTTTTCTCTCAGCATTTTACATAGGAAGGCAACTAAAACCTAAATAAAAAATAAAGCAGCTAATCAGCCTGCTAAATGTGGAAATAAGAAATATTTTAGAGAACTTTTCAAGGAGCCTTTGATCTATTCTGACCATTTCAGATGATGTTCAAACTGCCAGGACTGCCTTTAATGTCTACACTACAACTTTTCTTTCCTTTTGGTGTAACAGCCAGCACTACCTACTCACAACTTTTCTTTACACATCCTCTARGGGCAAAGGCTGCTCTGGCTGCAGCCAGCCTCCTCTCTTCCASCTCCCCAAAGCTGCTTGTCAGCTGTGGTTTGTCGAGGCTGGGAGTGTCCCACTTCAGGGACAGAAAGATGACCAGACACACAGCAACAGAGGGAACAACTCTTCTCCCTTATTCAAAAATCTGACTCCATTATATACATTTGTACAGAGGTCAAGAGATTGGCTACTTCAGGTTGCCACCTCTCAACCTGGTTGGTGGACATCACCATCAATCATTTCTTCTCTCAGAGGAGAAGTATGTAAACATTCTGAAAATAGACATTGTTTACATGAAGCTGYGTGAGAAACTTCTGCACCAAGACAGAAGGCAGAAAACTCAGGGCAACAGTCAGCAGCTTTCTGCACCAGCTCTATGTATAATCATCTCTCCCAAAGTCCCAGTTAGGGCTTCTGCATCAACACCTAAACAATGTTAGAAGTCAGGAAATATTAACATAATTAAAAAACACAACTCTAAACCCAAGGTTGACTTCTAGTTGTTTAAATTCTTGCCCACTAAAAGATATTTCAAGAAGAATAAATAGATTTGATGTTAATTATTGTCAATTCAACTGTTCTGTTTCTGAATATAAGAAAATAGTCTTGGAGGGCGAGAGCTATGCAAGTTTTTCCTTTAGAAAAATCATTTTTCTATTGACTTTTTAAATGACAATTTTTGACACGTTCTTTATTGCTGATGACCATTTATGGCCAGTGTAAAATGTCTGTTTCCAATTTCCTACGGGTTTCAAACCTTAAGTAACCTTCACATTGTATGTGCTGTTGAGAGAAGGCCCGTGGATGTAGGATATGAATATTATTAGGGAATTCAGAAACTGTAAAACTGAACAGCAGCTTCCCTAGATTTATGTGCAATTTACTTTTGTATCAAGCTGTCCCATGCTAACCACAGTACAGTTAACACAAGACCTTCACTCTTTTCCACCAAAGAAGCTCCAGTAAATTMATTTGTGTGATCCAGCTCACCACACAAGCCCTCCATTAGCACAGCCTTAATCATGAGCTCTTAAACATCTTTAGGGGCCATCCAAATTTCCAGATTACAAGCTTTAGGACAGTTTTTGGCTGGTACGTTGTTCCAGCCTGGCTCTTTTGCTAGATTTATACTGTGTGTTTTCTGAAGTGTTTAGGAATCCCTCTGGGACACAAACAACAATCTTCGAGTGTCTCACAGACATGAGAATGTGCCATCCTCTCTAATGAATGTTGGCTTCAAAGTTAAGCACGCAATACTCTTTGTTCCCACTTTCACCAGTGTTTGAGGAATGATGTGAGAGAAAAATGATCATCTGTTTACTTTTCAGTCATAAAAAAACTTTATGTGTGTTGAGCATCTTAATTAACATAAACACTAACAAGGGTTTGCTTTTGTTTTTTAGCAAAACATTTACTGGAAATTAGTTTAAAAATGAAGAGGACTTCAAGTTGTCATATAGCAAAAAAAACCCCAAAGAGTAATGTAAACAAGTTTTTAATTGTGTTTCCTGAAGGCATTGTATGTAACAGAAAAGTAATATATATTGTTTCATCTTTGTAAATCAACCATTAGCTTTGTCTATTGAAATTACTAATCTGCAGCCCTGTTTGATTCCAAATGTGAAAAATAATGATTATGTTTCCATGCCTACTAACAGAATTCTGAATCCAACTCAGTTAAGGCTCCTCAACTTTGTGGTTACTATAAACAAACATGAATATTTATATTAGAGTTATTATTTAAGGAATAGTATAACTGAAACAGGACATATAATTTAAATAYGAAATTTTAAAAGTCTTATAATTTATTTGAAATATGTAGAAACTGTCAGAATTTATTTATAAAAATAGTGCAATAAAGAACAAATAAATGAGAGAAAATTAAAGCAAAATATAGTACTGTACTTTCAATAATTTTGATAACAATGCTTATCATCCTCTAAAATATCAACCTGTAAATTTCTGTTCTGCTATATCATTTTTTTAGTTCATTATTTTGGTTGAAGGCATGCTCAAAGCATTGGATTTCAACGCATAAACCTCTTGCTATGAAGAAATTAATGACCAATTATTTTCTTAATCTCCCCTTTGAAGAACTGCCAGCCAGCAGTAGTTATATTAAGCGTTTATCTACTGAGTTACTGGAGCTTTGGATTTGAATCTGTACTATAGATGATWCCTTTATCTTCTAAGGTATCTTTTTGGTATTTTCCTAAGGGAGAGTCCATTCTTCACAGCACGTGTGGCATAGCAGAACACCTGTTCTGCATAGAAGAAGACCTACTTTTTACTGCCTCATAATGGCAAATCAATTAAACCTTGATTAACGTTTAGCTCAGTGTCACATAAATTTGTCTAAGAGCTGATGCTACATAAGTTAAGATGGCTGGATGCCAACTCTCTTGAAACACTGCACTCAGTGCATCCCCTGCATCTCTTTTAAAACACAGGTTTGCTCCCTCTCGCTGCCAAAAMCTGCTAACATGCACAATGAAGACCTAGAAATGCCCATCCTCATCCTGTGTCTTTTGTTTGCTATCAAACACAGCTAAAAAATTCAACCAGAAATACGATCACAGCGCAAATTGCAAGTTTCAGTAATATACTGTAGTTTATACACTACTTGCTACTTCTTTTATTTGTGTGATAGCATAAAGAACACTAAAAAAACTGGAAGATTGATAAAGCTGTCACATTCTTTCAAAATAAGAATTCTTGATACAGCTCAAATACTTTGATTAAAAATTCCATAAGTTTGAGTCATTCAGATCGATTGTCTGACTTAAGTCATCTCTACAAGCAATCTATCTTCATACTCAGGCAAAGAATAGCTAATGCTGTGCTGAGCTTCCCTTCAAGGAAGTAATAAACTGACTTCTGATTATTTGGCAATGCCATCCAGAAAGGGCGTAATCTTATAAAAATGTGGTTCTAAAGAATTTGCATGAGTCCCAGACACACAGGAGGAGACAGCGTGCTAGAAATGCAGAAAAAGACAATAAAGTATAGTACACAACAAATTATATGTTAAGAATTCAAATGTCCTCTTGATCATACTCTGATAAGTAATTCATCTTATCATGGACAAAGTATGTACAACATCTTTAAATGTACACCTTCCATCTTCTGATCATAACAAATCTAGAGTAGCATCTCATATATTTAACTGACCATGGCTGCAGTAATGGACCTAAAAGTTCACCAAGGTAGRAAAAAAGATTTCTATAATCATGAAGTCATTAAAAAGCAGCTAAAAATAGCAAGCAATAAACACACAGGCAATTTGTGATGTTAAACAAAACCAACCCAAACCAACTGACAAGGAGTCATCAGTATCAGTTTTGATGTACTTAATCAATACTGATTGTATGGTTTAACAATACCCACTGTGGTCAATAGCTCCACCCTGTGCTCTATAAAAATATGAAGCTCAGTATTTTTATGTATTTTGCACTATTCAGTATTTATGGTAAAGCCATCTGTGTMACCTCTTTCATTCAGTACTGGGCAAGATCCAGTTGCAGGCAAATGCAAACTGTAATTAGAATGACAAGTCAAGCTTACACTTGCATAATGGCAGGTATCTACAAAGTGACCAGATTTCTCAATTATTTCAGATTACTTTTCTCAAAATGTCTAAGGATTTTCATCAGTGTCCGCATTTAGATTTTAATTAGATATGCAGCAGGCAATTAGACATTTATTTCAAATGCTGTTAGAATTGTTTGCTGGCTCTCTCGTCTCAAAAAGCCAAAATAGCTGACAATGGCTAATGACTACATATTTCATGTGAAAAAGGATATGCAGACATAATTACTGCTGCAATCTCATCAGAGCAGCCAAGTCTAATTAAGTGTCAAACTAGAGTTACAGAAGGGTTGTGAAACTTTCCCTCAAAAATGACAACTCAGCTGTGGTGACACATAGACAAAACAACCTCAAGAGCAAGAGAAATATAACTTTTAAGTAGATTTGTGAGTAATGTTATGGAAAAGACACTGTTCTTTCACATTATTCATAATATATTATTGACATTAAAACAAAATTGCAATATTCAACCTRTAGCCAAGAAAGAAAACTTATTGTAATACTCCCACTTTCATTAACAAGTCCTTAAAGCTGTTAGTAACTTTTTAAATTGTCCTTCTCCCCAAATCAAACACAGGAGGCTCTCATAAACCTTATCTCTCTTCCACTTCTAATTATTACATTTTTATTTACAAGTATATCCTAATAAAGAACATGTTCATTATTGTTAAATTGATCCTTAAAACATGAATGTTCTCTAATCTGTTGGTAGGCACAAACAAACCATATGAAAGATGGTAGTGTGTTGCATGTCCAGAAACAAAGATGAGAAGGAAAAAATAATATTGATCTGTCAACCTGCTAGTTTTCCAACAGCTTTCCTCATTCTATGTTGCTCTCAGACAGAGCTTTCAATTTCTCATAAAAATCTTGACACAGTCAAAATCCCAGTTTTTAYCTAACCTTGGTATGTGCTATGTAAAATCTCATTCTCAAGAAGAGAAGATGTAAAGATGACACATTTTATATTCTGTTTATCATCCTGCACATATACACTGACATCCTCCATAATTTCTTCTTTAATGCAGCAATGACTTTTCCTCATTTGACAAACRTCCCCTAGAAATAAAAGGCAATCACTGTGGCTCTATCACACCCCATTATTTCTAGAAGTGGCTGCCCATCTCTAGTTAGATGGATTAGATGGATTCTTCTTTTACTTCTTCCACAGAGCTCTGTCATTCCCATGATATTTGTGCTGAATAATACTGATCCTTTTTTAATTTAAAAATGTAATTGTGTTTCAAGTCAATTCCTGCTACCCTACTTATCATGTAGAGCAACACTGCTATGCTAATGCTTGCTGTGGTAACAATACAGAATTTGCTCAGATTTTACTATTAGGAGACACTAAACTCTTCATGTGTGGCATGCTAATCTTGTTCTAATTCTTCATCCATTTCTTTTGAACCTTCCTCCCTTCCTCACCCTAAATAAGCTGACAATCTCATGCCGTTGAATATTATTACAGTTCCTAGAACTGTTCAGTCTATATTTTATCTTGCTCAAGGAACCCTCCTAATAATATGAATATGTACATGGAGTATCTTAAACTGATTGGCAGCCAGTCACCTTTTCCTCAGTCAAGGCAGCTATTTAGTATTTTAATATATTCTATTAAAAAATGCAAGAAAGAAGGCAGAAATTTAACACCCCCTCTTACCCAATCACAGTTCTGATTTTCCTTGCTGTTCACAAGCAATGGTGTCTATGCTGTGTTCTAATCAAACACCACCCAGCCATGAGAGTGAAATATCAGGCTCACTTAAAGAAATTATAAATAAATCTTAGGTTTTTCAGTAAGATTGTTTTGGGGTTGTTT
>QVAJ01000464.1:205226-223314 GCA_003546035.1 Mixornis gularis | reverse complement strand
TTTGGTGGGGTTGTCATTTTGGATTGGCCTTGTGATCTTTTGCTTTGTCGTGCCATCAGTTTGAAAGGGAAGACGTGACAGAATCACTGGCATAATGCAGCCCACTCCTACTGGTGATTTGAATGCAGGTATTTGAGATTTGGRCTTTTCACATAATAACGTTGCTGCCCTCATAGAATACTCCTTACCTGCAAAAGCAGATAGGCCGTTAAACTATTTTAGCTTTTCCCAATGAAAAAAATCCATGAAAATCGCTTTGACTTTTTATTCAAAACAGCTCATTCAAAGTACAGTCAGTRCTACACAGTACTGAAAACAATCCTTCATCACAGAGTCTGACTTGAAGAATCAATGTGTGCATCCTACAATAGCCTGATTATCTGCTGAGATAAGGGCATGCAGTATCTCATCCTCTCCACTCTCACTGAAAATGGCATCCCTGTGCTTGAGCTGAACTGCCAAGCAGGGCAGTCAGAAATGGGAACCAGATGATGCCCAAAAATCTAGTATCAGCAAAGAGAGAGACTGAGTGAAGGACTCAAAAAGAGAGGAGTGCAAGGTGAGGTAATAATATACTGTTTATCCACTTGCATTGAATAAATTTATTTGCTTTCCTAAAACTTTTATTTCAAAAAAGGGAGTGCGAGCAGACTTTGAGAATACTTGAGGAGAGGATGTGCAATTCCTGAGTTGATGTGGGCTGTAAGATACACTAGTTCACAGAAAAGACACTTAATTAACCACTGAAATTAAACAATATAATTAAACAATATCCAATTGTCACCCTGATCTTTTTCAGCCTTCTGATGTTTGCGTTTTTGTAGTGGAGTTTCTCACAGATTTTCATATAAACAAAGTGATGTTATGGTAAACTGTTCTTCTTGTTTATCATTCCTCTCTTGAGGAGGGACAATTGATGGGCTTCTAATTTGACCAGTGTGGTTGGAGAGGTGTCAACCTCATCCTCCAATCTGTGGTCATTGTCCAAAATCTATATAAATCGAGGTAGGAAAATAAACTTCCCTCCTTTTGCCCTGACGACCTGACTGTGTGCATGTCGTTCATTTCGTGTCCTATGGCGACATCCAATAAAAGCCAAAGAAAGTTATCTCTAAGATAAGCACTGTTTACATCCTGCATTGTGGCTTCTCTTTTCCTGTAGGCAAGTTTATTTTACTACTGATGCCATTCATTTAATTCTGGCATATCACATGAGCAGACTAAATTCTAGGAGCTCTGAAGATTATGAGAACATACTCATTCTCACATACGAGGASAGAACTTGTCTGTAAAATCGCAAAACTGCAGCAAAGAAATCACTATCTAAATGGTTTCTCAGCCTTCTGTCGCAATGGAGCTTTGTCCATTCAAGCAAGCCTACAATGCTGGCCACAGTAACCCTGTGAAATACCACTGTGAAATAAAAATAAATTGGAAAGAAAATAAGCTATTGAAGTGACACTCATATTTCAATGGCATTGTCTTTGAGGACGAGAAATACATTTTGAGAATTTTCCAGTCGTTTTAAAAACTCCAGTGATCTAGAAAAAATATATATATCCCAGATAACTTTATGTCTCTACATATCAAAATAAGTAAATAAAGATGAATCTATAAATGTTCTGTAATGTTTATCATAATATAATTTTCAGAACCACCCAAGTAACAAATGAAATTCACTTGCAGAAGGGGCTTCTAAAAGGACCTTAAAGAAAACCAGAGGACCAATGTTCCTCATTGTCTCTGTATAGGACAAATAAACTATTTGACAAATAAAATATATTGCTGTAAAATCTTGCTAGAATGAGATGTTAATACTGTCAAATCTTTCTAATTGTTCCTTATATTTGGTGCAACACTCAGCACCCTTGCTGTCATTGGCTGTTCCACAGATATTTAGGAACAACAAAATCCAAAACCACGAAGACAATTTTTCCCATTATAGAGGGTATACCATTAAAAGTGAATCTCCAGTTTTAAATTCATATATTTATATATATACATAATATTATTAAAATAATATATTAAAATATTTCATATTTTAAGTAACATACAAAATTCAGGTATAATGACGTTGTTGCAAAGACCAAAAGTCATCTATATACAAAYGCTATTTTGAGCAATGTATATTGGAGTTAAGTTAAATATTCAACATGCTACTAACCTCCCAGAGTCAAAATTATTATCTGTAATACTTTGCAAACAATGCAGGAATGTTAAGCATAAGAATTAACTAAATTGCAGCCRGGAGATGGCCCTTTCAAATAACGTCAAAGCATGAAAGGCTACAACAAAAAATAGAAAAGATATACTGAATATAAACATTTTGTACCACATGGTCAACAGAAATTCATTGCATCTGTAGAAAGTAATAATGTTTAACCTGTTGTGAGAAGCAGACAGTCTCAAAGAGAACTGTCTTCCTCTTACATTTTTATCTGCATTTTTTTAACACCTAAGAACCCCTTAGTAATTCATGGAATTATTTAACTTTTTAGAAACAACATACTTTTTTTACAAATTTAGGTTCTTWTTATGGCTGTCAAATACTGTCAGACAAATTTAGCTCACAAAGCACCAGAGAGGCTTGAGCTGCTGGTTGTACAAATTTAGATCAGAAATTTAAAATCTGCCTCGTCCTTATTATCTACTTGCAGCAGACAAATGTCTCAATACAAAAGAGATTAATAAATCTGGGGGCTTGTGAGGTCATCAAGTCTCATAGTATAAATACAATATTTATTTTAGAAAATTCAATAACTATTCAGGGTCTCTGCAAACATATTAAAGGTTTTGCTGCAGGAATATGATACATTAGATGAAAAAGTTTTCATCTTTCTTCATACACAGTCTTACACCTGTAGAGAAACTTCTCCAAGTCCACAATCAATAAATAAAAATTTAGCAAAATAAACTTCTCCTTAAGGGTTTTGTGATAGAGTTCCATTTGGAGTGTCTCTTTCRCAGAGAGGATTGCTTCATTTTTATCTCACCTGACTACAGGGAGAAAGGCAATTATTCATGGAGGAAGGAATACCAGTGTCACTGATTTTATTACAAAAAGAATTGAAATAGATCAAAGCCTATCCTACTAATAAAAACCAGGTTTTCTACATGTACTTTATCATCTTGAAAAATATGGGGTTTGCCAATTTCGTGAAATTATGTAAGAATGCAAGAAACTATATAAATCCAAAATACCTTGATTAAAAAAAACAGAAAACAGCAAAAAAAAAAAAAGCTGAAGCCTCTGCTTGTCTGGTAGTATCTGGTGACACACTAACTGAGTAAGAAATTTATACATCTGAGAGGTTTGGGATCAGAAGAATGAAGGGGGTTTAAAGGGAATTATTAAAATTTGTCACATTTATATTACTGTGAGGAAACTTAACTCAGCCTTTGAAAGCATTTCAGTATTTGGCGAAAACCAGACCCTGAAATAGAGCAATGCATTCCTTTCTGTCACTCGGTGCCTCTCCAATTACCAAGCTTCAATCCACTTCTCAGAGGAGTAAGGAACATGAAAGACAGCTTTGTGAATGACTGATTAACATGGAAAAGATCATTTCTCCAAGATTATATTGTATTCCTAACAAGACCAAAAGTGTGCACTAAATTATTATTATGATAATTAACTTTGGCAGACTTTGTCTTATTGTTAAAAAGCAGTAATAAGGTACCTTAAGAGGCAGGATAATTACACTTAACTGCTGTAATTAGTAAGATAATTCTCAGGTAAAAATGATTCATAACATAGGAATTATGCAACTGCTGCCATTTAAATTCTGACTGCAGTGCCTTCATATAATTTAAATCAAGCATTGTTAGTATTTCTGAACCATTACTTCAATAAGGTAAGAGAAAAAAATTGAACCAGGCAGGAGACTATTTCATTTCTGCATCAATGGATTGGAATGTGAGAAATTGAATATCAAAATATGCATATATAATCCAAACGAGGAAAAAGAAGGGAGAAAAGAGCAGACTTTAATATTTGTGCACACAACATTTGTTGATATTAGTTTTGTTCTTTTTCCACTAGGTGCCATTGCAAAATCTTTCTTCACTTTCATCAGTTTTTGTATTTCACTGCAGGATCAAAAAAAAACAAAAACCCAACCCAAAATTTCACAGAGAGATTTAACCATTTGTTTCGTTGGTAGAGAATTTGTGCCAAAATCTGTGATTTCATATAATTTAAAGTGAATTTCTTTACTTGCCTTTCAGATCTATTTGTCTGGTGGCTTATGCTGCCTCTTCTGGGTAGTCTTCAGAAAACCAAAAAATGAGTGATTTCAATGACATTTTATAATAAATGCTTCAGCACAGTAATAAATTACATTGTATATAGATATTGCATATATATAGAGAACTTTAATTTTACTACAAGTACTTCTAGACAACAGCACACAGGTCTCATAGCTTTAATACACAGGAAGTCATACACAGGAAGTCATTTTTTAAAAGATGAATATACAAATCCCATAAARGGACAGTGAGAAACAGARAAGGCCTTGACACTGCACAAGCACTGCTCAGCAATAGGTGAAATGTTGGTGTGTTATCAACACTATTCTGGTCACAACTTCAACAGAGGAAAGCAAGGACATGGGCAATACTCGGAAGAAAAGGAGGAAAAAACCCCAATATTGTGCAGATATAAGACAGTAGGTTGATTATCAAAGAAGGATGCGAGCTGTGTCTTCTGCTCTCTGCCTCAGCTGAAAGGTTAATTTTCTCAATGGTCTGGTGTTCCCCTTTCTAAGATTTATCATCACTCTGGTATTCTACAGTCCRTTTGTGTTATTTTTACAACTGAATTCCCCAACTGATATTCTGACTCTTCAAGAACAAAATCTCAACATATACACCAGGAAATGGGTTCTTCTTTCAGTTCCTATTTACAGGACCAGACAAGGAGCTTCCATGATAGTGTCTCAGCACTCCTTTTGGCTTTAAAAAGAACAGTTAAATTTTCAGTGGTCAACCCTACAAAAATCTAGCTTCCAGATCTTGTGATCCTACCTGAATCTAGCACTGATAACCAGCRTTACTGATATGATAATTCCTTTTATTTAAACTTTTTTTTAGCTCATTAAACATCCTTAAGAATCAATAAATACTTTGAGAGATAAAATAAACCAATTGTTACATGATAAATGGAGCAGGTTCTTATAAAGATGATAAAAGTTTAAAAGCCATAAAGGGTTCTCTACTGGTGCTAATTTTACTACTTGAATGAAATTAATAAGACTCTCTATAAAACAGCAGGAGATCCTTAGATTACATGAGTAATCAGCAAGAAAATTTATTGTGGATTCATGAAGCACTAAGTGTTTGTGTAATGTATGCAAAAGTGGTACTTTATTCTCTGCAGTGAACAATTCTGAGTCCTTATAATAGAAAAATATTTAATAGCTTGAAAACTCTTGAGGCATAGTTTTAAAAAGTTGTTCAACTGTGATTAATTCAACTCATGACAAACTAGTAAGGAAAGGTCTGCCTTATTTTTAATATTCAGTAGGAGCCATTATTAAAATAACTACTTAAGGTTAAACAATGGATACAGAAGACTGCAGAAAATCCAACCTGATRTCTAGGAATGTAAGAGTTAGGAGAGAGATTCACAAACTGGGTGGTGCATTAACCTGAAAAGCTAAACTAACTCTTCACCTTGGCTGCTGTATGGATTATGTACCAATAATGTATTTATTTACATGTCTAGTTGTTCCTGCAAACTTCATGTTTTATGAACCACTTCAGATGAAGAAGTTCCAGAAGTAGTCCCATAGAGGAAATTCTGTCACATTTGTCCCATCAAATTCTCAGCAAATTATGTCCTCCGAGGAAGTGTAGAGCCAAGCTTTAATAATTTTTCCAAAAATCTTTTATTACAATGTACCAGTGTACCATTTTATTACAATGAATCATGACTTTGTGTTCAATACTTTCCATTTAATATTTATTGATTGCTKCAATTAATTACTTTTGGTTTGAAGCTTGGGCCTTAATTAAGTAGACTAAAAGTGTCCATACACTGAGGCTGTTCAACTGACTGACAAATGAAACTAAATAATGCTTCACCATGACTAGTTATTAATGTTCTATCAATGAAACAAGCAAGGGGAATGCATGGGTCAGGGAAGTAGTAATAATAATACAAAACAGAGCCTTTAAAGTTTAGATTAACTGCTCAGTACAGATTAACAGTAACCAAAATGACTGTAATCTAAGACCCCAATTAATTTATGTTGCATTATGAATTACATGAAATGAGATTACTGATAAGAGTACAGTACTTAAAGACATCTCATGCCCTGACCAGAGGTAAACTCTGCCCAGCTTTARAACTGGTTGGAAAGCACATGGCTGGGTCAGTACACGGCTAAAACAAAGTAAACACGTGCTACAGACAAGGCCACAGTGCTAGCTGGAGTGTGAAAAYGTGTTCCCCATGGCCTTAATCTGTGCCATATTCCACAGGCCTATAGTTTGGGAAACAGCACCATACAGTGTGGGTACATCTGTTGACTATCCAGGAGAGAGTCTCTATATCAAGTAATTTGGGTACTGATCTACACTGTGACCTTTGGAAGTGTTCATTCCTTTACAGGACTCTAACCCAATAATATAAATAGGTTCCTTTCTGCACTCACCAAGTAGAAAATATAAAAAAATGGGAAAATCTGTATTTTTAGAGCTTTGGCACTTCTCAGGAATATTATGTTAAAGCTTATGCAAAGAAAGATGCTGTGWTTGTTGAGGTCAATTGGTACATCTTCTTTGATAGCAACATAGCTTTGGGGAAGTGAGAAAACCTAGTCCAGAATATGAATTAAAATCCAGTTTCCCTGCTTAAAATGCAAGTTACACATTAACAGATGTTATCAATTCTAACTCAGTAACATCTTATACCTGTTCTATGCAGGTTTTTCTAGTCATTTAAAAGTCTGGACACATACTGTGTCTAAGATCTAATTGGTTGACTTACTYTAAACCCCAGAGGTTCACAAATTGTTCATCATTAAGCAAAAGCCTTAAAGTAAAACTTAATTTATCAATATTGCAGGTTATCCATGAAGATGCTGTCAATAATTTTTGGGCATCAATATGATACCAGACCATCTTTTCCCAGCATTTCAAGGTTTTCCCTTTCCTACATGCAAAGAAATTTGTTATTGATCAACTTCCTTTCAAACTTCCACGCCTTTGCCCTTATCAAAAGACAAGATCCAGCTACAAATGTCCCTAAGACACTTAATTTTGAAAAAGCTGATTGACTTGGCTCTCAAAGTATCACGATTTCACAGAATCACAGAATGTGCTGAGTTGGAAGGGACCCACAAGGATATCTGAGTCCAACTCCTGGCCCTGCCCAGGACCAGCCCAGGAGTCACACCATGAGCCCAAGAGCTTTGTTCAAATACTTCTTGAAGTCTGTCAGGTTGGTGCTGTGACCACTTCYCTGGGGAGCCTGTGCCGGTGCCCAAACACCCTCTGGGTGAAGAACCTTTTCCTGATATCCAACCTAAACCTCCCCTGACACAGCTCCAGGCCATTCCCTCGGGTGTTGTCACTGTCACCACAGAGCAGAGATCAGAGCCAGAGATCAGGAAGTTGTAACTGCAGTGAGGTTTCCCYTCAGTCTCCTCTTCAGGCTGAACAGACCAGGTGACCTCAGCCACTCCTCATATGGCTTCCCCTCAAGCCCCATGCTCAGAACTTCACAAATATTTTTTTACCAAGGATTACTGTTTCCCTGACTCTTCTCTCCAAATACCTTACCATGSTGAATATCTGTTTTTAAAATTAYTTAAGCCTTTTTTCCCCCCTCCCTCTACACACCAACACACATGCATGTATCTATATGTGTATTTATACATCTTTAKGTTTACTGGGTCTTATCTGCTGCAGATCTCCTGTAATGCCTTCAGCCACTTTCTCCCTGTGGGGGCAAGTCAGCCTCACAAACACTTCGGTTTGCTACTTAAGGATAAATAATAATCTCGTGTTCTGGGCAGATAAAAGCAGACCACCTTCAATAATAAAGCACCACACTTGCACTGTATAACACCTATAAAAATGGGTTACGCAGAAAGATAAGATTTAATAATTTGTAAAATATTTGTATTTTGGAGGARTATTTATGTTTTTCATATTCTCTGCAAATAGCAATACAAGGCATGGATCATGCCCTTTAACATATTTCTCTGAGTTTTCTGAGACTATATCAGATGGAACATTTCATCAGAATCCTTGAAATCATGCAAACAAAYATGAGCTACTGCATTTTAAATATTAACTGCTAAAGCACCATGAAAACCTCAGTGCTGGCAGATTTGCTCTGACTCCTCTGGCAAAGCGTGGGCCCATATTCTTTACCTTAAAAGCATTCTGCACACGAGATGAATGTGAAATTTAGCTTTCAGAGCTGACACACATATAGCAAAAAGCCTTACCATCATTAAATTTAATCCTGATAAAGAACACAATAATTCCTATGCCACATTATTTACATATGATTTAAAGAGACTATTCAGTAGACCCAAATTCAAATAATTATATTCACTTTTCATCTTTGAATCCCAATTATGTTATTTCAGCATCTCTGGAATTGAGTTTACCTACCAACAAACCCTTTAGTGGCCTCTAGTTGTGGGAGGGAGGGAAGGGAGGGGAGGGAAGGGAGGGAAGGGAGGGAGGGAAGGGAGGGAAGGAAGGCCCCAGGCTGTTCCATAATAAATTATCTCATTTAATGACAAAGTCCAAAGTATTTATGTAAAAGGAAGGCATAGCCAGCTGTCTGCATTTTTTGGTTATGTCTACAGTGGGCAACATARAACCAGTGCAAGGATCCCAGTGTTTGAGTTCAGTCAGACTAGTAAATCTGGAAATGATATGCATACAGTGGTCTATCCAAAGCACTCACTCTGAAAAAATGCCTGGGATGATGAAAAACAGAGACTGCCAAATAGTATGTACAGTGCCTCTGAGGAAGATAAAGACTTTAAAATCAACAATAACCACAAAAGTATGCAGACAAAATCTGAATGGTCACATAAAGTAAGATCTGGAATAGAATTTATAGCTTGGCAGAGTTGCAACTTCAGTTTCTTCCTTTCTACATATAACAATATATTCCTTCTATCATATATCATTCCCTGCACTTGTCTAAATGATGTGGCCAAATTAAAAACAGCACAAGCCCTAAAGAAAAGAAAGCAGGCCTAAGGACTGAGGATTTTACAAGCAGCCCAAGATTCCAGTCTCCAAAATCCCCAAGGCGGCTTTGAAAATCTCAACCTAAATGTTTAGCCGAGTTACTATCTGCTTTTCTTTCAAACTGCAAATCCCAGTTGTTCTCACAATTTCCTAATGCTCACCGYGCTTATCCATGAAACATAAGCTGTGGTTAGGATGAAACCTTTGCCCTGCATTTTCTCCATGGATACAAGCTGTCTGTCAATATACTGTAGCACTGATGCCATTCCCCTCACATTGCATTTACCAACAKCTGCACTTCAGGATTTAGGAGGCTTCAGAAACCATCTTTCTTAAGGATTTTCAGCAATGTAAAARACATTGTTGGTCGATTTCAAGTTTTTAATACGATGCAGAAGAATGTGAGGTGGTTGCAAATACAAAGAGCTGTGGAAAGGAAGCAGGAACTCCAGATAAAAGTGCTTAAGATTAATTTAATATGCACAGGATTTCCCAATTAAAACTTTCACATTAGCACTGCATTTTAAACASTTAATCTCCTAACGAGACATCCCCAGCAATAAGAAGTGAATTGCAGGATTGAATAAGGCCCTGAGGCCTGCATCTGGAAAAGGCTGTGCTTTGTAAATGTTGGATTTATGCTGCTGTCACAAATTCTGCAACGAAAGAGCTCCACTGCCACCTACTGCCAAGATGTCTTTTCCCACCAGAAATTGTCACTARAAGTGAGAAATCCTCTGTGCTTCTGCACAAAATGCTAACCAAAGAAAATTACTCAACTCAATTCTTCATGCACACAAATTTTATGCTTTTTAAAAAAAAAAGCTCTAGTACTTTGAAGGCAGATTGTTTATTTTTCTGTGCCTTTTCTTCATAATATGGTAAAGCCAAAAAATGCTGCGCTGAACACTGTGGGAGAGAGTCTATGCAAAAGTCTGCTTTTCCCTCTCTTATTCCCAATTCTCCACTGTCATACCTTTGAATCCTGGCTGACCTGCAGTCATCTCTGCTAATGATACCCCCACTGACTCCTCCAAAGAGTTACACTGAGGTTGGCTTCTTCCCTTCCCTGAGGGGCCAAAGACAACCCCCCTGTGATGTGCCTGATCTCCAAAAGTCTAGATGTGAAGGACCCTTGCRCAGCATCTCACAGCACCGCTGTGRGGACACTGCCTTAATTGAAAATGAAGTTTTACCCTGGTTTCCTTTCGGGGACTTTTTTTGACAGCTAAATTGCAAATCAATTAACATCTCCAGAAGAGCCACTCTCTGGCCTTGTAGACACAGTCACTAACAATTGCTTGTGAAATAAATTTTTGGAAGTCGCGGAAAACAAAGGGAATTAATATTTCAGAATGCAGTGAAAGGCGCTTAACAAATAGTGAAGCAGGGAAGGGAGAACATCAGCATTAATGAACATCAGCTGCACTCTCTGGAAATTCTAGCCAGCCTGAACAACCATGGATSTAGGATTCGAGATACAGTACTCTATAATTAGGTGTTTTTCCTGCTCTTTGCCTTAATAGTATATGCAAATAACGTCACAGGTGTATAGGTGAGAGAATCCCCATCCYCGTGTTTATAGTTATTTGGTAACATTACAGCACAGCTTGACTCGAGCTGCTGCAAGGAAAATCACAGCACTACAGATCATCTGCAAGCACCCTGGAGGGAAAAATATCTTCCATTCACTGTGTCAGTGGTGTCTCAGGCTGAAGCTGTACGCACACACTCAAGAAATGTTTGCCCTTCCTATATTACCATCAAAATAAGTGCAAAACAAGCAAGATAGCTTAATTGCATTTTTTAAGATAAGACCTTTTTTTTGTTGGTTTTTTTCTTCTTTTAGACAGGAGCTCCTGCAAGTACAGATGTAGTGAGATTCACTTGTTGAATATCTGGGGAATAAAACTCCAGACATCCTGACACTATCTCCTCCTCTGCCTTCAGGCTTAGCAATACTCCACATTTCAAGTRCAAATTCAACTACAAAATTTGTGTATCTCCATTCTGTATCTTTTTAGATACATAATGTCTCACAGCACCAAAGTATTTCTTTGTTTAGGGCCTAGAAGAAAGATGTTTATTTTTAAAAGCATGAAAACAGCACAGTAATCCTTGAAAAAGCATAAATTTTCACACATTTGCACTTGAAAAGTGTCCTTTCAGTTTTCATTTATCAAGAGAGTAGTTCTGAAGAAWTATTTCTGTTAGAAATTATATTTTCTCTGTTGCCCCTGAATTAAAATCTTGTATTTATCTGTTCATCGCCTTACGTGCTTTAGGGTTTTTACTGCAAATACATTCCAAATTTTTGTTTCCACTACAGAACAGCGGCAAGACGTAACAAACACCAAACATATTTTGTTCTGTCTTTATGGAAATGATGCCTTTTCTTCCCACTGGAAATGCTTAAAACATCTTCCTTCCAGCAATAAGCCCACATGTTAAGCTTTATATGGCATCCTATGCAGTGTTAACAAAAAACAGTTGTACTTCATCCAGTCCTTCTATCCACTGGGTTTAACTGCATCTAATGGRATAGTTTCCATCAGGAATAAGAGACTTTTAAGTCATCCCTACAAAAGCCCTTCAGCCAGCAAAGTCAGTCTAAATAATTATATGTTTTCATCCTGCGTTTTTACACGAAATCATAAGACAAGATGAATACATAGCGAGAGAAGTCCAGAAACAACTTTAGGAAGACTAAACTGGTCCTCTAGACTTCCTGTGTCTGCTGACTTGGGCTTCATCCCTAGTTGGCCACATCATCATGTACTTGGCCCAAGTCATTTGTCACTTTTACCTATTTTAGCAAGATRTGTCCATGAAACRCTTCTGAGCAAAGTGTAAAAGGCTRATGTCCTAWAACACAACAGGTAGTCAACCCAAWAGCATTTTGCAAAYGCAAAGCCAAAAATATTGAATTCCTTTCTGTATTTAATTTCATAGAACTGGAGGATTTTAAACTCAGCTCTTTTCTATCTCCTCTCCCCCAAACTCTCTGTCTCGATAACCTTTGTCTTTAAACAAAGAAACATCCAACAGATTTGAGCTGAACCTTCTACAATGTTTACCTGTATCCATGGTAGGAAAAATAGGTTATCCATTTTCAAAAGAAAATAGAGTAAATATGAGAATCAATGGACAACTGGAAATAAAAATCTATACGAAATTTATGAAGATGGTTTTGGCAAGCAATCAATTTCTAACAAAATATACATATTCTTTTTCATTATTCTTTTTTTGTGAAGAACCAATCCTGCAATGCATTCCCTTTTGTAAGTAACCTTTTTTAGTACTGAAAAAGCAAAGACAAAAGGCCAGAACCTCAGGTCCAGTAAATTATGTGGCTTGATGGCCTATAATAACAYTGTTCTAATAGGAAGCACAATAAAGCAAAATCCTGATGTACTACAATGTAAACCCAGGATTTCTCGTGTTTGCATTGAACTTGAGAATTCACTTAATGAGAAGCTTCATTAACACACAGCAGGTATTTTGTTCTACAGGTTAACAGAACAAAACCCTAGCTCTCACACAGAGAACAAACCTTTCAGAGCCCCAGCAGCACTTTCTGACAGAGACTGAGTGCCCAGCTGCCTGCTGATGAATGACAGGATGTCCAAATGACAACGCTGCAACTTCACTGGGCAAAATAAAGATACAACTCTCYGAATGACAAAGGTTAACCACATAAAGAGACATGTCCAGGCTAACAAGAATGCCAGGTTGCAAAGGCTGTAGCTGTAATTTTTCTCAGTTTTGGTTCACTATTAATAACCTGACCCCTACTACAACAGTCATCAYCATTGTTACCATCACAGCTGTTACTACTGAATGTTCTGGCTGACCAGCACAGCTCCTTCACATCTTTCTCTGCTCACAAACTGCACTACTGATACTTTCAGGCAAAAGTTAAYGAAATATCTGCAAGATCTGCATACATAATTACATCTCTTCTAACTAAGAATTTAAAGATCTCTTTTATAAATCTTATAAAAGATGGAAAGCTCAGGTCATCTTAGGGCATATCTTCCTGGAAGAAAAGCAGCATATCCTGCAAAAGTAGAGAAAGAAATGAGACCTTTTATACAACACCTCTGTTTACTTGGAGATTCAGGYTGGTGTAAGCTTTTACAGATCCTCCAGTTCTGCCCACCTCAAAGACAATTATATCACCTCCAGCTTGGTCCTTGGATAGAATAAGGATCGCAGCAAGATTTCTTACTCAGGAGCTGATACTTCTTGAGAAATTTAATTTTATTGTTCCATGTTATTTATGCTTCAGCTGATTAAGTAAATTAAATAGCCAAAATTGTTAGAAACCAGTTTAGTACAGAGTTTAGTACCAGTTTAGTACCATTCCTCATTTTCTACTAGATGCTTTATTTTGCACATCCATATTTTTGATACGGATGCTCAAGGAAAAAGAAGAATAAGAAAAAAATATACTCTACTTCCATTATCAGCTTAAAAATGCAGTTCTGCATCTTAAAGGCTTTACAACCAAGACTTTTTTTTTTTTTTTTTTTTTTTTTTTTTTTTTTTTTTTTATTCTCTGTGGTRGTTAGGAAAGAAATAAACACATTCAAGAGCTGGAAAATATTCCTGGTATACAATTTATTTCCAAAAGGAAAAACACAGCTCAATACTAGACATAAAAATAGTTTTGCAAAAGTAGTGTCTTTAAGTAAAAGTGGTTAAGCTTAAACCACCACAGTTTAAGGAAAAACACTTTTCTTTGGGTTTTTTTTGTTTGGTTTTTTTTTCACTGTATTATGCACAGCGAGTTGCAATGAAGTGTTCCTGACATTAAAGAGAAGATGATCAGTAAAATGCTCTGCACATCTTCCAGCTGCTGGCAATAACAGCACAAAGCAATAAATACACTGTACACATTGATGTGGTCTTTGTGAATACCTGCCAAGAGTGGAACACACTTGAGATGAAGTCTCTGCTCCGTGGTTCTTCCAACCACAAAGAAAGCACAGGTTGAGATAAAGAAACAGAAATTCAAATGGTAATTCTACAGCTCAAAGAGATAGAATGCTATTGAGCTGAATGATACCTAGGAGCTGAGACAAAGTTAAACTGGTATTATTTATCCACGTGCCATGATTTTATATACTGACTGTGCCTTCAGAGTACCTGTGCCTGGCTTTCAAAGGTGGCTCTTGCACTGTCATCTATGAAGCATTTCTGCTGAATGTGCCACTCAGAGATCCATCTACTCCTCAACTGCACGAAAGAACAAGTTAGATTTGACTTTAWTCCTCATTATTGTACATGATCAGCTGCCTGAATTTAAGATTTACAACTATATTTATGTATAACAAAGTTATTTGCCTCTTACTCGGAAAACCACTGGTGAACAGTGTGCTGGTTAGACATAGAACACTCATTGATGTCCACGTGGAACAATGTGATATCAAGTGAAGCCCTTCATTTCTGAGTTGCTTTCTGCCACAGCTCCATCACGCTGCAGTGACAATCAGGCTGGAACTCTGCCAAGGTTTTGCAGCTGATGGCACAGGACTCCACAGCTTTGGCAGAGTGCTTTACCAAGCATTTTCCCCAAGAAGGAAATCTCTGACTCTCCTTTACTTGACAGCTGAATTATTAAACTCCTGGTTTAAAAAATTACCAGTCGGGTGAAGAGGAAATTTATGAACAGTGCAAACTGAAAGAGCTCTCAGCTTCTTTCGGTAAGAAAGAAAAGAAACAAAAACCTATGGTATTTAACSAAGAAAAGAAAGGGGTTCAGAAGCTCTGAAGATATTTCTTGCCRTCTAARATAAGACTAAATATTTCAAAACCCYCAAGACAATAAGGTTAAATAAGGTRCTTGAGAAACCTGMATATTRAGGTTGTTTCTCTATGATGAACMAGCCTAGGATGTCCTATCTTTCACCTAAAGAATATGAGTGCAAGCCCCTTTACCTTAGGAACTTTTTGTGGGGTAGAGGCACAAATATCTTTTCAAAAAGAGATTAACTATGGCCAGGACTGACTGAATACCTGAGAATGTAGGCTAAGCTCTTCATGTCTCATTCCTCCATCTTAAAAATATTCTGTTATTCTTGAAGGAACAAGGTTAATGCCAAGAAAYGTTGCCAGAACTTCTTCTAGATAGTTCTTTAAGTCACTTTCTTTAAGGCCTAAAAGTCCACTCTTTTCTGCTGTGTCACGCTGATGAATAAAGATTAAAGATGCCAAGMCACATTTTTGGATTACCCAAAGCACATGCTTTGCAAGAGTTCCAAGTGTTGTGTTTTGGCTCTAATACAYAACAGGAAATTAAAGCATAAATACCCACCAAAAATAAGACAGTATTAAGTAATGTACTTGCTACATGAACCTGCCATTTTATACTTGACGATGGCAAAATGAGAGCTCAAGGTGAAGAGTATTGTATTGAGAAAAATACTTCTGCTTCATCTTATGTATTGAAATGGTCTTCAAGTTTTACTGAAGTGAACAAAACTGAGAAAACTGTCCTTTGTTTTGATAGCATCACACATCTGAGAAGCTGCTGCAGTGGAAGAGCAATGGAGTGTTTGTGCTYCAGTAAGACAAACAGCCAGGCTCTGCATTACATAATCCAAGTGTCCATCACCCTAAAATTTGAGCGCAGTTTCTAAGTAATTGTATAGAAAAACYGTTAAGCATAATTAAATATCATTTCAATCCCATCAGATCCTCACATAATTCTCTTTAGGATTAGTTTTAGACTTCTAAAAACATAATATCAAGTACAGATAGTGAAAAGGCATTAATTAGCTCCATTTGTTCATTTTATGAAGCTCTACAGTGCAGCATCTTGCAAAACTGAGATACAATGAAGGATGTTGAAATGCATGAATTGGTATATTAAACATATTCCCACTGCTACCAATAGACTTTAAACAAAAACTGAATGCAATCCTAAATTAAAAGCAGCTATCAAGAAAAAATCCTCACATTGTAACAAAGCCCTCACTTAAATTTCTGTTATTTCCCTTCTTCCCTTGCACGTATTCACTTGTTCACCTATCAGATTCACAGTATCAGAAACYTTTGAACATAAATCAGATGGACTTAGGTGCTAAGATATACTTAAGAGAAAATCCATCCCAAATCTGCAGCTTCAAAGTAGTTCATTAGGAATACGGCTATCGCAACACTATGGTAAATGTTCCATTATATGTTTTAATTATGAGTATATATTCTGTATAAGGATTTGTTACTGATGTGGTAATCCTGTATCATGTACCAGAAGGAGCACTTATAGCTCTGAAGTCCATCTGAGGCCTCCTTTGCACCAACAGCGTTAGTGGGAAGCAGCTGACCAGATGAAATTGGTATCTTGTCCCACTGTACTATACACAGAGTAAACTGTTTTCATGTTCTGATCTTTTGGAAGGGGCAAAATCTTTCCTCACAATGCTGCATGCACACAGCAACGTGAGGAAARCAAACGATGGTGCTCTGTAGCAAACATAATTAATGCACATTTAATATGGAAGTTACTATGTAGTGGCAATCAATTATTAAAAAAAAAAACCACATTAATTTCTGTCCCTTTCCACATGTTAATTAAATAACATCCTTTCAGAATTCGTGTTTCTCCGTTGGAAAATCAGAACTGTTCTCGGGAACACATTGACTTCTCTAATGGTTTTCAGATGGTTGTTTCCTGAAAGGTGGGAGGTGACAGCTGCTATCGCACAGTGCTTCTCTTTTGTCTCTTCACTTACTCACTTGCATCCATTAATGTGTCCTGAATCATCCTGCAGCAGCATTACAATTATGAAGAACTAAAATCCCACTGTATATAGGCTCCCATTAATTAGTTCCCTTGTTTATATGATTTCCTTGTTAACTTTGCAGAAGGCTCCAGAATACCACTGTCTTATTAGGCAATGTTAAAAATGTACATAGAAGCCATCTCTTAATATAACAATCACAAATTAAATCAGCAGCACCACTAAGCATTTGCAAATATGCACTCAGTTATAGAGGCATCATGATGCATTTCTGACTTATTTCAGTCACTTTCCATAAACATTCTAATGAACACATTTATTTTGACACAAATATGCATTGAAAAACACCAAAARTGATGTGAGTAATGATACAGCCATGCAGCTGCATAAGGGCTTATATTAGATGTCTTTCTGTGTACACTGAAAGCTTTTTGTGGGATTATGGYTCATCAGAACACAGTACAGAAAAAAAAAATTGCTATTCAATATATCATTGAAATTCAGACAGCCCAGAGATAATTAATTTGTATTAAAGGCAAAAAAAATCCACAAAAGCATAGATTGAAAGGGGTAGAAGGGAGGTGCTTTATGACTCAAATTCCATTGTAGTGGAAACTTTAGACAGGCAAACTATAATTTGCTAAGTCAATTTGCACTGTGATCAAGATACTAGGGTATGGCAGCTAATAATAATTTCAAATACTTCTTTCAATAATGCYTGGTTTTATTTAATTTACAAGCTTGCCTTTTTATGTCATACTATCTYCACATTTCAGACATGACCATTTTATTTAAAATAGCTTAATAAATACATTTTTAGAAATTACAGACAAGTATTAGCTGTTACCATTCCTTTAAAATGTGTAAACTTATTTTCAGGCTGATAAAATTTAAATTAACAAGACATGCATTTCCCATCAAAGCAATTTACAACAATTTTATGAGTTGTTTAGATTAATTAATCCTGTAAATCTTTCATTGATAGTTTAGTAAATGTGTGCTGCACAATGGGTGCATTTAACTTAACTCTATTTCGCTCAGTTTTTTCAAATCCAGTATCACCTAACATGAAGCTGATGATACTTTTGTCATGTAATTACTATCAAATGAAAATCAAA
>QVAJ01000464.1:148684-205089 GCA_003546035.1 Mixornis gularis | reverse complement strand
TTTTCTGTTAAAATCATTATGGATGTTAACATGATTAAATCTAAGCAGGCCACCAAGTGGTAAACTGGACTGGGGCCCAAACATTTAAAGGAAAAATCAATCCTTTGAAAGCCACCAAGAAATCCAAGCAAAGAAAGCCAAGGTTCTCACTTCCCAAGATTCAGGAGAACAGTCAAAAATGATTAACTGGAATCAATTTGCACATATTTTATGCACTGTATTTAGATCACACAAATTACTTCATATTAGCAAATCAATACTTCCATTCATTGCAAGTTCCAAGACTGATTATCCCTTGCAACTCTGAAAAGACCATAGAGCATTTTTATCCATTAATAATTCACATAAGGATGAAGGCATTCTCTAGGCATATAGATTAAAATAGATACTGATAAATACACCTTTGGTTAATATAAAAGCTAAACTAAAGAGCATTCAGGAGCTTGTTTTGCAAACAGCCAAAACAACAAGAAAAATTGCAGTATTGCGTTTGCAGATTCCTATTCTGTTACTGAACTATTCAGTATCTTCCCTCATAGCAATCCCATTCTGTTGTAAGCAGTAACTGTTATAAATACACTAGGTGAGCAAAATTTGCTTATTTGGAAATGACCACCTGACCTACACACAAAAAAAAAAAAAACAAAAAAAAAACCCCAGAAGTACCTGGGGTTTAGGCAAATAATCCAGGTGAAATAACATAGCAACAATTCCTGACATAAAAACACATCCAAATGGGGCATGTAACATAATGACATGTTGGCTGGCATGAAAATTGGRAAATACAGGTTTTAAACAGAATGCTCTCAGTGAGAATATGGCCCTCAGTACTAATATAGGTGGGTGCAAGCCCATTCTGTTTGCTGGCAGCATYGCTCTCAGCTGAACGCTGTGAGATTGTATGAGCAGAGAGCTGAGCTAACAAGCCCACTGAGAGCTAAAGCAAATGCCTGCACGTTCAGGTCTCTGCCTGTGTGKCTGTTCAGCCTCCAGACCAGACCCCTCTCATCCCTCACCTCCTGACCGCATTGGTTCTCATTCTAGGGCAAGTCACTTCATCTTTTTGTTTCCCCTCCCACCTCCACATCTTCCCCACTCAGAGCAAAAAGCTCTGCAGAGCAATGCAGGCGTGATTTCAGCTGGGACTTCTGGATGCTTCTGTAATATGAACACCAGCAATAAATCGGGAGAGGATAATAGAAGTGTCAAGCGAGTCCTAAGTGCAGCAGCAGAGCTGTAATGTACTGTGTGACACCCCACATCCAACACCATCCTTCAAGGACTTTGCACAGTATGGTTTATTCCACTGCAATAATAAATGTGTCCGTGATGCATCTCCAAGTATTACCCAGCGTTAAAAATGAATCACAGTAATGTTACCTTCACTTCTCCAGCAAGAAGATAATACTTTTTTGGATGTGATACCACTCTGTACAGTTTTTGACAAACTGGAAATACTTCAGTGAAATAAGGCCGTATGGGGAGGACATGATTCATTTTGAGGCAGCAGCAGCACATAAAAAGACAGTGCTGAAATAAGCGTGGCAATTCAACTCGTATCTGTTTAGTTATGCTTGTTTGTATTGCTATTCCTAACGGTTCCAGATTCCTGAAGACACTTCCTTTGCAGCTCCTCCCATTCCCCATGATCAATAGTTTCTGTGAGGCTCTTGAGATGCTGCAAACTAAGCAGGAAATGCCAGCAAGGGTGGGTATCACTAGCTCATGGAAAGACTGGAGAGTCATCAATGTGTAATTTTTAATTATCCACTAAGTCAATGGTGCTTTTTCAAAATTTGAGATACTGCTGGTGGTTCTCTCTCTCACAAAYCAGTAAACCTGGTTGCTGGTAATCCCGTGAATGTTACTGTGAAGAGCATAAGTGAATCAGTACCATTTTCTAKTCATGCTGTTGCTTTTTTTCTGGATGTTTGCTCAGGCCAGATTACTCTTCATTCTATTACAGCAGTTTGGGCTGACAATGTTTCATGATTTTGTAWATCCATCTAAGGGTCAAATATTTTTCTAAAACCTCAATAAGTTCTGCCATGTAGCTGTTTCAATGTTACCTACTAATTTAGCAATGTTCAAAACCCACACCTTTATCAGTCTCAGGGTCCTCTTTATAAATCAGTGCCAACAGACATCGCATGTTTTAGGTCTGAATATCCTGTCGTTTCACCAGTATTTTCTATATCTTCCCAAGAAAATTTGGTGCGTTCCCTTAGTTCCCACTACTCTACAAAAATATCTTTTTCTTTCATACTACTGATCACATCTATTAATCCTCTTGGCAGAAGACTTTCTCTTTTCTATTGCTAATAATTCTTGAAGGCTAATATGTGATTTTTCTGAGCGTGATTCTTCATCAGCTTTTGATCATTCTAATTGCCTTATTATAATCTGCTCTCCTACAGTGATAAAGGCTTTTAATGTTTCATGTGCTAGGAATGAAAGGGAAAAAAAACGTGAGCAAAAATCTCTTTTTGTTCCTGGAATATTACCACCTCCACAGTTCATAACTATTAGGGGGAAGAATTCATTTTGGCCCTCTGTTGTGTCAAAGTTTCATCCTTTTCAGTGGCCCCACTGTCTCTTTGTGATTTTGTTCACTTCAGCTGCAGAATGGATTGATCATTGCTGCTCCTTTTGCCACTTATTTCACATGCTATTTTAACATCTCAGAATAATGATTTGGACTCACTTCTTTAATTTCTCTCTGAACTGTACATCTCATGCCTTTTTTTAATATGGTTTCTTGTATAATGAAAAAAAGCATATCATCATTACATTTGCCCAGGACCTGAATTTTATAATCTCAGTTTTAACATTCTTTTCTTCRTTACAAGGACRCRCTTACAAAGTGGAGATTTAAAAACATGACTGAACTTGTGCAGATTTATCCACCATTTTGAGTTCTGTCCTTTGAGAAGTTAGAGATGGCTCCAAATAATACATACTCTACCACCCTCCACGTTATGCTGCCTTTGAATTTCAGACTTCAGAAGCATACACCAGAAGCTTACAACTAGTGCCACCAAATTCCTCATTAAAAAACTTTCCAGATTATCTTCCAATTATTTTGTAGCCCATTTAATTCAAAAGCGTATAAACTTAACCTTGCATTTTCTAATCTTTTTTTTCTTTGTTAGTCAACCAAAACTGCTCATGCAAACATGCTGGCTTCAATAAACATTTTTTCCATAAGGACTCCTCAGGTTCATAGTGGAATTAGTGCTCAAAACAAAATGCAAAGTGAAAAAAGAACAGAGAGAAACAAAACCACTTCTGCCCAAGTATAGTCCAAGTCCATTAATTCCCAGGAGATTATCCTAATTTAAATTAGAGAAAGTCGGCCAATAGTCCCGTGAATATTTATTTTAAATAACTAACTTCAACAGTAGGAGGAAGAGCAAGATAAGAGCACTGGCTTTACAGTACTGCAGGAGAAGTGTTCAGTGTTTGGCAGAAAACCTGGGTTCCAGTTATCCTTCTTTTCTTTTTTTTTGCAGCCTAGAGCCTGTTTTAGAAGGCAATTGGGACACTTCTTCCTTACTCATGGTTGCTGAAGTTTTACAAGTCTGAAGAAGGGGCATGACTCCAGGTCTTTTGAATCCCAGGATATGGAAGGTATCTTCTGGATATTAGCCTCCCTCTGCCACCCCTTTGTAAAGCTCCTATTTTAGAAAACTGTTCTGCTGTATAGAAGTAAATGTTTCATCTGGACAAGAGAGATCCAAATGCTACATGGTCTGATGGCTACAGCATCTGCCTAGGAAACTTGTATTCAATGATCAGGTTCAGAAACAAGAGCAAGAAGAAATGATTTGAAACCTTTTTTCAACATTTCCTGTCTAGAGCAATTGTCYTAGAGAATTAATGAGCTACTGAGTAAGGTGTCATAACAAGGCTATGCTGTACTGGGGGAAAGGAAGGGCTACTGACAAGGTCTACTTCCAAAAATGGTAATCTCACATCTTTTCTTGCAGAACAAAACCAGTGAATGCACTTAGAGAGTTTTTATTTTTTTAATTTGGGTARATTTTTCAGCCATGTAATTATGCTCAGACTAAAAATTCCAGTGCATTTTGAAATTTTGTTGTCATCATAGTATTCCTATTTTAGTTCTTCCTGTTTCATCACGTGAAAGAAACAGCTTTCTTTACATTTAATTGTGTAATAATGAATTATTATTATTATGAGCCAAAGGAAAGTAAATGCACACTAAACTTGTCAGTCCAAACACAAAAATCTCATTGTTCTCACTACAATTATTCCGCAGGTTTACTTAATTAAATAGTACAGACCTGTATGAACACTTTCAAACTGATCTGCAACAAGTTTCTTGTGATTTAGCTTAAGTAAGAAATCTACTTAAGGTAAATCAATATAAGCCTTTTGTAAAACCATTTAGGTTTACATGAAGGCTTCAGGATTGTTACTAAATTGATTAATTTAAATGTGAGTTGGGTTAAACAGATGCTGCTTTTGTGTGGAGAAAAGGCCTAAAGGTGTGACACGGTGTCTTATCTGAACTGATTCCGTACTTATTTTTAATGTATATTAGATTTTTAATCTTGTTAATGTTATGGCCTTCTTCTGAATGGGCAAAGCACCAACCTTATTTATATATTCTATGATCTATCCCTTGCTGAAAAACAAGTAATCCCTTAAGAATCTCTGATCAAATCCCAAAATAAACTTTACTGATTGAGGTGGCAACCAAACTGCTTAGTCACCTGACCCGTTGGGATAATGAGTAGTGCATTGTCCAAAGAATGGTTTCCATCAAGGCCACAAGTGGAAAACAAACACCCTATTAATGGTCAGCCTAGTGACTGCTTTAAGTACCACTGGTCACAATCAGGTGTTCTCTGAAGTGGACCAGCAGAGCTGTGATGGGATTACAAACCAGAAGCTGTTCAGACTTAGAGAAAAAATCAAACCTGCTAGATTCCTCAGGAAAAAGCATGAAAATGACCAGGTAAATGACATACTCTTAAAATATTGTGGTATAATCAGAATGGGGATGGACGTCAGGTGGCCAATCAGATGGTTTCACAGGTCTAATTGCACTTTCTTTCAGTGTTCAGTCCCCCCAAAAAACAGAGAAGAGAGTGTTACGACCTACCTAGTAATTAATAGAACAGTGGGGCTCGTCTGGTGCMAAAGACTCTGGATTCTGGCCCTCACATACCTTTATTTCTAATTTTTTTCYTGGGCTGTTCCCTAGTGTAGCAGATTTTCTGAGAGAAAGAGACTCATTCTGTACTCAGAATGAGACATTGAATAAAACAGTGAACTACCCATCTGAGACCTACCTGGCTGAGGCTTGGCCTTGAGGCCTTGAAGCTGTTGCACAGGTAAAATTAATTGTGGCACAGCAGAAATTAGATGTTAAGGCAGTAATGTTAGMTAKTGGGTTTTCTAGAAGTCACTGAGAGCAATTTTTAGTGGGCACGTTTAGCCACCTTAAAAGTAAATTAAACAGTGTGTGTTTGCATTCCTTTTATGCTGTGTGCCAATGGAAAAGCTACTGAATTTGTAAACTATCTAGAAATGTATATAAGCAGCCATTTTAGATGAAATAAARGGAGAATGTGTGATTAACCATACTGGTCGGATCATATGTTGCTCCTGGCTCAACCTCTCCTTATCTTAGGGCCTCCCTCCAASACCCTAGCTTGATATTTTCCCAACACAAAGCAGAATCCCTCTTTTGTAATTTTACAAGACATGAGGTATGACTTTAAAAAACAGCACCCTCTGCAAATATTAGCTACTACTGCATTTCTGGGAAGTTTCCTTCCCTAGCTTCTCATGAGTAGGTGGAGGGGTTTAGGATTTTCAATGAAAGTAATACAGCATCAGAATTACTTGGAAACAGTTGTGTTTTGATTTCTCCCTTTAGAAAAGACAGTGATCATGAAACCACGACCTTCAAAACCCTGGGACCTCAAATCTGTGGAACAAACTTCAACCAAAATGAACTGAATGCCTCTAGGCACATTTTCCTGAAAATAAATGATATTGTCATGACATACAAGCAGATTCATTGAAAGACTGCTGTGATATTTCCAGGTATGTCATCATTATCATCACATTTTTCTGTGCAACAGCATGGAATAATGCATAGGAATAAACATTCTTCTAACACTAAGTTAAATTCAGAGAATAAATATAAGGATGTATTTCCACTATGGCAGCTGTGGTTTTGTGAGAAAACTAAAATGTTCCTCTCTTACATCTTTACTAATAGATAGCCATGGAGCCAGCTATGTAGATGGGGGAAAACAAAAAGAAAAAAAAATACAAAAAAAGGAAAAAAAAAATTTAAGAAAGAGGACAGCAATAATTGATCCATAGCTATGCCATACATTGTGCATTAACAAATACCTTTATATTTTAAGGAATGTATTCTAAGTAATAACCATTTATGTACACAACTAAATCTATGCAATACATTAAAAAGCCTAAAGACATGTTCTTTTGTCTGGATTGCTTACCAGCTACCAGTTATAAATATTCTAATGAATATACCTCTAATGTCAGTGAGGTACCAGAGTGCCTTTCTATTAGTGCATTAAGCTACATGACTAGCATTTTTGTCTTTCTGTCCCCAGGTGGAAAATTGCATGTATTTAAAAATAATTAATATTTTATTTTTTTTATCTATGATGTGCATGCACTTTCACTAGCAAATGCAGACAGAATAATATGTCACATTTTACTGTATTGAATTTAAAGTACTAAGCAAGCCTGCTGTATTAAGTACACTTATATGCTGAACTGGTGRAGAGCAACAGCTAGAAATGTCTTGAGGAATATGCTTCACACCCTTAGCAGCAAATAATTTTCATTATCCCTGTTCCAGAGTAACCACTGATGAACATTTTGGATGGATTTTCAGATACACACAGTACTGGCCAAACTTTGCTTCAGCTGGGAGTTTCATCACATGCAGTAACGGGAGCAGGGTTGGGCCACTGCTTCCTGCATCTGCAAACTCCAGGCTCTGAAGAGRGTGTGACAGCACAGCAGAGAGCCCAGAAGTCCCTGGCTGGCTGCTCAGGGACCTAATTAATCTGCCCCAATTCCGTCCCAATCTGATGCAGTTCTTTGTTCACCTCCCTATGTGCAAACTGCAAATTTCTCCCTGCTACGCCAAATGCAGCCACCGATGGAAGTCAAGTGTTTCTCACTGGCAGCTACAATTAACTTCACCAATTTCCAGTTTAGGAATAGAAACTGGAACATTTCAAAGGAGAAAACATTTACATTACRTCCCACTAGGGTTATGCCAGAACATCTGTGAGTTAGCCAAAGATATTCTGTGGCTGTATTTTATGRTGCTATTTTGTGTATTACACTCACTATTCATGATGCTACTTTCCTGTTAAAATCTGTTACTCCCCCTTTTATTTCCAAAGCATAACCATCCAAAGATTTCTAATCTCAAATGTAGAATACATATTTTAGTCAGGTTTAATAGGAAAATTTACTCCAAAACGCATTTTCTGCTGAGGATAAACATCATCATACTAAAGATGCTTGTACCTTAAATTTGGATTAGATCTGTATAACTTTTTGCAATTGCAAGGAAAGCATGGAAACACACATTTGAAAGATCAGTGCAGTTTGAAAAACCTGTGCAGTTGTCAAAACCATGGGTCCTTCCAGTGTGCCTCTAGCGTTTGCTTGGGAACTAGACTCCCAAGAACAGACCGCACAACTCAGAGGCCAGAGAAATGTCACACTTACATAGGAAACTACTATTCAACTAACCTACCAAGATTCCTATAAATGGTGAATACAAAATTTATTCCTGCTTAATATTTTATGCAGATATCTCCCTTTTTCTCTTAAAAAAACCCAAAACACAGAGGAAAAAATTCTTTATAGCAAAGTATCACAAACTCAGCAGCAGGAAGATGTGAAGAGCTCCATTAACAAGAAGGAGTTTTTAAGAGAGTGATCTGAATTATGCAGCAGCCTGACATTCGGAGTGCAATGCATCACTGCAGTGGTGTACACAACCTATTACTGCACTGSAGTACACATTCTCACAGCCCCATCCCCAAAACACAGCAGCCATTCCAAAATGATCTCTTTAGAATCTAACTTCATCAATTTATATTTCTATAGTCTAGAATGACAAAGTTCTGAACTGTATTTCTCCCTCACACACCAAGACCTGATCACAGAATTATATTTTTTTCATTTTTAATATCAAAAGTGTGGTATTACCAATTACCTTCATTGTTACAATACTATCATGATTAGCACTTCCAGAGAACTTCTGAGCTCAGAAAGACTGATGAGGCAGGTTTTTTTTCTGGATGTTTATCTTCACTTCCCCTTACATCTATACTACCATAAAGTCATGTACTGTCTCATGCCTTCCTTTTTTACCCCAGAGCTCCACACCACCTTTACCAGCATCCCTGTGGCTTTTCCACCAGCCAGCACACAGCACATGTAGTCAGTCACCAGGCAATTATTTTCATGCTGACTGACCTGCTGCCTGCAACCACCCAGAGTACAAAACAGCTGAGTTGTTTCTGGATTTCCCTTAGAGCACGGGGACSACAAACATGTGGCTTTTTGCTATTTTATCACTGCTTTGGCCTCTCATGAAACTCGCAGTTTCAAGACTCCTACCTTAGTTCCACACTAGCTGAACAGCTGGTTCAAAAGCTCCTGGRGAGGGATTAGCAGAGCAGCAATCAGACAGCTTTCACCTCTGCCCTGAAAAAGAGAAGAAATATCAGGATCATTCAGTGGTTCCCCAGCAAGGAAAGGCAGCAATCATGTAGCACCTTTCTAGCAGGGGAAACCAGAAGAATCTCCCAGTTATTCATAATGAGGTCAGAATTTTGTCAGTCTAACATGAATATGTTCAGAATTATCTCTGTTTCAAAGACCAGAGATCACCCAGTCCTGCCATTTTCCCAAYACTTAATAGTGCAGATTTGTAATAGCAGAGAGCTGGGACAGCAAACCCTTCAGTGTTAAGCTATTATCTTTTGAGTCAGCTACGCTTGTGAGCTTTAAATTYTGTTAAGACATCTATTCTTGATTAGTAGGTAATCAAGAAGTGAAAGGGCATATCCAAACACAGCCTTATGTTATATTTCTAATCTCAGAAATGGATTTAAGTCTAAACATGTCTTGTTTATGTACTCAACCGAGCTGGCTAGCCTATGAAATTAATCCCATATCTGATATCAAAATCAGGCCCAGAGCAAAAGTGGAAATGACGTGGTGGTTAAAGGAGGCTGACCTAGGATGCAGGAACAGCCAAGCTCACCTGGGGACTTTTGATTAATTTCTCTCATGTGCCCAAAGGCAAATCACTGTGGTGCAGGCACACCAAGGCATTTTCATAGGTAAACTCYGTTCACCCAAGAAAGCTTGAGAGACTGACAAACAGTACCTGAATAAAGGTACACTCCAAGTGTCGTTGTTCATCCAGCTTTTAAAATGTTTATGCCACTCTAAAATGTGTAATATATTATTTGCCTGACATATAGAGRTTTTGAGAAGCAAAACAGACTCAGATAGTCTAGGTATGCAAAGTGCAATCATGTTTTGGCAGAATCCTCAACAAGAATAAAAGTAACTACCTCCTCAAGAGTATGTTTTTGGCTGCTTGTAGGGTGCAAAGACCTTCTAACTGTGTTAACATCACTGGACCTGATCCAAATCCTGATGAAGAAAAAGGACATTTTTAACTGAACTTAAATAAATTTGAGCGTGATCAGTCCTCAGTTAACTATGTATGGGTCCTYATCACACACTTTTAACAGGGGTGCACAGATCACCTCTGTACTGCCAAGTGCACCAGGACCACATCAAAAAGACCACACCCTAATGAGGCTGTTTAATCACTTCTTAACCAAATTAAATATTATTTTCTCTCATATATTGACCACCCTTAATTAAAGGACAAATCTGTGCAAATACCTCAACCATACAACATCAGCAAATTTAACTGACATTAGGTTAAAGATGTGTTTGAATTCCAAARTTATTCAAATCTGGTGGCAAATAAGGATGATATTCTTGAAACCAAAATGTCATAGAAATGTATGAAGGCAATACATTTCATTATACTTCAGAGAAAATATTTAATCTTGGTTCTTAGGTTTTTTACTTACATTCACTAACCCAAAACCTCCAAGACAATAAAAGTAGCAAGGGGAAAAAAATAAAACAAGGTTGCTTGTATGGCTATAATACAATCCTTTSGTAATCAGTTTGGTGACTAAATAGCTAAAAACACTTTTATTATTTTGCCAATATGGTAAAAATACAAGTGCAAAGATATAGAAGAAGTTTTAAAATCCATATTTTTATTAATAAGAAATCTCAAAACCTCTTATTCAATAAACAATTCTTAGTACAATTTTTAAACACAGCAGATTATTTAAACCATGTTTGGACCAGAATRCTTCAATTTTAAAAGATAAAGCAGATTTTTCAACCTTGGTTCTACTCCTTCATGATTTTTTTTTTAATTGTAGTGTATTTTTTCAATTAGAATCCAAAAGCTACAATAACTAAAACCATATGTAAGTGGGAATGTCTCGTTTTTCATGTTATATAAATTCAGCCTGGCTGATGTGAGTCTAATTCTTTACTCAGTCTTGAGCTAAGTCCCACTGGAAAAGTTGGTATTGTGATTGTCAAAAAAACAGAGAAAGAAGATACTAAAGTCTCCCTGCTAATGAGTAGGAGAGAAAGAAATGTGCCAGTCTAAGGTGTAGCATGTCTAAATTSAAATGCCAAACAATAAACAACAATTCTTCATTACAGAGTGAGATTTTTTTGATGTTCATAGGTTATAAGTGAAGAATGAACAAAACTACTGATAAGAGAAATCATCATCATAATAAAAATAATAATAGCATACAATTTGGAATTCATAATGTTTGACTACTTCTCCTATAGCCTTTGACTGAACAAATGTAATTCAGATCCCTGGTACATTCACCAAATATTTGAAAAAATGGATAAATAATGAAGGTCCAGTAAGATATTGCTAATTTTATTAATATTATAGCTACTTCTTAGCTGATTAAGATAACAACATAATTTTGCTTCAGTGAGAAGGAATGTTGTTGTGCTGTAGAGCGGGATGCAAAAACAAGAGCAGTGAAATGATCAAAAAGATTATCARTTGTGCAGGCAAAATATTTAGAAATTACAGTTTTTCAAAGTTGGTTGGGGTACTTGGGGTTTTTAAACTCCAGGAACTCTTACTTACAGCACTTGTTCTCCCAGAATCTTAATTCCATGAAAGCTAGAAAAACCACAATGATGAATAAAACTGTCTTTGGAGACTGTCTACAATCCAAATTCTCTAAAGACTGATGCATCAGGTAAAATATTTCCGCTTGCAATATTACTGAACAGACACCATCTTATCATCAGATCTCAACACATTYTACCAAGCAGGAAAAACTTTTAGATGGAAGAAGTCGTGGAGGAAAAAGCAAATGGAATGCCCAACATTAACTAGTATATTCATATGGCAGAGGTAACAGTAGCAAATATTGTCTCAAAATCCACATTTTTGCAAAGCATTGTTTCTAAATTGCCACGAGGAAATTTGTGCTACTCGACAGAATTACCCCAAGGACTGGTGGAACTTTAGACATACCTATGTTTATTAGATGACTGCAAAATATCCCTAAAGTATTTGAGAACCTGCAAGAGGAAAAAAAAAAAAAAAAAAAGAGCATTTTTACCTTGCTTCCCACAAACACAGACAGACTCATTGGTGATGCAAGGAAGGTCTCTCAGTCTTTGCATCATCTGCACATTGGTGATGTTAATTCCAGACCAATGGCAAGCCCTGGAATACTGTCTGGCCACCCTTGACTAAGAGCAAGAGACCTGTGACTGCTTGGTGATTACTCATCACTCATTTAGCCTCTCCCCATCCATACAGTATGTGCTGAGACAATTCTGCACTCTTCTAGCTGCTTAATCAAAATTCTTTGCCCTCCCAAGTCCCCTTTTGTCATAAAAAAAGCCTCCCTCACTTCAACTGCTCTCTCAGACCTATCAACCCAAACCATAATCTCATCAAAAAGGTGTCATATCAGCTTTACAGTATCTGTCTTCCACAAGTCTAACAGTTATTATTACCCTTATTTCACTCTTTATAATTGAGTCCTATATCAGCCATGCCATTATTTTGCCTAAGATGCACCTCAGTCTGACAGGCCTATAATTACCACTGTACCCCCTTTCACCCTTTCAAAATATTGGCTCAACAATGGATTTCCTCTCATCTTCTGGATTTTTCCAGTRTCAGTTTTATTGAAAAGCAAAGGCAGTGATCCTCTGGGACAGATTTTCTGTAACATTTGGACATACTATAACGAACTGTTGATTTTAAGAGGTCCAAGGTTAGGTCCATTTCCATCCTCATTAATTGTTGAAACAAGGTATTTCAGCTTCAGCATCATCATATGGCTATCACCCTGTCCCTTTTCCACAGAGAACCAAGTGGAACATTTTGGATCAGCACAAACTTTGAATTTTATGCATTAACCTGCAGCGAGCTCCACTTGGGAAAGGCAGCAAGTGAGACAAWAAGGGAGCAAGAGATGAGACACCTGTTTGGACAGTGAAAAGGGTTGCAAGAAGAGAATATCAGTTTTTGAGAAGACAGAAAAAGCAAAGCTGGTTGCTTCCCTGAGTGAAGACTGCTAAGGGACCCTAAGGATTTGAAGAGACACACAATTTGGCAGATTAAGGAGAAAAGGATCAAGGTACAAATGAAAACCTGTTCAAAATGAAATCTTGAAAATCACAGATCTTAAGTAGTAGAAAACTACTTAAGTAGTTTTCCCCCCTGGTTTCCAAATATTTACCACCTTACAACTCCCTTGCTACTGCTGACACCTCCCTACTTCTGCTTAATCAATTTCTGTGGCAGCACTTTCCTGTGCCTCCTAAATCCACTCAGAGGAGATCAGTGAACACACTTGAGCTAGGAAACTCAGTATCTGAGAGAAAAAAAAGAGCTGGACAGGTCAACACAGAATTCAGAAAAGTAGTTTGTTAGCCAAGTAACAGAAATATTTGTTGACTCCCTCTGTTTTCCCTGTATTATTACATACATTTCTGCCTTTTCCACATAGTAACAAGCCAGCACCAGCACTACTATTTTTTTCCACTTTAAAAAACGTATTGAAGTCCTTAATTAAATGGCCATTTCTTCATGTATCCTCCTGCTTCTTTTACAAATGTTTTCAGTTCCTAACTTCTCATTTATATTCATTTATTCTTTGCAATCTACTTGCCTTTTTTCCCATTTGTTTCATTATATATTACAGCTGTATTCTGTTCCCCTGTAAGCCAGTCTAGTTTTCAGCTGCTGAAAAATTTTCATTAAAAAAATGCCAATGAACTGACCCTGAAACATTTCACTCAAGACATCCATAGTTCGAAAAAACTTTTGTCAAAACCAGCAGAGGATTCAGAAAATAAACTCAGATGGGATTCCTTGGGACTGCCACAGGGCCATGCACTCATTCTCTCTTCCTAGCTCTGGGGAAGATTCAACAAACAACAAAACCAAAAAAAAAAAACACCCAAAACCGAAACCCCCACAACACAACAAACAAACAAACCATACCACATTTTAAATCCTCAGTGCTTAAAAACAAAGGAATGTATTTCTCGAATACTTTCAAAACAGAGACACCTGAATAGGCACTGCAAAAATACAAAACCACAGAACAAAGAGTCTAGGGCTTAGTGCACGGCTGTCTGCATTACCAGAGCTTTCTTAGTTATGCACAGCTCACTCAATTCCAACATTCTGTATTTTTTAATTTGTTCAACTAACTCATCGAACGTCTCAGAAGTGATGGCTGTTTCTCTGGCTGAGAGTGACTGACAGGAGCTGTGCAGGCACACGTGTAATGAATGTCACAGATAACACAGAGGCCTCCTCAGAGAATGCCACTGGGAGAGACAGCTTGTCTTCTGGCAGTTTGTAAATAGCAATCCACCGGGACTCACACGGATCTGAGTTACAAGTCACTTCACTCCTGCCTGCTCTGTGTGGGAGTCAGGAGAATAAACAAGTGCTTTTCATCATGGCACTTCCCATCCAGTGGAAGACAGTGTCTGTTCAGAGCAGACCCTTTCAAGGGACAAGCTGCATTTTGCTTTATCAACACCCCAATCATGTAGCTAAGGCTGCAGTTGTAGCCACACAGTCATCACAGACCTAGAGTCCCACAAGATGGCATTTCTACCATGTGCCTATTCTCCCCTCTTTTGGCTGTGCCGAGGGAAATATAAGTTGGATATTAGGAAAAAGTTTTTCACTGGAAGAATAATAAAGTACTAGAATTATCTGCCTAGGGAGTTGGTGGAGTCAGCATCCCTGGATGTGTTTTAAAAAAGACTGGATGCTGATGCTGCTGTACACCACAACGACACAACACTCTGACTTCAGAGGGCTGAAAATGACTCCTTTATTCTTGGGATGTGTCTCCTTTATATACTTTTCTACACAGACCAATTTGATTGGTGAAACAAAGACAAACCTCCTCAATCGCACTGGTCAGACCAGAGGGACATCCAGAAGAAGTCCCTCCTAGGGAAAGAATGTTAACAAAGTAAAGTTTACAAAAACACTTCTCTTGTTTACAGAAAATTCCCAGGGAAAGGAATTTCAGAAAACCAAAACATCTCAGGCACGAACCAGGGCTACAGGATGTGGCACTTAGTGCCATGGTTTAGTTGAGGTGTTGGGGCATGGGTTGGACTCGATGAGCTTGGAGGTCTCTTCCAACCTTGTGATTCTGTGAAACACAGTGCAAATGCCATGCACAAATAGTGAATGGGATCCTGAAGGTAAATCCTTAAGAGATTTATTAACATGACTTCTACCGCCTATTTTACCGAGTTATGCCTGAGCACAGGAACAGACAGCTCAACAAGAACTGTCTTCATCAACATCACACATCAATGCAGGCAGCACGTTTTCAAGCTAAACTTTTTCTATTCAGAATAATAAGCATTTCTACTTTTTTTTTTTCTGTTTTGTTTCTCTTACTGCCTCTTTCTACCATGAGAAGAGCAGAGCAAGGATGAGCACCTGGAGTTTTATCCAGTGAAACAYGGATACTAGGGAAGCCTTGGAGCACATACACAGTTGCTGTCTTTTGGCCTGGATGTCCCTAAGACAGCTGACAGGCGTGACAGAATTGTATTCTCTAAAGATGCACCCAGGAAATGGCACTTTCAGAAAAATCCCTGCACACTGAGGTTGTGTGAGAGGCCAAAGCCAGCAGATGGCACTTGGAAACATGTGCCAGAGGCTGCATGAGAGCAGGACTTTCTGCACTACACAACTACTATTTCTCAGCACTACCTTGTCTGCATAACCAGACAGACACAAACAAATGTGGAAAATAATTTTGTTATGCACAGAGACTGATTTTTAACCCAATATCAGAGAAACACCTCTGAACTCTTAGGCCCAAGTGAAATAACTGTGTCAATGGCATCTCTAAAGTCACACTCACACAACCCAACCAGGAAAATTCGTGTACTTTTGTTCCATTTTCTTCTTCTCTTTATGCCAGTGCGATTTGCCTGCACAAAGAGCATTTCCATGCCTGATTACATTTCTTCAGTCTCCAGAGAGGGAAGAAATTGTATCAGTCTTCTGTAACATGGAGTGGAATCCTTTTTCCACTGCCTTCAGTGCTCAGCAGTGAAATATGTGAACACCTGCAGGCAATTGTACCTATTCACTGAAGATTATGATTAGTTTTCCAACATTTTTGCTGCTAACCCCTGCCTGTTCTTTCAACACATAGCCATTTGCTCAAACTAGCAGGTGTCCAAGCCGGAAACTAAAGCTTGTCTGAAAGTTTGTCTGTGTTGGCAGAAATTTACCACTGCTTTATTAATGATTAAACCAAGATTGCTTCGGTTTGCAATAAGGCATCACCAGCCTCATCTGTCATTAAAAAAAAAGGAGTCAGTGCTGCCTGTCATTCCTAGAAAGACACTGAATCTAAGGCTGCCACTTTAAGCACAGCTCTCATTATTTATTCTCTTTCTTCTTCAACCTGTTATCAAAATAGACTCCCTTTCATATTTCAATTTTTTTWAAAAAAAATTTAAAACTTGACATTTACAGGTTGGGATTTTTTCTCCATTATTAAACTCACTGCAGGGGGGAAAAAAAAAAACACAAACAAATCTAAAAAAAAAAATTGAGAGGTTGGATCATATTGCTAAAATTTGTTCCTACACTTTTATGATTTCTTTCTAAGGCTGTGTCCTACAATTTATAGAGGACCCTATATGTGGGTCATTAAGAACAAAGCCCACACTTAATACTCTTTCTGGAAGACTGGCAATATGACTGATTCAAGCAAAGTTTCTAAAGTGGCAAGACAGACAAGCCAACCAGAAAAGTCATAACAGAAATAAAGCAAAAAAATCCTTACACCTCCTTTATCCTTTTGTTTTTCTTTTTTAAATATGACCCTTTTTGTTCMTCCAGTACACCAGGGCATAATCAGCACAAAATGCCCAAAATAACCTTATTCCTTCCCACCACAGAGAAATCCAATAAGTACAAAAGTCTTCACTCAGATTTATACAGTAAATAGTTTATGAGATAAAACTGTAAGTTCAGAAGTACTTGAGGACATAATAGTTTATGCAGTGCTTCATGACCTTTTATACTCCCAGGCACAATGTTGTTGAATGTGTCTCCTGATAAGGGGAGGAAATGCTCCATGCTCAGATTTAATTTTTTAAGAGCTACAAACCTGTATGTTCTTCCCTCTAAATGACCAGATAGGATGTTTCAGAGGTGTTTCCTCTTTTCCTTCCAACAAGAGGGATAAATAAAGCAAATGTGGTTTGATTCGCTCTTTCCTCTTGTTCTTATTAAAACAATTACGTAGTGTATTTATCCAGAGAAGCCACAGGGATTCTATTTTTTTAATTTTCTCCTTTTTTTTTTCCTAATTTTTATTATTAATTCCATTTTAACACTCAAATGAACAAGCAAATAAATGTAATTCCAGTTAAGGGAATTTTTAGCTCRCCTTACAAAGTGCAGACTATTTTGGGGTGAGCCAGACCCAAATTTTACAGTCCTGGTTAAATTAGTCTCAACAGTGAAGAAATCATTTTCTTCATCATCGAGTCAGAGATCTGGCACAACAGTTGGATTTCAAAGGCAATACTCAGAAATTGTCAGCCTGCATGGAATTGTCACGTACTTCAGACTTTTTATGTTTTGCAAGTTTCATCTTAAAAAGTATTACTGCCCCAATTACTCTGCTGCTCTTGCCTCACATAAAATTTTAGTTTAGTTAAAGATGAAACAAATAAGCTTTTGAAATATTTATTTTTATTGTAAAAGTGAACAAAACCACTTTTGTATTTTCCTCTTTCTCATATTTTTAAGGTGACATATTCTTTCATGGACATATTATTCGTGTCACCATTAGATTACATAYTTTGCTTATAGCTATGAATTAAATATTAAGTAAAAGTGAACTGCATTTTAAACATTAATTAGAAATTACATACCTACTGTACAGTGGATGGCAGGAAGGACTACACGTTGATCTGACTATTTTAATTAATTCCAGCTGGCTTAATTACACAACTTGATTTTTTTTTCCTTCTTTTTTTGCAAGTAGATGGTAAATCTTCACGAATTCTGCTGGTCTCCTAAGACTGAAAATAAACCCAGTACACATTACAGAATGCAGAATGGCAAATTATTAGTGATTCACAGAGAGCATATTGTAGCTAGTTAGGAATTTTTGCATTGGTGATCAGGCCATTTCTGTACAAAAAAACCCCCAACCCTCAGAATAAATTTTATTTTGCTCTTCTGTGTTCCTGCATTTAAAGAAAATTCTATTTTCAAAAATCTCAACGCATGACACCTTTTAGAATACAAACATACAGAATTATTAATATACCTATCTACATTAAACATACTTGCACATGAAAATAAAACTGTTTRCATGCATGCATCCCTGTTCTGAACTGTCTGGGACACAGACTGATAGGAATGCATCCTGTTCTKAACTGTCCTACAGAGTTAAGTGTCCAGGATCCATCCATGTGTCCACAAAGAAAAAAAACTTTGAACAGATTAACATGGATGTTTTCAGACTTTGCTAARCAACAAGTTTTCACTATGGTCAGTSAYAGTAGCTGGAAGTTTGGCTTCATCATTTCTAAAATAACTGCCTTGATTAGAGCAGTAGAAAACCAACATAACCACAATATTAGCACAGTAACTTTATTTAGAAGGTTGGGATCCATAATGGGGAGAATTTTTTTTTTTTCCCCAGTTGGAAATAGCTACAAATGCTTATAAGAACTCTAAATGGAAAGCATTTATTTAAGTTATAGAAGGTCTAAGGCAATTTGTCTCTCCTAAGTTGCGGTTGGCTTTTTTTCAACAGAAAGTTTTACAAGCCTTAGACAGAGTCAGTAAATGACATGGGTGTCAGAATATATTTGCAYGGGCTGCAGCTGCACATAACATTGACATTTGGAAAAAATATTGTTTCTTTTAATCAGATTTTTATCAAAGGAGCAGAGTCCTTCATTCTAAGATGAGTGACTATAATTAGATGGTTCCCCAAACAAATCCTCCTACTCTCCCAGCTTCTGATACAACAGTAAGTTATCTACTCATAGAATAAGCCCTGCACCAAGCTAATGAGATGCACAATAAATGCATCATTAATTTAAGCTAGATACTATTSTGCTCCTTTCACATCTATTGTCATTATCCTCCCACAGCACTCAAGTTAATTCTAATTGACGGTTTCCATCAGCAAATTAAAAAACAATATACTCCAGACCACAGTGATGAAAAATACAGAGAGTAAAACAATATGTTCTAAGAGAACCCCACTCTTTGTTATCTTTATGGTGCAGAATGAAAGACAAATTAGCAAAAGAATGCTGTGCAAGTCTTTTTATTGCTTTTATGATAATAAGAAGATACTCTCTATTTGTTTTGATTGGATGGTACAAATTCATTGTCCTGTTACAAATTATTGATATGGCTGAAAGTCAGCACTGCCTGATTTAATACTTACAGGTGTTTCCTTCTGATAGTTTACATTTACAATTTAAATTGCGTTTGGAAAGCTTAAATGACTAATCCTCAACTTGTAGGCACGCTCCTCTATGAAAAATAYAAATCCAGTGTCAAACACCTTTTTTGTTGTTGTTAAGTACACTATTGGTAAAGAGTTTTTTACTTTTCCTGTGGAGAGAGAATTACAAAGTTTTTGGGGAAACTGAGGCAGAGCCAGACTGAGGGCCATACTGGGCCTGTAACAGCATCTATAAAAACATATAGTATAGACACATCTCCACAGAAAACTAAACCTTCAGTATGCCCAGGACTAGGGGAMCATTTACAAAATCTTTCATATAAGCCGTTCCACCATACCCATCCTTCTGAAACTGGACTACAACAGCAGCTCAAATCCATTTTACACGTGACTTTTCAGATGCCTTCTTCAAATGACTGTCCTCCCTTTCTTCCATTTGATCAATTTCCCTTCTAAACCCCCTAAATCCCATGCCAGGCAGCCAGGACCTCTGGCAGTGAACTCACACACATGTAGTGGTACATTAGATATCTACATCTCACTCTCACCTTGAACTGTACCCATGGCAGTAACACTTCTGTACAGGGCTTTTGTGGCTAGTGTTAAAAATCAACATGGCTAGTGTTAAAAATCAACATGGAGTCTAAGCAACCACCACTATTTTTAACTGGTTCTCATTTGGAAAAAGATTAACTGTACTGATGTTTGGGTTATGGCTTAAAACTGAAAGAGAGCTGGTTTAGATTAGATATTCAGAAAAATTCTTGGCTGTAAAGGATGGTGAGCCCCTGGCACAGGGTGCCCAGAGAAGCTGTGGATGCCCCAGCCCTGGAAGTGCCTAAGGCCAGGCTGGACAGGGCTCTGAGCAACCTGGTCTGGCAGAAGGTATCCCTGCCATGGTCTTTAAGGTCTTGTCCAACCCAAACCACTCTATGATTGTATGATGTTATTTTTGTTATATTTAATTGCCTCCTACAAACCATACCATTACAGGACAATTTTACTGTTCTTCCTCCTTTCCTCTTATGCCTTGTCAGTAATAACCTAGTCCTCTTACTTAGGTTYCCATTCCACATCTCTATTTTTCCTCAGGCACGTGTTAGCCAAAGATAAACAGTGTAGATTTACAACTAGCATGATATTTTTCTAACATTTTTCTAAGAATTCCACAAATAAGCAATATAGACACGGTTTTCACACTTGACAGTATATTTTCATAAAATGCTGTTCATTTACTATCATTATTAACACTGCCTCTGACCAACAAAARAAGTTATACTGACACATGAACTTACACAACTCCAGCAGATTAACTACACAACACCAGCAGGATGCCATTAAGAGGAAAAAAATGCCACATCTTGAAAAATAGATCATAAACTGATAAGGAGCCTAGAGCTCCCAAACCACACTTGGGGCAGCCACAGGCCTTGATTCTTCTGTCAAAGTTTATCAAAGGAAAGGAGCTGCAAAGGGAAAGAGCACTCTGAAGGCTTGCAGGGGCAGCAGGTGGTCATTTCAGGTTACTGCTGTGAAAAGGAAGTATTTTGTTATGTGCGTTCACTTTTAGCACAAAATTAATATTTTAAAGAGATTCTTGAGCATTTCTTATAACTTTATTATTTTTTCACTTTTATTGTTTTAATGCCCTCTGAGAACCTTKAAAATCCAATGTCTTTTCCTATCAGTTTTGTCCTTTTCTATTTGACACACTTGTTTATCTGAGTTTCTTAGCAAGCCTCAAATTAAGAGCTTTTTCTTTCTCTGTCCCTTCCTTATTTGGGAAAACTGTCTTGCTTCACGTGTGGGAGGTACAAAATCTTACAGCAAAGAGCACAGCACAGAACCCAAAAAACTTCATCCCGACTTCCCAGAGCAAGACAAGGAGCTGAAGAATCACTTCAAAATATTGACAGCAGCAAGGAAACAGCAGTAAATGGTAAGGGAATAAATAGTGGTTTCAGATTGCTTGGGTCCAGACATTCTAGCATTAAAATTYAGATTGCTAACCTAAAACATCAGAGCTCAGAGCCAGTAGAGGCAATCTTGAACTACAACTACAGAATTAAAGATACCAAATCCAGAGCTCCAGCCCTGAAATACCTTACTCAGCACCTGCTTGACTTGAAGGCCTCTAAAGCCAYAGTATGTGACACGTAGGATTTCCAAGCTATATTCTCTTACAAGTTACTCCTCTCTGCTAATTTGACAGAAGCTTTCTATGCCCTCAGAACTGCCTCACTTAAAAGGAATTGACACTTCTARGGCAGGSCAGCATGCAARGCAGTCCCACCTTTGCCTACAAGGGAGCAAACCCCACAGTCATTCACTGTGCAGTTAAAACATACCAGGTTGGACACTTGGTGGGAGGATCTGCAGGTACCTACTGTGGCAAATATGTCATGTGGCAAAGCTTGCCCAGCAGTCAGTGAAAGAAGCAATTCAAAGCAAAGAGGTTTTGAATTGTCATCAGGAAAACACTCTCTCTGCTGACACCTACAGAAGCTTAGCTAGGTAATTCTCCTGGCTAAATTAAACGTGTACAGCAAAGAGCTAATGTCAACTGATACAAACCGGTGTCCTTTGTCCTAAAATGCAAAGAGAGGGTGAAAATAGCATTCAATAGTCTTTCATTCAATTCAAGTCCTGTTCTCTGGGCTGCCACTGACTGCTGAATGTAAAYTGCACAAATGCAGTTGCATGCAGAGAAGAGATGCCAGTAGTCCTTCTGCAGGCATGGTTAAGCTGCCCGAGTCATCTTGTCACTTGTGCCATCTCTTTTCTCGGGACTATTGCATCCTTTCCTACGCAGTGGATCAGCTTCAAGGGCAAAGTTAAGATGGCTGCTGAGRTTGCTGTCCCAGCCAGATTGCTTCATGGTTCACATTACTCTCCTGGTGCTAAAGAAAATACATATGAAAGCAAAGCAAAYAGCTCTATGGCTACCACGCCTGTCCAGCTCTGCTTTAGGAATAAACAAGACAAATGCTCACTTCTTAGAAAAGCTAGTKACAAACACTTACCATTAGGAAATAGTTCTTTAGAGTGAAGGTGGTGGAAATGGAGATGCCCACTTAGAGACCTGAGTAGTAAGGTAAAGGGTAGGAGGGGGTGATTTCAGGCACAGGATTAATTTGCCATTTTCTACTTACTAGTTAAGGCAATTTGCCATTCTCATTGCATAATTTCAAATGACTTTTGATCAATTTAAGTCACCACACACAATGTGCAGGACTGGAGATTAGTTACCCAGGGATCTGTTTGCAGCACATACCTTGCAGATATTTGTAGTCCTTATCAGAATGACCCACAGTGGAAGCACTCCCTGCAAGCAATCATATTGTCAATAGCACATGACCCTAAGAGAGCTAATCTGTGCCCAAGTGTGAGAAAGCAAGTTTGGCCAAAAACTGAAAGTGAGAAAGGGGGCTATTAAAGATGACTGGGTCCCTCAAAACAGATATTTTCTTCTGAAGAGGTTGTGGATCTGTTAATCCCAGGTGGTCAAGAGAAATATCRGATTCATTTTTGTTCATTTAGTGCRGAAACAAGACCACTCTTTGTCTTGTCCAGTAGGTGATAAAGTAACCAAACATCAACAGAAAGACCCACAAARGGATTACATTTAGAATCATAGAATCATTAAGGTTAAAAACACCTCTAAGGTCATCAAGGCCAATCGTTAACCCAGCACTGCCACCATGCTCAGCACATGTCCCTAAGTGCCACCTCCACATGATTTTTGAAAACTTTCAGGGATAGCGAATCTACAAGTTCCCTGGACATCTGCTTACAATGCCTCATCACTCYCTCAATGAAGAAATTTTTCCTAATATCCAATCTAAACCTCTCCTGGTGCAACCTGAGGCCATTTTCTCCCATCCTGTCAGTTTTTACCTGGGAGAAGACACCAAGACTGTTTATGCTTATTACTGTTTCCCTTGGAGCACAAGGTCTAAGTAAGTTACAAAACTTCAAATTCCATGAACACTTAGAAAAGCATGTGGCTTCCCTGGCTCCAGATAAAGAGCATTTTCCATGTAATCCTTGATCTCGTCTAGATGCTGAGATTCAGGAAAAACTGTCCTGGTATCATATAAATTAACTTTTTCTAAGATTTTTACATATCTCAAGGAAGTGACAGATTTATAGCTTATCTTCCAGTGAAGTGAGAAAAGAATTCTTCACACCTTTATTTTCTTTAACATTCTTATTTTAATGGAAAAAAATTCTGTCTGCTTAACTTTGTTCAATATGCAAGTAAAAAAACATCATCCACTCCTACCATAGTAAAGCTGCTTCCTTATCTTTCAAAAGTCAAACTCACAAATATAGTAATTGCTMCACATTAGTCTACATATTTAGCAAATAAAGAAGGTGTTGATACAATCATCTAACAATCTTTTTCCTAATACCTGCTTCAGAGAATGATTTGAAAATGTCTCACAGTTTTAAATGTTAACCAACAATAATGATTTTTAATATATTTTCTAYAGTAGACTTTGGCAGTGAAAATCTTTTAAAAACAAAACTGCAACAACCTTGCTATTATTTTCTTTTCCCTAAGATATTTCTGAGTAGTKAACAGTTTTCTAGATCCCTTATCTATATCCTACTATTAAAAACCATTGAAAACTAGTAAATGCTTTTAAAACAGTTGTCTCAATTTTCCATRACTTTTCCTTATGTAACATATTCTTCTTGTATGCAGAAAATGCACTACCTGCTATTTTAGGAAAATATCTGTATGCAGCATATTGTACAGAACTTTATTTTTACACTTCTACTTGTAAAAAATAAACCAATGCTASAGAAATGTGTTGGCCTTGAGGAATAACCCACCCTTCCAAGAAGTGAAGACTGGACTGACGCTTTCATACAAAATTAAGATAGCAGAATTCAAATAGAAATGTATGGGGAAAGAAGCCAGARGTTGATGTCATTACCCAATACCAGAAACTGAATTTTAGCCCATGGCCCTCACTCTCCACTGCTCCCTTTCTTTACTCATATTTTTCGTATGATGGTTATCCAATCTTAAATGGATTACTTCAAAAATTCTGCTTACACTGAGAGTTTGTTTTATGTGATAAATGCACAGGTTAGTTTCTATCTTTCTTTTCCTTTCCTGAATAGAATTGAAAAACATTTTCCTAATCTCATTAACACTCTGCTAGTCCTACAGGAGGGTTCAGATGRAAATAGTCCATATTAAAGAATCATGTGAGAAACACAGTAGTAAAGGATAAGCATTAGCAGGGAGGGTATGCCCACACATCTGAGCACTGTCTCTTAGGTGTCCTGTTTTTCCCTTGGCTTCTGGAGCCATATTCCATTAGCCAACATCCTTACTTCCCCCCACCTTACTAGAAATCACAACTGTGAGAGTGGTGATATCAGTAGGAAATAGTTTCTATCATRAAACACCCAATAAAGCAAGATTTTTCATGTCAAGGATATTGACTTTTGTTTAAAAATGAAACAAAGCCTTCATCAATGGTGGAGCTAACGAAGCCTAGTCTGATACAACTCAGTGCCCTCAMAGACTTCTCAGAACACCACAACAGATTCTGCCTCTCACATTCATCACAAGAACCACCACAGCTGCTCCCACAAAGGCTGTATAACATGCCAGTCTCACCAGGCTTTCCTTCGCTGGAGATGGTAATTCTTTTTTTTTTTTCTCTTTGAATTCCATTTAGTTCTTTCTGACCTAATTTAAATTGGCTAGTTAAGTTCAAAAGTCATTGGACAAAGCGATGAACAGAGGCAGAGAGGTCTTAAATCATTCTTTCCTTAACAAACTATCTAAAAAAAACTTTTATAAGATATGAAGAAAATAGTTTGAAATATGACTAAATGTACACTTACTTAAGAGAGCAACAACTCAGGTMTTTTGAAGCTGTTATATGTTTGAATTCTATATTTAGGCAAGAGAAGGATTATGAAAGAGATTTTGGAACGGGAAATATGAAATATAAAACAAGAACTCCATATAATCTGACTAACCATTYTGCCTCACAAGCAGCTTTGCCATGCTCAGAGAAGGATTCCAAYGCAGCTATTGCTTACAGGGACTAGGTTGTAAGAAAGTTTTTMATTAATCTATCTTAGGCCTTTTTGCTCAGAAAAGTGCTCATATTTCTACTGCAGGTAGTATTCTGCTATGTATGAYGTTCTTTCAATACAAAGGAGTAAAAAAACCAGACTGTAAAGGCTTTAAGATTCACAACACTTGCTGTTCTTCTTAACAAKTACCCTGTTTACAAAGATCTAATTACTCCAGTCATCTTGTTTGCAGACATTAGGTCAACAAATAGCAGGATGGATACACTTTCTTGTGACTTGGGTAACCAATATGAATAACTCATTCTGAAAATTATACTCAGAGGAGCACTTACAAAATTCCACAAGCCTAATGTGGTTGTAAGATTATTTGATGAACTACATAAAACGCACACAGTCATATAAAAAAAACATTAGCAGGTCATGGATAATTCAGGGAAAGAAAAAAGTTATTAAATCCCAGAGTGTTTATATACAATGAATATCTATGACCCACTCTATTCAGTACATGTGTACTGCAAAAGCCAAGTATATTACTTCTTTTCTGACACTTCATAGATATTTACATTCACTATTCCAACTAGACTGGAGTAAGAATTTACAGATTAGAGTAAGAAAAAGATGTCAGGTTAACAAGCTGCTCCTGAAAAATCCAGCAATTACAGTGATTCATAACCCAAAACCTGAAAAATCCCACAGATTTACTTTCAATATTTTCTTGAGTAAGCTATGGAATACAAAACCTGTGTGTTCTATATTTCTATTGGAAAAATGCCTTCAGTGTTTCAGAACAGCAGTTTGCAGGAGCTCATTAAATGATTATAGGGTTGTTTGGAATSCTGTTCCATGGGAGTTACTCCATGTGCAAATGCCTATTGATTTCAGTGGAACTCCAATTGCACTATCTGCCGTGAAGCCTTATTTATTTCTCATTTAAAATCTCCACTACTGTGTTTGCTCATTTCATTTCATTATTGATTCAAATCATGGTGATATTAGAGCTAACATATCCAGGCTAAATCTATGAAATGAGAGAGGCTACAAATCAGAATGCTAATGATAAAGATGATCATTCACAAAGACACGACTTAACTATTTTTTTTAAAGACTGCTAGGTATAAAGAAATCTAATCAATAAATGACACTTAATCTTTCTTAGCTCTAATATACCATAKATAATCTTATTTTTCTCCACTGTTTTTACAGAAACCTCCTTGCAATGTAAGATTAATTCCACTTAATAATTAAAAGTACTTAGAAGCAAAATTGACTACTTACAGGTACAAGCACTGATGATGTTAATTTAAATTATAAATGCTTTTTCTTCAGTGCAWTCATGTATTTTTAAGTCTTTTAGACATCATGCTTCAAGAACATTTGCTATATGAATGAATAATTTTATATGGTACTAAGTTTCCAATTTAATGCAAATCTTTTCTCTTTTTTTCCTTTTTTTAAACTAAAAGCATTTCTTTTTTATTCATGACACAATCCTCTTTACATACAACGGTTATAATAAATATTAGAAAATACCTGTTTTATGCCTTTGATTGTTTTTTAATTTCACACAAAACAATGTTTTGGGKKTTTTTTGTTTGGTTGAGKTTTTTTGCAGCACAGATTTCCATATTTTGCTTGATTCCTGTGTTGCTTACACCCAAACTGGGAAACTCTGATGTAAATACATTCAGGCCTGATTCTGTAAAAATACTTAAAGCACCTGTGACATGGCTGTGGCATGAAAGTACCTACTTGAGTATTTAAATCCAGGCAAGGGCTTATGTGCTGCACCTTAAAAAACTTGATTTTCTATTCAAGGCATTCTGGCCAGCCCTGTGACTGTATGCCCAGATGCCCTGTGACTGTATGCCCAGATGATGCCTTGTTAATAGTCAGGCAGATTCCACATGTGTGAAAACAGCTGACTGAAGAATCAGCTCTTGATACATCATTTACAGACTGTTTACAATCAAACCTTCTTTTAACCCTTCATAAGAGGGTCACTAGTTACTGTTTAACATATTCAGAATAACCCTAATTTGCCATGTGCTGGGTGCTCTAACAGCTCAAATGGATGCCTGAGGGGCTGTGGAGGCTCAGTAATGGCAGGAGAAATTGGATTTAACTCATCTCACTGTGGTCATATATATATCTAAGCCAGTCAATTATTTGTGCTTTGTAGCTACTTGAAAATTGAAAAGAGGAACATAACAGAGCAAATGCACTGCTGACTTGTCTTGAAAGAGCCAGTGCATTAAATATTAAAAACAATGCTGATTCACAAGACCAAAAAACAAAAACAACAAAAAAAAAAAAACCAAAAAAAGCAAAACCAACCAGCCAACCAACAAAAACCAAACAAATAGAACTGACAACCAAAAAACCCTCCAAAAATTCCCAAACTCTTTTAGCTATGTATTGCTAAAGAGTAAAACAGATGAAAAAGCAAAAAATCCAAATAAATAAGCCCAAGAACTCTAATAGACTATAGAGAAGTGTGATGCTAATTCAGAAAGTTGTCCTTCCAGGTAGTTGTTCATTAGTCCAAAACTTTATGAGAACCCTTGAATGTTCCAAAACCTCTAGTGTTGARGGAAAAAGCATAATCTATAGTGCAGATAAGGTACAGAAATATTATCATTAGTCCAACTGTTGGAACCCTGTCTAGTTCATCATCCAGTAGCCTATCAACAGTTTTTCACAAAAGATTCCRAAGAGCATCTTTAACTTTTAATTTTTCAGTGAAAAGCAGAACTGTGCTGTGTACAAAGTAGTTTTTCTGGAATGGACTGGGTGTGCAAGCACACCAAATGTTTCCCAATTGTTTGCCAAGTGGATTGTAATTTGTGTGACAGTCACTTTTAAAGAATGATCACAGGTTTTGCACTCCACTTCTGCAGGCAGAAACAACTCACAAAGGTCACCCACCAAAACAGAAATGTCAGACAAATTACCATCCAGGTTGCAAACTCTGCCTTCTAAAGGATACTCAGTGTGATTTGGAACTTCAGGGTTTCAGGTTTTTCATTGTTCATCCTCCTGAGAAAATCACTTGGATCTCATTTGTTCCAGAGCCTGCAGAGTCAGAACTCCAGCATAAGGAACTCACAGAAGGCATGACCACCAAACACGTTGCTCTTTTGTTCACAGAACATCATCTTCCAGATGTCAAAGGAAAATAACTGATAGACTGATGCCAAGTCATACTGCACTGCAGAGATGGCTGACTGAAAATGGCAAAAGCAAAGTTCTGTTTCAATCTGGGATCATCCAGTACATCCTCCACAGCCAATTTCTCAGGAACGGTAGAGCAAGAGAAAAATCACAGCACCTGCAAACAGCTTAAGAGATTGACAGGAAGTCTATGGCTGTGTGTTTACAATAAGAATGTGTAGGTGAAGATTCAGTTACTAGTTTATGTGTGTTTTATTTTTTTAAGCATCCCAACTCAATTTTTTTTAGCGCATTCCCTTGAAATTAAAATGATTAGGAATATGGATATATTTCACTAAAGAGACCRTTACACATCTTCAATCAGATACTAAAAATTGGTGTAAAACATTATTAAAATCTAATTTTTTCTAGGAACTTGGGTGAAACTATAGCAGTTGTCCTACTTTTTAATTCTCTGTAACCTATAGAAATGAGGCTTAGGTTAGGGACTCAGAGTTCTGCAAAGATACCATTACATAACTTATGTACATGTGAGTACAGAGACTTGACCACCTGCACTGCCTCATTCTGCATATCACAACTGGTTTAGCCACCAGTATCACCGACATTAGGAGATGGGCAGATACATAAAATAAACAGAGTGCAAATTTCAAAATACTCCTGGGTGCAGGATCTTCTGTTCAAGTTAACAATGACTAAAATCTACTTTGAAATAAGAAGGAGGCACGTTTGCTCAAAATCCTAGGTTGGAGGATTTTGTAAAGAGTGGACTCTAGACAAGTCATTAGCAACTAAACATTATTACCATTTCTGACTATAAGAGTGTACCCACAGGCAGAAACTGCAGGGCTCAGTAGCTGCAGAGCAGGAGCTTATTTCTGCCAGCAGTATCTATTTCATGTTCCCAAATGCATTTATGGTTGGTATTTATGACTAAAGAATAAATAAAATCAAATCATCCTTTTATTTCCTGGCATCTAGAAATGTTATAGAATAACCTACAGTAGAAAGTATTTCTCACCTGAATCTGGCCTAATTCTGTCTTTTCACAAAACAGATCAAAAAAAGGTTATTTGTGCATTTAAACCTGGTACTGACGTTACCAGGCAAGTGTTCASGTAATTAGGTTGCACACAGCTGTACTGAGTGACAAAGAAAATTTGGTTATACACAGATTGTTCTGATTTGCTAAACAATTTGCTATTGTACTTGAGGTAGATAGTTTGGTAAACATCTTTATTGCATCATTTCTAGGTGCATCACTACCTCTTCACCTTCACTACCTCACCATTACTCAAGTGGCGTGGTTAATGTTTCTGGTGGATTTTTTCTCAAATCACCTGAATTTAATATCTGTCTGTGTAGGCAGATACTTGATATTCCACCACACTATCCAAACCTGTAAAACCTCTGAGCAGTTCTTTAGACTTACAAAACTCTGGGAGGGAAATCAAATTTTTACATTAGATATGGAGAGAAAGGGCAGCAGCACATGGAGATGACCAACCCCACACCACAAAGGAAATCTGCACCTTGGCTGAAAACTGACCCTGGATTCTTTACATTCAAGCCAAATACCTCAGCCTCTAGACCATCCTCCAAAGTGCCAAGGTAACTGCATATCAATTAAAGACTATTAGATGTGAAAGACTACCATATGCACTCATCACTGACAACAGTAGATTTAATGTATTGTGCRTCACTCTAATCTTCCAAGAAAAGGGATTTAAATATATTACCTCATCCCATCCATAGGTATCTTTGCCATTATCATTTTAGTGAGCTTTAACAAGTGGAGGACAGATGGAAGAAAGACTGTGTTAATATTAAAAATGTTTTTTTTTTGAGGGCCTAGAAAAACATTGACTGAGGATCTGCTTTCATTCACTACTCATGTTCTCTTGAAAAGGTTTCTTCCCTTTCTTTTATACTTTGGCACTTGCAGCAGTTAATAAGTTAGCACTTTCAATTCAATAAAGWTATGCCATGTGGTCTGAACTAATTTAATTATTTCCAGTGTAAGTTAAATAGTTTCATTTAAATGTAGCTCTTACAAAAAAAAAAAAAAGGATATTTTCAGTTCACTTCTACATCAGCAAAAACGAGCAGAAGCCTCTTGAATCTGAATAAGAATATGAAACCACATGAACTATTAAAATACACAAAAGTCCAAAATAAATCTTGTAAAGTAAATATTAAGAAGGGAAATCTCAAAAATYCAGATCATGTCTTTATTTCACTGATACAAAATGAACCATGCAGCCTCAGAATCCCACTGATTAAAAAGTATTTAAGATGGATGTTCTTAAAGATGAAATAATTTKGAAAATGTCTCCTAAAACTTTGGTTCTGAATTTGTAGATTGTGTGAAAGATATTCAAACGTGACATCACAATGATCAGGTGACACTAAATTACACTAAAATTATAAATCAAACAACAAGGACCCAAGTCAAAGATATTTCACCATGAAAAAAATGCTTCATAACACTTCCTCTGTAGTTCCTTGACTATCCAGTTCCCAGCATATTAATTTAGAAGTTTCAGACAACAGATCAATCCCCAACCAGTTTTAACATTTGGGGGAAATAATTCACCTTATTAGAGATGTTTACATGTATTTTTAAAGTCCTGATGTTTTTTCTTAAGGAGTTAGCACAGTCTAACAGCAATCACTGTATGCATTTAAATACTGTCCATGTTTTACAAAAATATTTGCTATCATAWAAAACAAGAACTGCCAGAAAATATCAAATTACAGAAGAAATCCTACTTCACTGTTAGCTATGGAAAAAGCAGGTTTTGTGCTCTTTGCATTCTGGTTTTAATCTGTCTGTAAGACAGTATAATGTAATTGAAAAGAAAACAAAAGCCATGGGGTCACCAAAAGCAACCTTACTTAGAATAATTGACTTCAATTTCCATCCAGTCTCATTAACAGGTATCCTCAGCAAAAGTTATGAACATTTCATTTTGAAACACTTATTGCAGTTTTTAAAGGTGGATTGTTAAAGATCACTTCAGCTCTCCATATTCCTTCTCCAATGCTCACRCTTTAATTGAGTTAGTCCATCAATGTCACACACTGTTTGGAGAATGGATGCAGGGCTAGGAGTGTAAGCACTGCATATGGAAAGGACTGTGATTTAATTAACAATAATATCTCCATAGAGAAATTAAAGGCTATAATCATTCTGTTCTAATAAATTGGATTTGGGTTTTCATTTGARCAGAGTGGTGAATGATGTTCAGGTTTATTTCCTAGAAGTGGCAGGACATGAAATAGAGATAGGTTGCAGAATGTCAGTAAGTTCAAAACACTTAAAAAATAAGTGATTACTTCACTTTATTGGAAATGAACTGGGAGCACTGGTCTGCAAACCAGTCAATGAAACTCTACTGCTTCCTACTTCTGTGGTATTTTCACCTGCTGGGATCAAAATTCAGCTTCAACCACAATACTAAAAAAAAAAATCCAATACTGTAGTTCCATCTTGAATGCACAAGACATTCCTTGTTGATTTTGCCTTGGCAGTTAACTCACTGAAAAGGCTGAGTTAAGGTAATTACTCACATGAAGCAATATTCAAAGGACACCAAGATACTCTGAATATGTGTTGATACTGGCAAATGAATCTCGTTCAGCTTCACGGGTTTCCATACATTGTAATTTGTTTTTCATTTTGAACACTCCACTGAGCATCTTTAAAATAATAGCTAAATATATTTGTTTAAAAAAAAAAATCATTCTGGCTAATGCATGAAACATAGAGTTGAGCTTGGACCGTGAAATAGAGAGAAGATAATGCTCACTTAAATTCTCCCTAAATGCAGTTAAACACCAGCACTGGCAGAACTGCTTTCTAATACTTCATTAAGGCACAGAACACAGTATTAAACAGGCACATGATGAAATTTATCCCCTGCTTTTTATAGTCCTTCTAACTTGGTGTGTCAGAGGCACTAAYAACACTTGAGAGAAGTAGAGGTAACACAGGGGTTGTTCTGCTTTTAATCCAGAAATCTTGTATTTTAATGGCCAACAACCAAGAGCTGTTTGTTTCATACAAACAAGAAGTTGTTTGCAGAAGAATRAATGAAGCACACTGTTTCTGAAGTAGAAATACACTAATCAGTACCAAAAGGGAGGGCTGGTGATTCCAAACAGAACAGAGGGCCTAAGAAAAGAGCAAGAACTACTCATAAAATGCTTTAGCAACAGCTGATAGCAGACTCTAAAGTATTGATTCTATCTTTTATTTTCCTAAGCTGTGTGAGCAAGTAAATAAACAGCAGGACCACTCCAAAAACAAGACTACTCAGAGATGAGAAAGATCAAAGTAATCATGAATATGTTTTATCATTGTTTCCTGCTGGTAAATATTGTTAAGTGGAGACATGATAAGAATCCAGGAAAGCGGAACAAGAATTATGCATTTTGTCCTAGAAGACAATTAGAGCAACAATACACCAGCTTAAGTTAAAAGGAAAAAAAAAAAGTGCTACAATTACACACAGAAATTGAATCCAACAAYAAGCAATTCTAGAGTACTTTAGAAATTTCAGGTTGGACCTTTTGTGTGTGGCTTGTCTAGCTTTGCTGTGGGTTTTTTTGCTTGCTTATTGAAAGTAAAAGCTGTCACTAGCAACAAACAAGGATGTTTAAATACCTTTTCTTAAAGATGATAACATTTCCTCTAGCATAAAAACATTCTTTGAATTGAGCAGTCCTATGAATAATCCTAAAATCTTGCTGGGGCAGTACTTGACTCAAGGTAGCTGCAATGAAGTAAAAAACAGCACCTAAAAGTTGGACCTTTATGACAAAGTAAAGCAACTTCAGTCTCTAGAAAAAAAATTAAGTAACCCCTATACTGCATTTAGAGGCCATGAGAATTAATACAGAGAAGAATAAATTATATTTTTTCTAACCTTTCATTAACTCACTTCTCTATGAGGAAGGCATAATCAAAATTATGACTCTATTGAACTGTATGAAAACAAGCAATGTTAAATATCTCAAACATATCATAGAATACTCTTGATGTGCTATATATATGTAAATTTAATAATAGGAGATAAATTACTGTGAATTAATTGCAAGTATCTCTTACTGTCAACATTTGTTCACTTTACTAATTGCACAAATCTTTCCACTCTTTGAATATTTGCTGTAGAGCATTCTTCTGATAAGAAAAAGAAACATAAGAGCATCAGAAACAATTACATTTTTACAAAAACATTCTGTGGTTCAGAAAGGAAGAAAGGACTAAGATCTTTAATATAATTTTAGGGAATATAAATTTTCAAAAGTAATTAAAGGGTCTATAATCATYAATAACCACCAGATATCTTTCTTTCCTCACATCTTTGAAGAACAGTGGTTTTCAACTTTTAAAAATTTGCAGTCTACTAAATTTTCCAGAGAAGATGCAGTTTACTTAAAGAACTTTTTGCATATATMGAATGTTGTGGAACATTAATTATCTTTTCTTCTACCTTTCTTATTTTGAAATTTTCTTAGAAACAACTACAGATCCTCAGCCACAAATAACTGATCACAGATCAAAACCTTCCAATGTCCCARTTAAAATCTCCTTGGGGAAGAAATCTATGGTAACCAGTCTACAGGTACTGTTTGGAAAGATTTTATTTCAGTTCATTCCTTTATTACCTTCCTGACTCTGGACTGCAGAGGCTTTTAAGTTTTGCCGTTCTATTTAATACACATATTTTGCACAAAATACAGTTAGGAAGAATTAGCCTCTAGGAGATTCATAATCATTATTTTTTCTTAACAAATGTGTTGGACAATACTGGACATTCAGCACCATTTCAATCATAATTTTCTAGTTATCTTTAGTCTTCCATAGCTTTACCCATTATAATATTTGTGTGGATCCATTGCTATACTATTAAAAAGTCATGCAACCCAAATTTTCTTCAGAAWAACCACCGTGTTAACTGCTCTTCTGGACTAGATTTGTTTTAAGCAACTCYCATGTCTATCCTTGTCCAGCATTAAAATTCAGTGTCAGTGTAGGTCACAGACACCAAGCTAGGTATTCATTCAGTAACTGGAAATAGTGGGAATTCTAGGAGATCAACACAGCTGCCCAGAAAGCAAATTGTGTTCCCTGAGGGCTGAAGGATTTTGGCTTCTTTCTTTATAGATCTGCTCGAATTCTTAAGGCAGCACAAGGAGGACATTGAATTGGTCACAAAAACTTCCAAAGAATAATTCTAGAAACAGGAACTTAATTTAATGTGATGCCAATGAAGCCTGTAGGTATACAGCCCTAAGCTCAAAACTACAAAAATTTAATGCACATAATGCACCACATTAATTTACACCAGTATCATCTTGTTTACAGTCCAGATATTCCTCAGACAAGGCAGCCACACCACAGCACCTGCTTGACTTTGGACATTGATWTAAGAACTTTGGGGGTTTGAGTAGTTTGGTTTGTTTTTTGGTTGGKTTTGGTTTGGTTTTTTGGTGGGGGGGCTGTGCTGTCATTTTGTTTGGCTCAGTGGAGTTTTTTGTTTGGGTTTTGTTTTGGGATTTYTTTCMTTGCAATTTTATAACAWTRAGGTGAGTCGTTCTACCACTAAASARACAATGTGACTTRAAGTTGGCTTATCATTRAGCACTCATGRACAACYACMATGGCAAATCATCACTTCTTCTGGGCACAGAAGAACAGTCTGAAGCTCAGCAAAGGCAAATGCAGGGTCCTGGTGAAGAATTTTGGTGCATGACARAAGCCCACCACATCTACACCCCAATTTCATGAGTCTCTATATTGCTCTGCTGTCAGCAAGTAGTACAGCTTGAAATCCTATGGCCTGTCCCTATAGTAGTCTACCTAAAAACCTAACACCTTATCAGTTTCCTGAGTTAGATCAAGCAGTGCTATACAATTCAAAGTCTCATGTGCATTTTCACATAGTGCAGTTTTTTATATTTTTTACCCCTTCACTCAGAAAAGTTTTTAAAAAACCACATTAAACCATTGTGTTAAAGGTTAAGACTGAAAAGTAAAGCACTCCAAAAGGTAGGAAATAAAATAAAGGTGTGCAACACACCTCAAATGCTACAGCCACAAACACTGCAATTTCAATGTTGCTTTGCACAACATGTGCATGCCATGTGTTCCTTTCCCTTTTCTTCTCCCTGCTCTGTGCCTTCCACCCAAAATGACCCCCACTCTTTCATTAGAAAGAGGCCAAATGCTGTGACTGAGTTGGTTTTGTCCTTCAGAAAAGAAGAATGGTGATACCAAAACAGGTGAACCTTCTCTCTTGGTGACCCTAATACTGACCCATAAAGGATGTTTCAGATCCAGTGTAAGAATAAAAGAAGCATATGGTGAAAAAAATTCCCTGAAGTCCAGTGATTTACAGCTCAAAGGTTTATAAAACTGATGTGATGAATATTCAAATCAGCAGGAACTSAGCTTTGAATTCAGGAAGTACAGTATTAATACTAAAATTGATAGAAAACTGGATCAAGTTTGACACTCCAAATCAGTGAAAACTKAGGGCTTTAAATTCTGCACTGAATGGGGATAAGAAAGGAGAAACATGGAAAACCTTGAGACTGCTGTGAAGATAAATTCCCGAGGTTTTGTGAACTAGTTCAATACTACATCTCACACACACAACAAAAGGGCACACGAGGAAATCAGTAATTTTGTACTCTGCAGGGTTCGGATGGCAAGGCAAATAAGACTTGGGGATATATAACCTGTGATTCAATACAACCAAATTTTGAACCATTATCCCAACGGTGACCACTGTCCAGTTGTGTATATGTGAATATATGAACTACATATATGCACACAAAGTGTAAAGGGCAGGGGTCCTGTGGAGGGGAGAAACTAACTATGTCAAGTTCCAATTAAAAACTTTCCAGCTATAGATTAATTGAGGAGCTGAATAAAATTTCCATAGATTTCCCACATTCTGGCATTTGAAAAAATGTTTTTTTTTATTTTTCTTCATGTGCATCTCTGGGGTGCAAAATGCATATATTTATTTACACAAAGTCTACTGATTGACAGTACTTTTCAATGTTTTGATACAAAAAATGCTTTCCTTTTGGTTATGTTGTTTTTTAAAGATGTACATGGAATATACATGCACTTGAAATTTCCTTAATTATTTTAAATTATCACAATAATTCATCTTGATTTGTATATTTCAAGTTCTTTTTTCCCTGTGTTCTGAAGTTGACTTTGTTAATGAGTCAGATGATGTCTGCTTCCCACAAGAAAAAGAAAAAAAGGACTATTGAGAATATATTCTTCTTCTCTTGGATATATCACATAATTCCTTACTAACACTTTCAAAGGCATACTGAAGCCTCCAGACTACTTAAATGTAGTAAGGATTTAAGCACTGCTGAGCTTTGGCCTAGCCTGTCCCAACTATGGGACTCAGTGTGTGCAAGATCAACATACAGACCCTTGCCTTGGGGCCTCCCATCAGTGACAGAGCAAACCATACAAGGCACAGAATCTCCACAAAATTTATATATGCACAAAACCCCAAGTGATGTTGAAAGACCTACCCTGGATTTTGGTACTGAGATGAATTTCACTCCAAGAGAAAACAYTGCTGTGAGCAGTGACAAGATGAAAGATAAGTATCAAAACAATTTTATATAAAGGATATTAAATCCTCATTTTATTTACAGTGCTTCTGAAATTTCTACGTTTGAACTTACTTGTTTGTACACACCTCCCCTTAAATCATTGCAGAGTTTTTTCACAGGTTTTGCTTGACAAATTTGCCTCTTCTGAAGTCTTGCTTCACCCCTCAGGAGTACACCAAAAGCTCATAAAAGCATATTGCAAAYTTTTAAAACTATTATTTAGATGCTTTGTAAGGGAAGTCTGGCTCATAGGAAAGCTGATGATTAGGAAGCCTTTGGGTGCATTCTAATTCTAGACTTGTTCCTGTAAAGCCCACGTTTCACTCCCAGGGAATGCAATAAGCCAGAAACATCAGAGTATACAAGGAAGCAGCATCCTGCCAACCAGCATCAACACAAAATGAAAAATAAAAAGTAATCTTCAATACACAAAGGAGATAAGAAGAGTTGTCTGGGTCTCACTTTCATTCTCATACAGCTTCTACTCCCAACATTCGTAAATATTTGCTTTTACTTCCATGCTGTGGTCAAGAAAAAAAGTCAGGTTGTTGCTAAAATGTCACTAAGAAGCACATCTGCGGATACACATTCAAAATCTATGTATAAAGGTACAATTGACTCAGCTGACCTTTCCATGTTACTGTGAATACAGATATTCTAATGGCCAATGCAGGAAGATACTCCATGTGTCACACAATACTTCCACTTGCTTCAGCCTTCCACTGTACATTTGTTTAAAAGCACCAAAGTGTCAATACCAAAAAAAAAAAAAAAAAAAACCCACTCAAAATCTTTAACTATAACGAAACCTATGAGATTTTTTATTTGTTTTCATCTGAAGAGCAAGATTAAACCAAAACTCTTCAGTAAGCTGCTTGCAATGGGCCAAGAAAGACCTTAGAAAATAAGGTCATCCACATTCCTAGCAGATACCTACACCAAAGAACGCAGAACGACTTACAGACAACAGCTACCCCAACTTTAAAGGAGCTAGCCCAGGGTTTCATGTCTCAGTAGCACATACTGATCCTGGTGGAATGTCGTTTACCCTGTCCTGCTGTAGTCCCAATGAATAAATGGTGCACCTTGTTAAGGAAAATGGTGCTCAGTGTGCCAGGGGCACATACTTTCCCCTCCTGTTCATGAATTGCCACAAACGTGTTTTGACCAAGGCATCACCTCTCCATTAGCTGCCCTATTTGATGTCAAAGCTAACCCTGACTACCATATGAAGCAGAGCAGTTATTGAGAAATAAATTGAAGTCCCCTACTAACCATAAAATTCTTCTTGTTTGAGTTAGAAATCAGTGTTTAGGAGCACACACATTTCAAAGGCAGTGACACTGAAACATTATCGATCCACCAACACACTTCTGTCTAGGGCTGTGGGCGTGTTCTGGTTTGCTTGTGGGGAAGCATTTTCTGTGTAAATGAATTGCTGCTTCTTCAGCTGTCAAATGTAAAAAGCACACAAAACAGCTAGAAACCATCCAATAATAGGATATTATCTCAAAAACCTGACCTTTATTAGAAATTACTCAGGAAAGCATTACAGCGGGTGTAGAGCAATTTAAATTGCGACTTTTTGGATAGAATAATAGAGATTTGTCACCTTTAGAGCATGTAGGCAACAAAAAAGCTTTCAGTCCTAAAATGTACCTTAGATAATCTAAATGCATATAAACGTTACAATAACAAACTAAAGCTCCAACACTTGGGGAACAAGTTTTATAGTTTGTGTGGATGGAGAGATGTTATGTGCAAGGCAAGAAAGAAGAGGTTGGCACTTTAACCCACCTTCAAATCCTCAGAGTTTTAAAGCTGGTCCTGATCCAACTCAGGCATCTGCTTTATGCTATAATGTGTTACCTTCTATTGCCAAGAGTATCTGAAAGCATCAGGTAAACCAATAACAGATAACTAGACAATGGGCAGATCAACCTTTCACAAGAGAACTATCTGACAGAATATCCAGTTCTCAAGTGAGATTTCTGTTTTCTTCCCTGCATTGAAGAAGTAGAGAAAATGCAGGGTCAGGCATGAAATCCAGCACCAGCACTCACACGTTGGAGATCAGAGTAAGATTCTTCAGTTTTGTCCATAGCTTTTTTCACTGGATCAAACAATTATTTCAGTAAAATAACGTAAGGGTCTGATCCTGCTTTCAAATAACTTAGCAGCAATGTCATTGTTTTTCCATATGGAGCAACCAATCAAAATTTTCTGCATAATTTCTCTCTGTTTATGCACCTCCAGAGCAGTGTTCACCAAGGAAGAGTTCCCATGTGGTTCTTCATGAGTACTTCAGTGACTCACAAAAGACTTTCTCCATAGCCTCAGCTTTATAGCTTCAAAATCCTGCAATGATGCTTTTCTACCTGCATCCATCTTGAGTACACACACAGCTGGGAGACACATAAGAAATTTAATTTCTGCCACGTAATATTCACTCCGTGATGCCAAGTACAGCAGCAGAGCATTGATTCTGCCAGACCATTGTCATTTATTTAGCGCTGGCTGGTAGCCAGCTGCTTCTCAGGAAGATGCAAAATGCTGCTCATGGAAACAAATGCATCAATCTCAGAATGGCAGGTGAACAGCTTCAGAAGGGAAGCACTTGAAAATGTGTCTGAGAGGGAAGAAAACCCTCCTTTTCCCAGAAGTGAAATTACAGACTGAAAACCACACCAAATTATTCTTCCCTGTATGTATAAGGTATGATCAGTTAGGTTTTAGTCACTACAGCTTGGAATACGAGAAATTCATGTTTTTGGTCAAGAGCAAGAAACGTTCCAAGATTAAGGAAAAGCAGACTGTTGTCTAAAGCTGTTTGCAGCTTCTGTGGACCTGCCCAAGCCCAGTGTCCAAAGGACCCTCATGGAGCTGTGGCTGGAATACCCCAGCTTCCCTCAAACCCAAAATGATTTTATATAGCACAAGGTTAAAACCATRCCAGAGCTCATGCTTTATAAGCCATGCTATCTTTTTTAATTGATKTTCAAGCACAGGTGGCACCAAATACCAGATCTTATTAACTGTTACACTGTTGTTTGTAGAAAAGTTTTGATAAGAGTATTTCAAAYGTTCTCTTGAATTTTGTGAATTAAAATTGTTTTCACCCTCCAAGACTAGAATAGATTCATGTTACTAAGGAGACCTGTCTCTGAGCAATTTCCTAGATAGCAAAACAGCAACAACAATCTCTAAATAATCCATTTCTAATAAGGTTCTTTTCTCTAATAATAATTGTRGCACATGCTAAAAGCATGACCATACTGTTACAAAGACACTTGCTTGGATGACCTACATAGCTTGTTCATGTCCTTGCTGCTTATCAATCTTTGATATATCTATCTAAAAGAGAGGTCAGTAAACATCTACACCACACCTTTTTATCCAATGTTCTGTTTTATAATAAATGCAAGTTGTACCTTAAAGAAGCCAGAATTTCAGTATATGAGCTTTTCAATGYTGAATTAAAGTTCTGCCTCTATCTTCTCATAAAAGCAAACTGTAAGATCCTAAAACAGGGGCAGACCATTAAAAAAAAAAAAAAATCTCAAACATTCCTTAGGCAAATGTATAAGTATGTAAAGGGGATCAAAGCTGAATATATAAATCCAGGATGTGAAAGAGAACAAAATACTCTCAAAGTGCCTAAAATCACTGACAGACAATCTATCTGCCTAATGTTAGACTACCAACTAAAAGATAAGGGAAGTATAGAAGGCAGAGATATTATGTATAAATTTTGTTCTATAAAACCAGTTTAGGCACTGACCCTGTAAAAAACACTTCAAATTTTGGGTGGCTGGCTTTCACCCCTGGAGCATTTTGGTCCCATCTCACCACTTCATGCTGCACAAACACCTGACATTAGGTGTGTTATATTGTCTGACATAGTCTTAATCAGCACTTATTTAAAAGTTAAATACAGTGACAGAATAAAGCTATAGGCTGCCTGAAATATTAAGCTGTTCCTGGTTTGTCTGCTGGATTACTGTGGGATTAATAGACCTCCCAGGAAGAGCATTGTTAAAAMAGAGTTTTCATGACAATGAAAAACATTTCAGAGACACTTGTTAGTGAAGCACATATTAAGAGGCATCTGTTACCAGTAGATTTTGGATTGTTGCACCAAAGAGAAAGGGCGAAGAGATAAAAAGAAGAAATGCTGCTCATTCCTCACATGTATGGATAAAAAGTGGGGGAAGGACTGAGCAAACAGTTTAAAAGAAGAAGGAGGCATGCCAGGAAGATACAAACACATAAGCGTTTGTATTTTAAAGAGAGTGGATTGTACAAAATATGGCTGGCAAGAAGTTATTATAGAGAATGGAACCTGAGCAGAGCCCAAGCTGAGCTAGTGGATGAGGAATAGAAAGCTGTGATGCAGAAAGACCTGGGCAGAATTYGGCACTGGCAGAATTGGAGACAAAGCAAAGTTCTTAGCTGAGGTGTCTGGTACTATCACAAAGGACCTATTTTTKGKKTTTTTWWAATCTTTTCTTTCTTWCTTTCTCAAATCYAAGAGYAAYGACAAGCAAAGCAGGCTGTTGTRTGCAATATGCAACACAGTGTGTTTACTAACATAAAACTGTAAGTAAACCTGATGCAGCAAACTGCTTGTAATACTCACTAGAATGAAATTCTATTTAGCCTCCCAAGATAAGATTAATAATGGCAAATTAATTTATGCTCCTTCTAAACCAGTAGGCAGAGACATGCACCCAGAATAGTCACGATAATGTCTGGCTCACTTGTCTCCAGTGCAATAAATTTAGATGAGGTATTCTCTATGCAAATTGAAAACAGATATCTGATCCAAAAGAAAGCGATGCTGCACAAAACARTTTGCAGGGCTGTGTCAGGCTATACTGAGTAATGCTCCTATAAATTAGTGTGATATGAAATCCACCTAAGCCAAAAGCTKTCTCTTTTTGACCTACACCATAAGATACAAGATTATTTAAGTGACAGGATGGGTAATGAGTGCTGTAATTGGCCACACTTATTTTGTATTAAAATTACAGTGAGAGGTAAGATTAGAATARTGCAGTCACATAAGGATTTTACTTTTTTTTACATACAAGAACGAATCATTATAAATGAAGTAACAACAGATGAGGTCTAGAAAACTCAAAGGCTGAGACTTGTAGATAATGCAAAATCTCAGCTGCTTGTCTGAGTCTCCTGGTTACCTCAAATAGAGTAAAAGTATTGCAGGCAAAAGCACTTCTGACAGTTGTACTTTCAATAAAACCCAAAAATTGCACAAGGGGGATGCCCATCACCTTTCTGTCCATCTTTAATGTGCTAGGAAACCTTCCTGGATTTTAAAAATTAAAAAAAAATTAAAAATTGCAGTTTCAGCCCTGCAGAGATACCCCCTGGCACACTAATGGCCAAGAGGAAAGTTATCAAAAGAAAGTCTCTACCATTCTATACCCTGAAGTTATTTAGATGAGACTGAAGGACACTACTAGGTACCAGCTGGCTACAGTCCCTAGAGCAATATGTCAAATAAGCAGAGCCCAAACACTCTGTCATGCCCCTCTTCACACCTCCTGCCTAAAGGGTGAGGCTAGGGAACTGCTCACCACCTGACAGGTCACCTTTGCTGTATTTCCTTGAATTCTGGGCAAGATACACACATTTATTAGGGTCTTGGTGCATTGTCTGAGTGCTTTTCCTTTCTAGATTAAATTTGAATTACATGAAATGATAAAAAACCAGCATGTAGCCCAATAAGATCCGATGCATGCAAATGCATAGAAATCAGGTATGCCTACCTGAACCAGGAGCACAATGGAGAACCTAACTTTACTTACACAAAACTCTCCCAACAATAAACAAACAACACAAAAGCCAGATTACACATGCATTGGGAAGTTCATTGGCTGAGTGGCATCTTACCCATAAAATACCTTTATGCCTTCTGTGGATCTCCAGGGTTTGCAAGGTACCTCCCCCTACCATTATGAACACACCCACATGATCCAAGGCAGAAGAATTAGCCTGTCATTTTCCAGAACTGCAAATCTGAGCAAGTGCACACGGAGCTCCCAGTCATGAAGTAAAATCCAGCTTTCAAAGAATCAGTGAGGAGCAGCTATGGATTCAGAGACTGAGAAGTCTCTCCAGAGTTGCACAACTAAAGTCACTTCAGAGCAAAACAATCCGGATTCCCTTGCTGTCCCCACTTTAAGACTAAATTCCTCAGTAGTTCAGATGTTACCAGTTATACTTGGACAGCAAGATAAAATTGTTCAAATTATCCCAAAACATTATATTTAATTTAGAATCTCTTGGCTTCCAACAAGAACTGAAAAAAGCCCCGGATTTATTTTTTTTTTTAATGTCAAATGTGCCAACTGTTGCCTGCGATAATAAAAAAACCATGTAGTCCTTATATTTATGAGTTGGTTGTAAGCCCACTGGCACACTGTCTGCCTTGTCTCTTTTATGTTCTCAAACTGCAAAACCAAGCCCAAGACTAAAGGCATTACAGTTTAAATGTCACCAAAAGTAACTAAATAAATGTAATTCCAAATTATTTATATCCTACTGCTGCACATATCATTCTATAAGTGCATTTCAGTAAGGTCAGAATATAAAAATCCCATTACATTGAAAACATGAGCAGCATTTCAGATACCAATGGTTGTAGAGAGTCAGCCTGAAGCTCCTCAGACCCAGGAACTTTAGGAATGATAGAGTCCAAAAGAACACAACAAAAACAAAATAAAATATATGCTGTTCCCTTCAGTACTTGAACACCTTCAAACACATGAGGCAGATTCCTCAAATGAAAGGTTTCAATGGACATTGTGTAGCTGAAAGGATTTATCTTACTGTAAGCTTTTTTCTCATTGAATCAGCATAATTTTGACATACACCAATGTCTGTGGCAACTTATTTCACAGCCTATTGTTATTTCACAGCTTTACCTTGTCTATATRTATTATTTTAGTGTACTCTGGACAGAAAGGGGCTGGACTCAAAGGGGCTTTAATCAAGCACAACAAGGTAAATCAGCAAGGCATTTCAGCTTAGAAGCATAAAAACAGTCCCAACCCTTTGTGCCTTCTTGTTCTGTCAATTTTATGCTCAAGTATTTTGCTAGCACAAACCTGAAATTTGTTAATTTATATGGACAGTTCCAGAACATCTTGCACCTCTGGACTTACATCTAGCAAAATATATACTAAAAAACCATTTTTGTCTTAAAAAAAACCTCAATCAAATGCAACATCGGACATTTAATTAGTAAGTTGTCTTTATATGTTTTTTTTAGCCCAAAATAAATAGGCATCCACAGTTTTGCAGCTGAAATACTGTAAGATCTTAGAGCATTGGAAGTCAGAAACTGAAACAGTCATTAGCTTGCCATAAATGAAAAGGTCTGYCTTTGCCCTAGCTGAAAGAGGAGCCAAAAAAAATAAAAAAGCTGATAGAGCAAATGAAAGGGGGTTTCATCAAATCCTTGTGTTTGACCCATTTTTCATCTATAAAGGTCCCTTAGGCTGTCCTATAAAGTATAAAAGGCTTTAATAAAAGATTGAAGCCTTTAGCTATAAGCTGAAAGATAGTAAAATGTACATGGCTTTTAATGTAAAGGTATTAATATACATTTTGATTTTTTTTTTAGTCACAGATTTTAAGATAGTAGAACATGCAAAGTGAAAATAAGTTCATGGTCTATGCTGTTATTATCATACATATCCAGTATTAAAGGGAACACAGTGTTCCTGGTCTATGAAAAATAAATGCCATCATTGAAATCTGTACCAAATTAAAGCCATTTAGAAAACTAGAAATATTAAATTAACACATGTTGGAAAGAGACAGRCAATTCAGCATTGTACACAAGCAGGTCTTGTGAGGCAGCGGCTCAGAAAATCTAAAAAAATATTCATATGGGATTGAGCCCTTTTTTTTTTTAAAACCTGGGAAAACACCAGAAGAAGAGATGCAGCAGAGCTGGTATTCAAAAGTCACGAGCATTTTATGTTTAATAACAGTTGTCCAGTTAYAGCCAAATCAATTCCTCCAGCTCTGCATTAGGGTTTAACATATTCAGGTCTAACTTACATTAGGCTGTCAGGCRTATCTTTAAAGTGTTTTGCAGTTGCATGGCACTAATATTGTACCAAGATGTTTACAAGCACTGAGGAAATTCATATTCATATCACTGGAATTCTGGGTTTAGATTGGTGTCATGTACAATTTAGCTGAAGGAAATGAGCGCTGTTTGGGCTGGATAGGATGTGGATGTGCAATCCTCTTTTTTTCCCCCACCACTGGTGATAGCATGTGCCTCATTATGCTGACAAAGAGCTCACTCTGCTGCCTCTTTTCAGGACACTGGAACCCTTACAGATTGTTTTGTTTGCATTTYGCATTTCTTGAAAGCAGGCATTTCCTGAAAAGAAAAATCCGCCTTGGTCTCCTTTGAAAATCGACAAAAATCCAATTACAGCTTTAAAGTTAAGACTTGCAGGTATTACATTTGCCCTGAGAAAATGTGGAAGTGGTGGTTTGTGCCGGCACCTGAGGCATTACCTCAGTCACAGAAATRCAGCACCATTACAAGGGCTCCTATCAAGGAGTCAGTCACCATTATACATCTGCTGCTCAATATTCTTGTTAAAAAACCTCGGCTCTTTCAGAGCTTTGTACATCTGACTTTGTCACAGAGCTTGTCCCGAAATGATTGAAACTGAAATATATACATATATATATATAGGAGAAATCAGAAATGTTACAGAYGCACTGCAAGCCTAGAACTGTCAGTTCAGAATTTGAATTTTTTTACTTATTTGATGCAAGATGAAAGTGGTATCTTTCATTCTGTCTCCATAACATCATAAGCAACGGCATGTCCCCGAAGACAGTGACAGCACAGGGCATCAYCCTTGATAATTCAACAGATTGGTTACAGTCCTTACACTGGGAACTTTTCAGCTGAAGTGAATTTATCAAAATAACTGTATTTGTAATCTGAAAAAGAACTAGAGGGGTTTTTTAATGTGTTTTTATGCCTTTAATAATCTTGAGTCCCAGGAAAAATAAACTGACATAACCCCATCAATGAAACTATCAACATAATATACGTTTTTATCTCAAGTTCACAAGTAATTTCGTCCCACACTGACATTCCAATATGTCCTATGAGACGTCTTTGTGAACCTAAATTTCCAGAAAACAAAGCAAAGCATGTTACTGGTACACCCAAATTAACCTGCAGGTGTCCAGAAAGAAAAAAAACAATGTTTTCAGGGAAGTCTCAGTTATTCCTTGGTATTTTCTACATTAAACTTTCAGGATTAGTTGTTATTTTATAYAGTGTTTTCCCATCTCTCACTGTGTTTGAAAATGTTTTAGACAGGTGCTGATCTCAAACATATGACAGCAGCTAAAAGTCAAAGCAGAGTGTCAAAGAAGTATGAGTAACACCCTCATTCACATATTGTCATTGGAAGGAAATTTCATTGCCAGAACTGGACTGCCTGATGAAATGTGGGCATACCAGCCACTGCCTCATGTGATTAACTCCATAGATGGTGATTTTTGCTACTTTCAGGGRAAAAAAAAAATCAGCATAAGTAATAACAACAACAAAGAACTTTCATTGACATAATTTGCACAAAATTTTACCTGTATACCAAAAAGAGTCTCCCACTGTGAACTTTATATTGATGTTTCTCTGAGAGTTGCCAGGTATAACTTTACACTCAGCATGAACAAATCTAAGCATCTATTTTCCACCTTTCTAATCTTTTTTCCCACCTTTTCACCGCTCTAGTTAATTTTTCAGTCTCTATAAATACCATTAACTTATCTGCAATTCAAACCACAGACCCAGGTACTGCCTTCAATGCAGATCTTTCCCCAGCCCTCAAAATGCTAAGGTATTCTTATCTCACTTCAAATTTTCTAAAGGGAAGATTTTCTTTTGTGTCTGAACAGATGAAATTAGCACCTGGTTTGGTCTGGTTTGCAACACACTTCTATCTTCTCATCAGCCTCGACCTCCTCCATTTTACACCACGGAAATCCACTCAAAATGCTGCACAAAAATCAGTTTCCCTCCTAAATCCCACATACCCTGTCAATTCTGTTTTCCTTCAGCAGCTTTCTTTTCTCTCTGAATTAAATGAGAAATTATCTTCCTGTATCACTGGTTCCCTAAAGTGTCCTCCTCTTATTTTCCCAACCAGTTCTCCATCTGTTGAATTTTCAAAGATCTTCCTATAGTCTCCTTCTGAGGTCATCTTTAATAGTTGGAAACACTTGCAAATTTCAAAAAAAAACCCTGAAGTTCATCTTCATCTTCTCCAAATTTTACCAGAATAGTGCTGGAACATGAAATGTGTAAAACTTTGGTTCCATCCAAGAAGCAGATAGGATGCAAATATATTTGACCATGACAAATGGTCCTTCTGCTTCATTATAYGGCCTCAATTGTTTGTTCTACGTAACACTAATCCTAACACAAATTTTGCCCTCTTGCTTTGTGAAGGACTCTTTTTGCATGTTTTATCTTATTCCTGACAGTGGACACGTGGACAGAAGATATGCTAGAACAAAAAATCATCAAGCTGTGAACTTCAGTTCTCTATTGTGCACTATGGATTCCCATTATAATTTCACCCTCGAACCATCATTTTAAAATCTGAAGGTCGCATCAGTCCACTTTTCTGAACTCTTTTCTTTCCCCCCAACATATTTTTTTATTTGAAACAAAAAAAATCCCAGCCATTTTCAGCTGAAGACATCTAGAAACAAGTATGAATTCTCAATTCTTAGATGATTCAAAAAGGATAACACGTCACAAGCATTTCTGACAACTTCCAGTGAACCACTGACATTGGTTACCATCCAAAACCCTTTTAGGGCTATTTCTAGCACATTTCCATGAGACTTTTGATGAGCTTACCTCAAAATGTTTAAGTGAAAAATATACTGAAGCCCTGGGCTTTTCCTCTTCAGTAGTTGTGTTTGTATTCTCTATTATTCACAGACCCAACTTTTCTACAYGGTTTTCATTTTGCATATCAAAAAATAGTTTAATTATTTTTCTGCCATTGGTTTCATAGTGACTGGTAGATGTAAAAGAATTCCTGAGGAAATGCTCACCTCGTTTGGAAAACCACCAAAAATCCCATTTCTTTCTTCCCTACGATAACTCCTTGTGACACTAAATCTTTTCAAAAACACAGAATATATTTACTTTCAATAGCCCTATACTCTCTTTGTAGTTAATCTTACTTTTACTTACTTTTTCGTTATTACTGCAAAGTTGCCACTTTTTACCATCACTCACCTTCTTCAGCTCCTCATGAACTGCTTCTCAGAAAACCATAAAATGTCAGAGTATTGCAATTTTTCAGGCATGTTGGAGAAATTAAAATATGCAAATGAATTTATTGTATGCAACGCTGAAATATCTGTATCAAAAAGCTGATTCCTTCATTACTGAAAGTCCAATGAGATTCAGCTTGACATTTAGCACCGTAATAGTCATTGCTCAAATTGCACTTTGCACTGGGAAGTTCAAACTGAGAAACTCTCCCAAGTAAAAATGTTGATGTTCAGATAATTAACATTTTAAAMGGGTTTTTTTGAAAATGACTCTTTYCTGCAGACTTCCCTAAAAGCTATATACAGGCTCACTTAAAGGGAAAATATAATTAGGCAGGATTTAGGAGGTCCCACTGGCTACTTCAAGCTCTATCTTCCCTTCAAAAGGAAACCAAAGCCATTTGCACAGTATTGTTTAGTTTTGTACCAAGATTTCCTAATATTTAACRGAGGTGCTGGAAACCCAAAGCAGCTTTAAACAACCAGGGAACAATGTAAAGCCAGAAGTGAAAATATTTAAAAGAAAAGYAAAGAGGATTTCAAATCCATTTTACACAGCTACATCTGCTGTGACAGTTTATTGAGCTGCAAGGAAAGGGATTTTTTCCCTTTCTGAAATATTTACCATAAGCTAAATAGAATTGTCACAGTGTCTCAAACCAGTGCTGTTGGAAAACTGAGCATTAGCATTCTCACACGAGAACATTGCTTGGTTGATGCATCGAGCTAAAGGGTGAGCAAAATCAGATCCAAATGGGAGCCAAACCTGCGGCATTCAGATCTGCACAAGGAAGTGAAAATGGGATAAAAACTGGAGAGAGGAAGTTACAGGCTTTGTGCATTAATGGATGGAAAGCAGGAGAAAATCTGCCATTTTTGGAGAGTTTCCAACCTTCGATGATGTACTATACAGCAAACACCTACATTTGAACCTTTTCAGGAAAAAATGAACAATTTCATGAGGGTTTTCTCTTTGAGTTGGCGACCACCTTGGTTAAGGAAAGTAATGTGTAAAATAATGGCGTGGAGGTTTTTTTGTGGGTGGTTGTTTGTTGTTTTTGTTTTTTTTTTAATTATTATTATTATTTTTTTTTTATTATTTCTGAAACAATTAATGTAAGGTATGATCATTTAAGTTGCATCATTCCCAAGTGCTGTATTACTGATTTGGTAGAAAAGCAGGAAAGCAGGAACAGAAACCCCTTCTCCTCCCGGCTAGCCTGTCACTGAAAATATCTCTGCCAAAACCACACACCAACCACCAAGATTCTAAGAGACATCATTCTTCTAAATCCTTCTCTGCTCAATCCTTGTTAAATTTGCAGTCACGTAAAAAAAAGTGTGCATAATAACAAAATAAAGGTTTGGACCTCAGAACTGGGCATTTACTTCAGTGGATCAGTTCCCACAATAAAGTAACCATGACAATGCCCAGTTTTATTTCCTCCATGTAAACAGGGCAGCCAGATGGAGTACAGGAGAGAAGAGAGTGAGGGGAAAACACACGGGAGCAAGAGGCAAATCCCACCTGTCTGATTCCTGCAAACTTCTGCAGAAGTTAACAAACTACCTTGGTGAATCAGGCACCAGCCCCTTGCTTTTTCCCTTGATGTTTAAAGAGAAGTCACTGCAGTCCGTGTGTGTGCCACACAGTTAGGCCCTGGAATAAAGATATTGACCTTTAAAAGCTTGTTCCTAATTAAAGTTACCCCTGTGAAAGCACACAAGTAGTTCTGGCACCTTTGGCCRTTCGTGGCTATTAACTGCTACCTGAAAAAGCACTGCACGCAACACAGTCTGCAATTAAATGTTCTTTAAAGTTCTGTTCCTTTTAAACAAGTGAGAAATTGTGCACAATATTTATTGCCTTCTTTCAAGTCCTCTGGAAATATTTTCAACTCTTAATTAGACTTAAAAGGAGAGAACAAACCCCTATGATGTTGACAGGAAATTTTGACGTTAATTACTGCATTGAAAGTCAAAGGTTTTATCATTGTATGTCACATCTCTAAGAAGCTATTACATGGGGTCTAAGAAACCRAAATGTAAGCTGTGTCATGAATCACTGGTAGCACTAATTTTCCTATTATATGTTCTATTTCTAGAAATTAATTTGTGCTGGAATTTATTCAAGCATAAGTTGCTGTGTCCTCTCCTTACAATAATATATGAAGGTTCCTCGGATATTTTCATGACCATCACAGGACCTTCAGTTTCTTACCAAAGGCTGAACAGAGCTCTAGCCCTTCWCTTTTTTTTTCATAATTCAACTTCTTCTTTTCGGGAGAGGTTGTAAGGTTGAAGAATGGAGATGATCAATAGGAATTTTCTTTTCCAACCAGTTATGACTTTGATGAAACTTACGGATTAAGTATCTTTTGTAAAAAATTGCATCAGCAGAAAAAGGACATCATCATATATTTGGTATGCCAGGCTTCAGAATTCAGAACATATTTGAAAATCAAAGCTAAATTAATAAAATGAAAGAAGGATAATACCTCTGAAAAAAATGAATTGAGGTCTTGATTTAAGGCTGGGAAGTAACGAGCAATATCAGAAAACTAATGTTTAAATGGGAAGGTCTTTCACTTCTAAAGCCAAATGGCTGGGGGCAGAGAAGAACTTAGTCTCTCTAGGATATTACACCCATTCAAAGAACAATATTGCAGTTTCATTTCCAGCTTGACCAGCACTGAAAAGCTCTCACGTGGCCTATTATCACTGAAAACATCATAGATTTGTTTGTTTGGGGTTTTTTTAATATTGACATAGGGATGATAAGAATATCCACTGGTCATAAGAAGGTGGAACAATTACCTAATTAAGTCAAAACTGCAGGAAATTAGGCATATTCATGAAATATGCATGGGTAATAGATCAGTTTATTTTCCTGCCTGCTGTTTTTATCTGCAGCTCATATGCTAAAGGGGAGGAGAGACACAGGAAGAGAAATAGGAGTGGGAAAGCAAGAGCAAGGAAGACTGGTGTGCTGCATCTGCTTTGCAACTTAAACGATTAAATAAATAATGAAAAGCAACTTCAGTTTCAATTGCTTAGTGTTGCATGAGGGATATATTCATTATATATTTCTGATATTTAAAACTAACATTTTTTCATATATAAACAAATTTTCAATTATGTATGTTATAAAGGTGCATAGGCTCCAGTTGAGCTTTATTATAAAAAACCTAAGACTTTCAACTGAGGTACATCAGTGCCACATTTAACCCATCCACTGAGTTCTATAATCTTGAYATTACTCCATGCCTGGTTTTCAGATCTCTAAATAGAGGCCTCTAGTGCTGAGGAAATTCTATTCCTTTTATTCTCTRTCTACATTCTGTGACCCTGCCCCTCTGCTTACACTGGCAACTTTCTGATTACTCTAGATTCTTCTCTACTTTTCATAACACTCTCTGGAGTCTGGGAARTGTGTAATTCAGTCTCCCTGAACCTTTCAGTGAAGGAAAGGACAAACAAATGGCTGAATAYCTGCTTTTAACCTGTTGGAGAAGTTTTTCAGTATTACTTCCCCTATCAAACTCCTTTGTAAAGAAATGCAGAAGAAATGAGAACAAAAAGTCAGCTACTAAAGAAGGATKATGAGTACCCTATGCTGAAGTCCCATTAACAAGCCAAAATGATGGKAAAGTCATCACAGAAACTTCTGAATAGAAAAGGGTGAGGAGTGAGGTGCCAAGAGTGATCTCTTTATATACAAAGACAATTATKTTGCATGTAATACACTGCCCTTAACATGAATTGATGAAACACCCCAGTTAATGAGAACAAGAAGCACTAACATCAGCATTCAAGACAATGTCCCTGAGAAATTCTGCACTCCTTTTCATATCTAATGCACAAGTGATGCACATAGTGTAAATCTTCAYATATTTACCCTCAGGAATAACACAGAACATCAAAAATTGAACTGATATCCAAATAAAGAGGATATTTACTTCGAATGAAGAAAAGGAAGTATCTTTACAGCAGGTTTCTAGCAGCTTTTCACGTCTATAGTATATAAATTATCAAATGAGCTAAATTTAAAACCATCCTATCAGTGTGTCAAATCCTATACTGTGTCAAATCTAACCATGGTTCATTTAACTCAGTAATTTTATCAAAGTGGATTCAGTAAACCAACAAGTTGGGAGTGGTCTTTTTGGTAGCCCTCACCTCAGCCACTGAGCCCCCTCAGAGTGGGGATCTTTACAAATATTTGTCTTGCATTTTCAGCACACTCATCCAACCAAGAACAACTCCAGACAGTGAAGAGCAGTGCTAACAGAGGCCTTTTTCCGTGGTGGATCTTTCCTTTAAGAATACGGACACTACAAGGACCACAGAAGTGCATCACTACCACAGGCTTCAAAACCAGCCTCTAGCATCTTTTTCACATGCTCTGCTTCAAGCTCTCAGCCAACTTCAGTTCACCTTTTGCACCACAATCCCTGGGTTGGGATTCAAGTGAAGGACACAACAATCCTGGGAAAAGTCTCTGTGCTCCGTGTACTGCTGGATTCCACTTTGGAGGGCTTGTTTTACAGGTGGGGAGGCACTGAGGCTCTCATTAAACCTTTCTCATTGCTACCTGAGCTTATGCATGAAGCCACCATAAAGAAATWATTTCACCCTTTCAGCCTCTCTCTGTTAATTATCAAGTGTCTGACTGATTGCTCATGATTGATGACTGATGGGGAGAAGATTCTGCAGGTGTTAATGGGCTGGGTGACGTGAGTGACACAGGAAAGAAGTGGCCCAGCATTTCATCAAAGTATGATTGCTGGTGTTGCCTGTAAATGGTTTTCCTCATGGTGGAGTGTGCATGAATCTGCATTATAAACTGAAAATGGAAATTTCTGCGATGCAACAGCACTAAAAAGAGTATTACTAAAGAAGGATAATTATTTCTGATCTTCAGTTTTGATTTTTTTTTGTTTATTTTGACTTTCAAGTGACTCAGAAGGCACAGTCAAGTGAAAAAGAACTCCAAGTGGAATAATCAAATTAAATATTATGAACTGAATTCAGCATCAGAAAAGAAATCTTGCAATGTAATCCAAAATCTATCTCAACAACGTTCTATAATTATGAGGAGAAACACATTCACATGAAAGCCTTAAATCATTTTTTAATTTAATCAAACAAAATTTAATCTTAGGTAACAAAATGACTTCTGAGACTTGAGAAACGCAAATGAGTTTTCTTTAAAATACAAAAATCCAACTTTGAAACCGATTTCTAACYAACTAAACCACAGAGCCACAATCCTGATGTCTGATGCTTTGGTGAACTCTATGCTATTCATATGTTTTCATATGCTGTTCATATCTTGTTTTCATATGTTCATAAGCATCCTAAATTTAGCTATCTCTTCTTGGAAGTAGATCCTGAGGGGGGTAGGCTGGTGTTTCTGCCTACAGTGAAACTTTCTTTCACTTCAGWATGAGAAATCAGAATACCTAAGAAAGAAATTTTCTATAAACTTTGGGTATTATGTAAATTGATGCAATCCATTGCATCCATGGGACACACCCAAGTGAAAGGACTAACCCAGTTAATAAAAGGATTCCTGCACACACACTTGTAGAGTATGGATAAGAAATAGATGCTCTGAACATGTTTTCACTTCAGTTCCATCTGTGTATTCTATAAACTTACATTTTCCTACTTCCTAAAGAGGATAAATTCCTAGAAACAAAGAAAAAATCTCCTTCCAACAGAAAATCCATAGAGAGATTTTAGARTGTTTATGAAAACATCTTAATAAATGAGTGAATGTGCAAGAGGAGACTTCTTTATATAAAATGAATGCTTAAAAATGGTTCCAGAAGTTAGTTAAGATTTTGATGTTGTTTCAAAACCACAGTTTTAAAGTAGAAAAATTAATAAGGTAGAGAGTATATACAGTCATATGCAAATAGATACTTGTAATTGTAGTTCCAATGAATCTKTTCTTTATGGAAACATTTAAAACTTCTTTTTTATAAATACAGAAGTCATTTAGCAGGYAAATATATAATATACATATTATATCAAATTGTTAAACAATTTAGAAAATCAAGCTAGGTTTGTGCTAAARTGTGTATTCATTTTGAAATATTACTTATAATTTTCATTTGTTATCACATATCTGCGCTTGTAAAGCAAGATAAGTTTGATGCAACCATCTCCTATAAATTATCAAATAAGCAACTTCTGAATTTCTTGTCATTATTTCATTCCTATAATTCYTACTGAAATTCGTAAAATCCAACTTTGGGACTTCTTGAAATTTCCACCAGTTTTCTGTTTGAAGGTTGATATGATAAATTAATTCCAAACCCAAAGTTCGAATCATGTTAATCTAACACTAGGAAAAAGAGAGTATCCCAAATTAAGTATAACACAAAATCTGTTGCATTTACAAAGGTACAGTAATTGTTTACTGTTTGTAATTTAATTACTTTTAGGCTTCAGAAATTTAAATTTCAACTTACAGAAGCAGGAAACACCATATGCTGCTCACATCAAGAAGTGTTTAGAGAAGAGTTTAATTAAAAGTAGCTCTTGAGTTTTAAAAGCAGTTACTAATAGTAGGTATAAAACTCAAACTTCCTTTCAAGTTCCAATAGGATTTCCACTTCTAAATTCAGTAAGAGCTGCTGTAAAATCACATTCTCCTCTCTCTACCACATTGACAACTCTTTTGTGAAAACCTCTTGCTTAAATGGATTCTTTTTGAGTCAAAACCATGAACTCCTCAAGGACAATGAGTGTGTGTAAACTCTTCTGTGGGAACAAAACTATTTTAGAGTAATCAAATTACTGAAAGATTTTACTTTAAATAAGAACAGCAAGTTAGACATCTGTCCTTTACTAGACTTCAATATGTTCAAGCTGAAAATCCATTTTAATGACTTCAAGAAAACTGGTAGTTAAAAGAGAGCTTTTTACAAGGAAAAATGGAAAAGGGAGTTGCCCTCATAGCTGCAAGAATAAGAAACTTGGGACAGATGGGTAAGAGAGTTTTTGATCAAGTTAGAGATTCCAAAAAATTAATTTCCTTCCTCTCTTCCTCAACCAAACAAATATATCAAAACAAATATTCTTGCTGCTTTCAGTAGTGATTGGATACAGCTTCAAGACTTGTAACAAAACTTAACAACAAAAGCTAAAGAAAAAGGGAAATTAGTGAAAAAAAGGCATATCAATGATCTCAGCAATAAAGTTGCTGAGTTCAAGAATTGAGAAACACGGGAATATACAGGAGGAGCATGGAGTTTTGTGCTGCATCCCAAGCAGCCCAGAGCACATTATCCTGGATTACATTTTCCTGTAAAGAGAAAATTTACAATCCCCTGCTTAAGTGGCAGTCAGAAATCATGATTTCCTGACAGTAACACGTGACCATCACAAATCAAGCCTTCTGAAGGCAGCAGTTCTGGTTGCTACACATCCTACGAAGAATGGCAGTTCCATAGAGGAAAACATTGGGAATTACCACACTTAAATATTGTGATACAGACCACAGATTTCTATTGTTCAGGTCTGAACAGGTGTGGGTTTTTTTGTATGTACTCCAAAGAAAAAGGATCTGCAAGGGACATGCATAGCTGAAAAATATAAATGCACACACATATATCTGGCATGCATACATTTGTTGTCTCCATAACACCAGCAGACTGTCACTTCCCTAACCYACCAGACTGTATCACAATCATTTCCCACCTTCACTAGAACAAAATTTAAAAATATTAGGTATTACATCTCATGWATGCTGTTAGTATTGCTGCACATTTGTAAGAAGCTGATTGCAAAGAGAGAACATCTCTACAACCAGCTTTTGACAAATAATTTTTTGTGGAAGGATATTCCAAGTATTAGTTTCCATCCTTTATTCTCTCTTTTTTTTTTTTTTTTTTGGGGTCTTCCTATCCTAAAGGGAAGGTAGAACATATGGAATTGTCTTGAGAACCTGATTCAGTCTATTCACTGCTGTTT
>QVAJ01000464.1:96017-148509 GCA_003546035.1 Mixornis gularis | reverse complement strand
ATTCCAGTTCACAGACTTAAATCTTTGGGGAATTTGTCTTCATGACAGCAGTTTCTAATAAACACTGTAGTCTCATGGTTCTTACTAATGAAAGAAGACATTTTTATGGACTGAAAAAAAGGGAAAATGTAAAGGGGGAAAAAAAGTTTGTTTCTGAGCTCTAAGGCTAGAGCATTTACAGCATTTAATGGTATTTATTGAAAAATGCTTATGTTTATTCTTTTGAAAAACAAATACTTTTTGTAAGGGAAAATTAAAATATTTTTTTATTATTATTACTGCATTTACTGAATGCTTCTGTCAGCCACACACACAATCCAACATCCAATGCACCATTCAGTAAGCCAGCAGTATCCTTTTCAAGGATGTGTTAGGGACCACAATAAACAGGAGTCMAGAGGAAGAATGTTACTACAGGAGGTAAATGAGTTATATTTTCACGGCCTGAAAGAACGAAGTAGAATTTTGGTAGAAAACTGTGAAGTACTGTCAGATGAAAGAAGCAAAACCATTAAGTTTAATGGCAGAAATAGATGGGGGAAAAAAAAAAATAAGTGAACTGCACTACTTAAGAGTCTTAAAACTGTCTGAACTGTTTAATTGACTAAATGACCCTATAGTTCCAATGTTATTAGCATAGTCACAATATGCCTAAATATGTCAAAATCATGTTCATTTTTTGTAGTCATTCTTCAAATCCAGTTTTATAAAAACTATGTGAGTCCAAAGTAATGTTTTCAGCCTCCTGTTCTTGAGGGTTTTGTTCAGTTTGTTCGTGAAATCAAGTCTATAAATAACATTTACTGCTTTCAGATAAATTGAGAAGTTGTTAGACCAACCAGAAAAGTGAAAAATTGATTAGAAATGTAGTATTACCAACTTCAGGCCATCATCATTGCCACTTCTGATGACCTCCATAGTGACCATTAGAGCATCTATCTGGCCTGCCTAGCATTTAGGATTAACATTAATCAAGGACCAGGCTAGATTTCAGAATTCAGTCCACCAAAATCATCTCCAGGGATCTTTCTTTCTAGCCCCTACCATGACTGCTTGCTTCATGCCTCCAGGTATGAGAAGCTTTAGGCCTAATTAATTTTATCCCATGTAATGTAGCTGCCTGTGTTCTCATTACCTGCATAGATATCTAATCCCACTAAGCTCTTTACTTTCCTGGTATTTTATGGCAATAATTTCTATAAGCTAATTATATATAGGGTAGAAAAACGCTTTCTTTAAATCTCTGTCATGTCTCTCCACACGAGCTTAATCTCCCACAGTTCTAAGACTAATTTTGTACCCCTCAGAAATCCCTTGCTTGGAATTCAGACCCCTAATAATTTAGCTGATAAGCYTCAAGGTCTCTGGCCATGGCTTCTTCCCAATAAATAAACTTGGATCTCAGAGAAGACATCCAACATTTTCCTTTGCTAATTTAGTTCACCTGTAACATTTTCTTATCATCCAAAGCAACCGGCCCTGTGTGTTCACCAAAGCAATCATACTTGTCATTTCCTGGTTTTGGTTTGGAAATGTGTGCCCTCAGCTGACCAGTTCTCACRTGTCTAACATCAGTTGTTACTATATCTCTCTTTTCTACCTGTCCTTGACAGCACTTCAGACCAAAAGGACTTTGTGACTTCACCTATGTGTAATGGTTTCTTCAACTCCTTCTCCAGAAACTGATCTTCCCCTATCAAGATCATTTATTTATCCCATAAGTTCCCGTCCTTATTGTCTTGTTATCTTCACACAGTGATATTTCAGACAAACTTTTCCAAACTTTTTGATAAGGTTTTACATTTGAATAGTAGGTTCTGGCTGAACTATGAACCACAGAGAAGGAAAGCAAAGGAAAGACAAAGCTTATACAATAGAGAGCATCTATTGGTTTAAGATCACCAAAATTCTGGAAAGCAGAAGCTGGCAGAACTTCCTGATGAATGCAAAACAGCATTTATCTTTAGGCTTAACCATGGAKTAATCTACTATAATTCTCTAGCATTCATTTCTCCAAAATATTTTGGGGAGAAAGCAACCATCAAAGTCTTTATACATCATTCATACACATCTCATTTCTTCTCTACTTCATTAGGAAATATTTGTAGGTGTTCTCTATGGCATGTGAGAATTCTTTTTTAAAAAATGTTTTGATTACATTTCTCAAAAATTGACACATTGTCTGATGGCAAGATGCTAATTCAAAAAAAGATACTGTTTCTTTTATTATCTAATTTGTCAGAATGACAGATCAAGTTAGCAATTTTTAAATGACACTTGATTGAAATGTAAGCACATTTTAATTAAATATTTTATGTACAAATGAAGCCTATATTAGTAGACCAAAAGCTGTGAATATAATCACAGCTAAGTTTCCTTGATCTAGACACATTTTGTGTTTTCATACACATGCCTGAAATGCTATTTTTTTTTCCTCTAGTTGAGGATTCTCTTTTTTTCAATAAATCCACTGTTAAAATTAAGAAAACACTGTCACAGAATCACCTTTTAATTGTACAAATTGTATTGCCTTCAGGACACATGAGTTAATAAAAAAAAATTTAATAAATAAAGCATAGAGCATAATTTACTTTGAGTAATTAAACAGAATCCTGAAGGGCCATGATGGTCTCTGTTACCAACAGGTAAATCTTCTGAGAGACACAGTAAAGTATTTTCCATCAACAAAGCTGGACCCCATAATCAAATAATGGATTAAGTGGGAGTCATGGTTTCACACTAGCCACTGTGAAGAAAATTAATGCYACCTCAGCCAAAGCAGCACAGTAAAATATACATCCAATAAAATAGAGTAAAACTCTATGTGGAGAGTACAATTATCTATAGATGGTCTTTGTTGAGCTGTGTMGGCTTTAATGTGACCTTGTCTGACCACTTACTAAAATGTAATTCTCCATCTTGTCCCAGTTGGTGACAACCACAGTTTGGTGGTGAGCGATGCCACAGCCACTTGGTGGCCAGTCACCAGCGGTGGTTTCCCTACTGATGCCTTAAGTTTTAGCTTCCATGTTTTTCAGATTCTGTGCTGCCTAGGGGTGCAGTTCTGAACTTCATGTTAAGTGCTGCCAGTCAGCTCTCTTCACAGAGTAGGTAGACAAAACAAATCCTTTTCCTGCTGGAGACCAAGGACAAGGAGTACAGCTTTCAGGCCCAAAAGCACAAACAACAGTGGACTGAAGAGAGAAACAAGAAGGATGAGACTTCACAACCCAAAGTTGTAATCGGACAATTAAACTCCAATATGCAAATAGACCAAAAGTTATAAAAGCATGAGACCTCATGACCAGTTGTCCATTTTGTGACTATTTTGGGTCCACCTTGGGCATAGCCCTGGTCAGGCTCCTGTCCTGCCCAAGGTGTACCCTAAAGGCCTTTCAATAAATACCTACTTTATTCTCCGGCTCTGTCCAGTCTCTGTTTCAGGTCAGCCTTCAAGGCATCACTACAGCTCAGTACTGGGGCCAGTTCTGGTTAACACCTTTACCAATGGTCTGGATGTGGGGATCAAGTGCACACTCATTAAATTCATGGATGACACTAAGTCAGGCAGAGAGTTTTGATCTGATGGAAGGTAGGAAGGCTGTGCAGGAGGGACGTGGACAGGCTGGCAAGATGGGCCAAGGCCAGTGATAAGAGGCTTRATAAGGCAGAGKGCCAGGCCCTGCACTTGGGTCACAACAATTCCATGCAACACTACAGGCKGGGGGCAGAGTGGTTGGAAAGCAGCCCAGTGGAAAAGAAAAAGTGGAAAACGTCAACAGCACCTGAAGGTGACCCAGCTGTGTCCAGGTGGCCAAGAAGGCCAATGGAACCTGGCTTGTATAAAACATAGTGTGGCCAGCAGGACCAGGGCAGTGATGGTCCCTCTGGACTCAGCACTGGTTGAGGCCACACTTTTTTTCCTTCAGTGGATTCTATACTATGTTAGCTCATTTCAAAGATACATCATTAATTTAACTACGTCCAACCTTTCTTTAAAGCAACTTGGAAGTCTAAAATGCTTTATCTGTCATGGTATCAGATTTTCAGGATTGTCATTGTCATAGATACACAGCCTCTGTGAGCTGCAGATGTRTTTGCTGAGGAGAAAAGTCCAGCCCCTTTCCAGGGCATTGATTTCTTTTTGAGAGGATTAGCCTACTATGACAGAGTTCCTTGTATCTGCAGAGAAAACAAAACACAGCAGCCTACAAAATGRGATTTTAGAATAATTTGGGCCATCTAAGTAGCCAAAGTCATTAAAAAAATTAGGTCATTAAGCTTTAACGAAAGAAGCTTTCTTCACTGTATTATCACCACTGAAATCACAGTTTATTGCCCTAGTTTACAGAATCTAAAGAAAAATCCTTCAGCAAASAGAGATGGGAAACATATGATGTGATACAAACCCAAAACTTATTGCTGCTTAAACTCATTACTGCTCCCCAAAATTAACATWAGTAGTGTGTGTCTTCCTTCTGGCCAACCTGCTTCTGAAGTTCTAGCCAAATCTATTCTGACCATCCTTTTTATAAGAAACTTCTTTCTGAGGTCTGAAATAAAACTGTGCTATTCTATATTAACATTGCAGAGGTTAGAATAATTAGATGGCACCTTCTAGGATTCTTTTTCTTCCACATCACAAGTAAAACACCTCAAAAATAATTTGGGCATCTAGAAGACCAAAGCTACACATTTCCRCACAATTACTTTGATGTTGAATTTAGTTTATATTCATCCAAGAAGTCCAGGCAAAGTTTAAAATACTGTGAAGTGTACCATCTATTGAAGCCTGGAACACATACCTTGCAGTTTTATTCTTTCTCTGGAGGTCCATCAACCTCTGATGGAATTACCATAGAGAGTAGTACTACTGAATTAAGTGGTGGCCAAATCAAGTTAATTTTTATGAATAATTTCAAAATTTTTGATGGATTTTATTGATTTTATCTCAAATAACTGATGATCTAATATGCATTTTAAGGGGTTGTCAGTCATTTGATATAAATATCACCACAGGAACAAGCCAACAAGAAGTACAGTSCAGTCTCTAGGAAACCATCAATCAGTTTTAAACAAAGTTAACACACGGCTGTCTGTAGTAGCTTGGTTTCAAAACAATAAACCATMTGCCTCATTAAATCATCAATACTACTCATCCTTTACCTCCTCTTGGTTAATATGTTCCTCTCCAAACTGTTCAGCTGTAGCCAGGCCTAATTCTCCATCCTTTTAAGAGCTGTTCCTCCTCTGAATAACCAAACCTCATCAGCTGGCTCTCTCACTCAGGGACTGATGCCCACTCTCCCCTTGCAGCTGGAATAAAACATTCCATTATTACCTTCCCACTTGGGAAGGTGAATACCATRGGCAGAGACTAGCAGGGGAAAGCAGTGGCTGACAGAAAATATGTATCTTCACAAAAAAATGAGAAATATTATGAGTGGTTCTTTGTCCTAATATACAGACTAGAAAGCATCTCCGCTCAAGAAATCTTTCCAGCTAGGTCAGTCAAAAAACACTGCTAATATTCTCTTATGAAAACTCCAGCAAACAAAAAAAATCTCTCATCTTACAGAAGGCACTCTGGATTTTTGTTAACCAGAAGTTGACCTGCTACATAATGGAGATTTTATTGCAGAGTGAAGAGATGGATGAGACAAATATTTGATAGAAAAGGTAAAAATATATCAAAATACATTTAGAATTCAAAATACATTTCCCTGGAATAGAATGAGCTGATAAATCTACAATGTGTGGCCTAAAGTATGAGTCAAACAAGACCAGAGTGGTAAAGCCTATCCAGAATAACAAATATCTCGGAAGTTTTATATCAAGACTATCAAAATAACAGGAAACATCAGAATAATTACAAGTGACACTAGGATAAAAGCACRACAATTATCAGAGGCAGTCAGAAATGTTTAGCAGAGAGTTCTTAAGAGGAAATAAAATCTGCAGAGAGTCCTTGGATTTTGTGGAGGAAACCCAATTTCATAAAATTCCCAGAGAATATTTCTTGTTAGTGACAGATATTTGACTAGCAGCTGCTTACAAACTTCAAAAAACAGTGACTCCTTTATCTCAGTGGACAAACTATACCAGTGCATAACTATGTTTACGTGCACAAAATTTAGATTTGCTTTTAGAAGTGTGCCTGCATGCCCCAAATGGGCAAAGCATTTAATGGGATGACCTGCTCAGCACTGAGGGAAGACAGSAGCTTAATCTAAACAGTTTTGTTTATATATGTAAATACGATGTTTTCAGTTCCTTCAATAACACTGGTGATGTAGTCTCAGTCTGTAATTTGCTCTAAACCCCATATTCTGAGGAATTACTGCTGGGTTATTACCCTCTAAGCACATCATTTGTCAGAAGGATGTAATTCGAAAGGGGAAAAACCATAAGAGAAAAAAACAACCAAACAAGCAAGAACCTGTTGAGTCMAATTTTCTTGTTCTAATCTCAGAAATAACTGGAGCCCTCTAGGACTGACATCATAAACAACCAGGAGGAACTTTCAACACGAACACTAGACTCATTAATAGAAGGGAATTGGACTCGGGATAGATCCTGCCCTGATCAATGAACACTGCCAATCTGACAATGCACCACCCATCAAATAACTTCACAAGTTTTATCTTGTTCAATAAGCAAAATGCTGATTTTCTCCATTTTCTCAGAGAAATAAGGGGGTTTGGAGGAATTTATGAAAATCAGTTTTTTCCTTGATCTTTCATGCTGTGGAAAAAGTTAAGTCTTGGACTCCTTTAAAGACCACGCCATTGCTATTGACTTGGAGTTCTGTGAAAAATTTTTATTCTAGATGTTTTATTCCAAACATTTCTGGTTTAATCAGAAAATTTACTGAGCTATTGTATTCCATAAGAATTCATCTACCTTTGGTCCCTCCTTTCCCTCCCTCTCTGTATTTACAATAGCTATTGTGTCATTTTGTTACATAGCAGTTACTGAAAATTCAAGTTTCTTTTTTTATAGTAGTGATAGATGCATAGACTAAGCCACAGAAAAGTAAACTTGACAACATTTTCTTCTTCTCACTCAATTTCTAATTTGTTTCTACCTTGACTCTTTCTCCAGTTAACAAAAAAATGCTACCTYTGAGCTCATATCAATTTTAATATTTACAACCTGCCAAAATGATTCACATTCCTCACTGAAGCCTTAGCTCACGTCTTTAATTRATCAGGTCCCAAATCCCTTTCTTTAATATAAGCATTTAATCAATCTCTTAGAGCTGGCAACATCCCTCACAGTAGGTAAGAAGACATTTTTAGTACAGACAAAATCAAAATACTTAATTCCTATTTAGCTAAGCATTGATCAACAACGCTCTTTGGAATTTTCAAGAGACCTTATATAAATAATTAGGTGGAAGTAAGAGGCAATACTGTGACAAAAAGGTGTTTCTTAGCATTGGTGTCAGGCTGCACCTTTCCTGGTGAGCACAAGCACACATGGAACCGCCTGCCTCAGCTGGAGCTCTCCAAGTGCTTCTGTGCAAGACTGAGGTCTCACCTTTGGAATTACACAGCTTCTTCATCCTTCCCCACCTCTGTGCTCCCAACTTACTGACAGAAGAGACAAAAGGCAAGAGCCTTTTGTCTAAATTTCACTCCATGAGAAAAACTTAAATGGTGACAAATAAGGCTGCTCAGGTTCGGAAATGTTTCTCCGGAAATCAAATGAAAATGGTTTGTGAAAACAGAAAGCTTAAGACAAATTACTTTAGGTAAATAAATACAGGTTTCTGCAAGCCCAAGGTCTGTAGTAATGCATTCCCTCCTAACAGCTTTATACTTATTTCAAAGAGTGAAAGATACAAGCTGAAGACAGAAAACACAAGATTCCCCAGCCCTGAGTGATCCTGCCAGCCACGAGACAAGCAGCCCCGCAGGACAAATGCTAACTGTCCTGTTTACTGTTAACTGAATGTCAATGAAAAATACAAGAAAAAATTGTGATTTGTATGTTTCCATTATTCACCTTGCTCCTTTCTATCAGCCTTACTTAGTTAACATAACCAGATAAACACACAGACGTATCCTTAACTAGAGAAGGAAAGCCAACCAAGAAATTCTTGCAATTCATTGCCTAAGATGTCCCAAGCTGCAGTGACCACAAAGGTTTTATAGCGCCTTGACCAGATTTAAACATCCTCATTTACATCTCATCCTTCAGACAATATACTTAGGCCAACTGCACATTTAATTTCTCACTTTTATAAAGTTTGACTTTTCCACCTCAGCATATCTTAAAAAAAGAAGACATTTCTTGAATAATAAAATCACTACTTTCAAGGATACAAGAGATGATTTGATGATCGTTTTTTAAAACAGGAAGTTAACCTTTTAAACTGTGGAGTTGATGGCATAAATTTATATCAATATATAAATGCTCTAGTGCACCTTTATTACCATTTTGAAATGCTGATTTCTAACAGTTGTTCCGAAACYATGCGGCAAACCTCGAGGTCAGAATTTGATAGGAGCACCTGACTTTTCTGTCAGTCATTACCAAGAAAAAAACCTGTAGACTGATTTTTAACACCAGTAATTTAAGGGTTAGGCTTAGTTTGAGATCAAATCCAGTAATTTTTGGTTGTTTTTAGTAAAATGTATTTTTACGATGTTAGGAATATTTCCAGACCTTGATGGACAAGGATTCATTTGAGTTTCATATTTAAAGGTAATATTATATGTGCTTACACTCCTACATTTTTGCTTCTTCTATTTTGCTTGTTTTTAGTGAAATACAAATACCTTCTTGTTTACTGAATATAAAATAAGAACAGGATAACATCTCTTTGCAAACACATCTGGGTGAGCAGGCTTTGCTCCTGTGGGTAATTCTTTCAATAGAGCTACTCCCATGAAAAAGCAGCTCATGTGGGTGTGCAGTGAGTTGCTGCACAGTGAAGGCTGTTATCCAGTAATACAGATTTTTGCCATTTCCCAAAAGTCTTCCTAAAAAGATGATCATGAAATAATTGCTGTATATCCTCTTGCTGTCACTCTTTTTCCATTTCCCTCACCCCCCTGAGCTGTTCACCACTATGAAAGGGATAGTTACAAATTTCAGAATTSTATAAAAGTTGAAAACTTCTTTCCTTTCCACTCTTTAATTGAAAAATATCTGGTGCTTGTGTTTCTAAACTTAAAATCAGAACTGTTCCTTTCATGTGTCTTTTATGACATGCTTCACCCTAGAGCAAATGCTTACACAGCCGGGAACAGGGAATTGTAGTGGAAACAATAAAAAATGTCTAAACTGCAGCAGTTCTATCTGGCATGAGCATAACTGGTTTAGGTCTGAACTGGGAGCTCATATCCTCAATCTCTCTATAAACTTAAAGGCAGTGTCATGTTTACAAAGACAGTGAAAAGGTAAATTCAAGCAACACCTGAGGTGAAAAAGCATCTGTGGTGATTACAATGAAGCAGCTTTTCTAGAGCCAGCTTACTAAAATGAAAAAAAAAAAACAAACCCACACCAACAAAACAAAACAAAAACCACAGAGTAGCACTTGGACATGAGATATTTTTTAAAAAAAAGCTCAAAAGGAAAGAAAAAAAAGAAAGGAAGGTTTGTATTTGCCTTTTGGTGTCATAAGTCTTCAAAATTTYTCAGTATTTTTAAATCCTCATATTAACCATGGACAAGGTTTGAACAAAAGTAAATCAGTTTAAAATTTTAGCATAAGACTGGAATATGTATTTTAGCACCCTTAAACACTAAAACAGGGTCAAGGTTAGTGGAAAAACCTAATTCATGCTTTATGACAATATATAAGTTATGACAGAAGGACTATGTACTTATCACTACCACATCTAAGCTGTGCATAATGAACCCAAAACTTTGCTCTAATGCCCCAATGTCCATACCAGCTCATTCCACATGGCACAATACTGCCAGCTATAAAATTTTAGTGAGGGGAGAAAAACAAACAAACAAAACCAAACACAGACTTTTTTTTTTTCTCCCTGAACAGGTAAAAATACACAGAATTAAATGTTGACCCTTAAAATGAGACCACTTTACCACAGCCTTCCCTAATGCAGGAACTCCATTCTAAGCACTTTGGAGTATAATTAAAAAGGGTTCTTATCTTTCCTAATGTTGTATTTGTCCTACAACAGAAGCACCTCTTTCAATGATTTAACATAGGAATAAAGTTATTAGAAAAAAATTAGGTATTGGAAATGAAATATTGAAGTGTATAACAGTATTTCTTGCTGTAAACTTTTACTGAAAGTTCACTGGCAAAAGTACAGACTTAGCAGTGAAATACAATTCTCTCCTCTTTCAAAATGCCACTGAAATTCACCTGTTCTATAGAGCTCATGTCAACTCACTCACTCGTAGGTATTCACAGCATATTCATTGAAATAATTCACAGGAAAAAAAGGGATAGATAACTAAAAAGATCTACTCTAACCATTGTATTTTGGTATTTTTTAGCAACTTTTGTTGAGTATTCAAAAACTTCAATTCCTCACTGATTCAGTATATGTGTATGGGTAAGCAAAAGCAAGAAAGAAGTCACTAACAGGCAGCAGGCTAACATCTAAATTAAAATTCTCATTATGTACATTTCCTTTAGGTCTCAGAGGAAACAAGTCCTCTTTTMATGGCCCTCACATATTGCTGCCACAGAGTCAATCACACAAATAACYAGTGTTGTTGCACTTATTTTCCCTACCTGCTGATATAAACTATGCCATTAGCAACAACAAAATATTCTGCACTCCTTTATCAAGGCCAAAAAATTATTTACAGAAAAAATAAAAGGTATGCACAGCTATTGACACACAGGCTCACATGTCTATGCATGGGGTATTCATAACACTRACTGCTTAATCCTTTTTCCTTTAATCCCATAGCATTACTACCATTCATCACTGACTGCAGTCAAATCCAAATCCCAAGTACCTTAACAAGAATATTTTATAGTTTCAAGTTCACTCTGAAATCATCTGGTGAATAATCTTCACTGTTCTGGTTAGCAAAAATTAAAATACAGATTTTAGTTACATCCTGGAACTGGGAAATTATTAAAATTTTCCATTTACAAAGCATCTTACATTAGAGCTTTTACGAGGGAACTTTCATTTCATTCTGTCCTAAAATGGAATTAAGTGAAGAGATATCCTTTAATATAGTGCTTAAAAACAAAGTTATTTCCGCAGAATAAATGAATTATATACCTGCATACAGCACAACATCCATCAGCTGTGACGTAAAATTTCCGTCACCCAACCAGAGTGACAGCTCAGGAGATTTCACAGTAACCACTGGAAATGGCACTTTCCCATCTTCTCCAGGGTTGGTGGGGAACTTACAAAAGTACTTATGAAGATCAAATAGTTTTGCTTTGAGCATGCACATGTTGGCACCACGTAGCAGGTCTTGGGGTTTTTTGAGTGAAAGGTATCTTCAGGCTATTTCGAAAAACTCTTTGCATTTTTAAGAGATAGCTCAGATGATATAGATTAGCTACTGTTACATTATCTGTCAATAGTATAGTTTTTASTGATGACAATTACAAATAGCTGATACTATTTATGGAAGTTTAAATAKTTAGTATATATTTGTCTTATGTCACTAGGCCCCTCCTTGGATTTCAAAGAAAAAGTCTTCATTTTGATTCCAAAATCTCAAATAAGTGGACTTCCTGAAAACATGTCCTACTTTTCTCTGAAGTGGAAGTTTGTTTTGACTTGCACATGTACTTCTCCACATACCACAGAGAACTTCTTCCAGATGCTCTCAAATCCAGAGTGATTCACTACTATTCTCAGGAGCCACCATCATCATGTTTAATAGCCAAGTCAGAAGAGATGAAAGCAGTGAGAAATGCATGGAGGGCCTGTTGGGACCTCCCATCTTTTCAGCATCTCCCCCAGTCAAAAATAAAGACAAATTCTTGCTTATTGTGAGTGGACCCCATCCCACAGCAGAGTATTCTGAACTTTACTTTTAATRAGGTTTCAACCATCCCACTGTAATAGGGAAGCAATCTCTGATGTGACCACTCAAGTTTAGAATCCGAAAAAACCTTCATTAAAATTTTTCTTCTGGTTTACCATACTGATTCATGGTGTGCTGCCTCTACTAATTAAATTAATAGCTACACTTGCTTACTAAAGAGATTAACTGCTGCATTGCCCTCACTGGGTGGGTTAGTTGCTAGGCAGCTCTCGCTGGGGATTTGGCACCGCGCTCTTATCTCCGAAGACAAAGGCTGTCCCGCATCTTTCAGGAGGAGAAGGAATGCTACGCTGCTCTCACTGAGAGCATTCATCTCCATTTTTATATCTCAATAGCTCTCCTTTAATTATTTTAATCATTTGGTGCATTCTAGTGTTGCAAGCCCGTTTAATCTGGAGTATATTTCGGCTTCCATGCTACGGATTACTTACGTTTTTCCCTCCCTCGCCAGTTTACAACCTCAAGATGTATTTCACGTCACACATGAAGGTTTTGCACACCAGAGCATGCCACAATTCCTACTGCAGTAATATCCAGTCTGATGTTTAAGCCCTTCTCAATATTTTTCTATCCACTGAACTGCTCATTTTCAATTTTTTTTTTTATTTTTTTACCTTGTTCACTTTGTCCCACACTTCAGTTCATACCTGGGAAGTTTTACCTTCGATCACCAGCCTCTCTGTGCCAAATGCTTGGCCAGTGCAAGCAGCACAAGCACTGAGACATCACCAAGGAYGTGATTTATGGCACCAACAACCTGCTCCTGTTTTCTGTTGAGCAGCTGCACCTCCAAGTATCCAGACATGGCTGCACCAACCCCCTCTGCAGTATCCAGATGACTTCCAAAGAATAAAAGACAACTTTTTTTTGTTTTCTCATGRGCAATCTGACCTATTTTTCCTAGTGAATAGATCCACATCCTGGCACCACATCAACAGCTGGGAGAACACAGCTTAGCTCCTCAGATCGCATCAAAACTGAAGATACAGTTTCTATTCTCCAAAACAAACCCATCCAGACCCAAGGATTTAGGGAAATTTTCAGGTCCAAGCCAGAAATAGAATTCTTTCCTGGACTCTGTCATATATYCTTAAAAAATCAATACAGATCTTAAAAGCAATATGTGTATCAGTGTTTTTCAGAATGTGCTTCCAATGGTCTACTTGTAAAATAATGTAGTGATTAGTGAATGGGAGAAAACAAATTGCAGCTGAAAAATACAGTCCTATTCTCACTTACTTTCTAAGTTACATGAGGACTCATTGAATATTTTTTTAATATATTTTTAATTTATTTGCTATTTTGTATAATCATACATTGCAAATTTATCCCAGCTTCTGTTTTTGTATTTTGCTTTTTGTCATGCATCCATTTCTGACTACTCACTATCCTCTAAATGCTACTCATGTAATACAATTATTCCAGAAAGCACCATTTGACTGGATGGCCCAAATRTTAAAAAGTTTGAGACAGGAAAACCTGAATAATTAATAAAGTATCCATACAAATTCAAATTCCCTTGTTGAATAGAGAAACAGTATAATTCATATTCTTTGTAWTGAATATGTGAGCACAGTCAAGTTGAAACATTTTTCTAAATAAGTGGTCTACCCTTTTGTCCAGTTGTGAGAACTGGCAAGGTTTCTTGCAATTATGTAAAGACAAAACCTGTCAGCAGCACTGCATTTTTTTTCCAAAAATATACTGCACMAGTCAGTCAGTTCTGCTTCTGAAAAGGTCAAAATATGGACATTTTAAGGCTCAGCTGAAACAAAKGAGAGTGATCATATCTTTAAAAATGGTCAGAAAAAACCTAGAAAGGAAGATGATGAATTATAAATCATTCTTTTGTTTTTAAACAAAGGTTAAATCATGGTATTAGATGCATCAAAGATTTTGATCTTTTTCAACATTTAAGGAATTGGGATGAAACAACAACAAAATAAAAATTAAACTGTCAATTTTTTTTCTGTAAATATCAAACTGGTGACTGTTTAGAGAAAAACACAAGGTAACCATCCTGCTGGCACCTTCATTTCCTCTAATATGTCAGTTTCTTTTGACATTTCGTGAGAAAATATTAAAAATATTCAAAAATTTGCCTGAAAATTTACCTCTTCTGGGACATCAGTTTGAAGCATAATCTGCTAATGATGCATTACTTACAGGGAAATATTTGAAACTGACATACATAATTTATACTGTAAAGTCACACATAAAACTATTTTTTAACTCTTCTTTTAGCACATTAAAAAGTACTTTAGGAAGATGRGAATATAGAGCACAGCCTACAGTTTTAAGAGTCAGGGAAAAACACTGCACTTCAATCAAAAGCAACCGGGACAAAAAATCTGGGAATAATGAATATACGTTCTGTGACATTAAATAATGAAATATCAGCAAAAATTCTGATCTATATATGATAAAATCCTACTATTGTAATGATGGTAATTATAAAACAATCCAACAATACACTGATTTTTGATAGATTTGAGTAGCCTTGAAATCCTTTCCCTTTTGACCAATATAACTGTTTCCATACAGGAAAACACATCCATATCCATGGGCTTTACTACTCAAGATTTGCAGCTATAACCAAGCAAAAATAAAGGGAAACCAAAACAATCCAGACAGCTCAACAAACCGGGATTATTAACTTTCACCTTGGTTATGCAGCCAAATAATTTTGAAACATTCAGCTGCTTGAAAATCTATAGAAAGCTGTACAAGAGATGATCCACAATGAAGGGTTTAGAAGTCAGTGTGATAGAACTCGTCTACTTTCACATAAAATATATTGAAGAGAGTCAGACAACAGGTTTTCTTGCTGGCTTTTCATAAATTGTTGATTGGGGGTTTTTCATTATTATTTTGGTTGATTATTTCTTTCAAGAAGACTCTTCACCTGAGGTGAAAGYGAAAATAGGAAAAAAGCTTGGAAGCAAGGGGAGCTAGGGCAGAAATCACCCAAAGACCACTGAGAGAGACTCCTCAATATCTGATGACCAGGAGTATTCACACCATGCCTGGCTCACTGCTTACTGAGAAAATATAARCTGTCTTAAGATGCAGTAAGAATAAAACATTCTTCTTCAAAGTACATAACAAAAGGAAAACATTAAAAGAAATGCTCTGTAGCATTGGGAAATTGCTGCTTGTGCTATCCCAAAAAACTTTTTTCACTGTAATATTAAGAACATGATAATTTTCAATTTCTTTTTGTTTTGTTTTGTCTCTTCCAAAAATGAGGGGGAAAAAGCCTATATATTTAATTTGCATATGAGACTAGTGCAAGGGAAGCATGATTTAATTAACAGATTTAATTCTTACCTAAGCAGGCACAAGGAGATCATTCTCCAGCACAAGAGAAAGAAAAGCACATTTACTCCTATCAGAAATCAAAGCTCCTCCTGCCACTACCATCCTCGAAATAGTCACAAACTCCAAAGCCAAGACAGTACAAGGTGGCATTTTCCCTGTAGGTAAGAATTATATCTCCCATAAATTACTCTTTCAAGATGAAAAGCAATAACTGCAACATTCATGGAGAAAGAGAGAAGGCGTCCAAGAAAGAATTTCAAGTAGTATCAGCCAATGTACTTTATTAGAAAAAAAAAGTAGCCATTGGAGAATTTTTGATTTTCTTTTAAAGGAGGCATCAAGATGAAAATCACAGAAAGGCACAGAGGAGGTGCACCCTAGACAGAGAGAGAGAGAAATTTAACCTCTAGCAGAACATTTAATTCAAKAGAAACAAAATCCAAAATTGTCCTCCACATATCAACTGACAAAAGAAAAGTTGTACCACTTTATACTATCTTCAGCAGAAAACTCACAGGTTATGGGGGCATGTTCTGAGTCTGCCTGCTATGACATCATTTGAGAGTGAGTTTTATAAGCATTTCTACACAGATATTTAGACAGGGCTGCTCCTGGGTTCATGTGTTGGTCTGAAGTCTCTGATCTTGAGGAGAGTTCAGGCCAGTGCAATTAGATAGCCACATTTTCTCCCTGCCCTCCCCCTGCTGCTTGTCTTCATCTCAAATCACTGCTGACATCATCCAGACATTTTAACTGGAAATTACGGAATAGATACATTAGACCTCAGAACCTGCACACTTTTAAGTGCATTATGCAGGACAAGTCTGCTACATCCAACCTGTCAGAACTGGGGGTTTTGAYACTGCCTGAAAGATTGGGCATGGGATATCTTGTTAAGGTCATGAGCTTCATAAATCAAAGGCAGGAGTGAAACTTTGTTTGCTCTCAGTAGTATGCAAGCACTTATTTCTGTAGGGACATTTTTACCAGATGCATCTGGAACATTCTGCTGACACAGGTTTTCAGGCAAGTCCAGTGAGGTAAATGATGTGACAGCAAAAAGAATGTAGAATATATGTCAGAGCAAATGACTGATGCAGCAGCTAATAAAATCTAATAGAGATTTAGCTTTTACCAGGGCAAAGTAGCACAAGAGTGCTAGTCTCTCAAAATTAGTATGATTCAAAAACTATATCCAGTCACTGCACTCTGCCATTCACAGCATGTAATGAGCCATGATGATGTACTGTGCTGGATTAAGACATTTAGAAGGTTCAKAAGGGTTGTTTGGAGTAAGAATAGCTTTCATAAACTGGTTTATATTATCAGCTGAAATGCTTCTAAGCACAAAACTTTTTCAGTATTATTATACTTGCAAGATTGCTGGAGGAGAATAAAATGTCCTCATCAGTTGCTCTTGTCTAAAAGTTAACCATGCAAGATTACAGGGAGAGAGCTTTTGTTATAGGCACTCCAGATATAATTCTGATTGAATATAATTTTGGAAAAAGCTTTCTCTGTTTTCATTATTGTTGCTCAGAGTGAGAGTCATATTTGGACCCACTGTTTTCTTTTTTTCAGGTCACAATGATTAATCACACAAGCCTTGAATCCAACTCATGCAATGAAACCCTCRAAACCTTTCCAGAATTATGATAAGTAGAACAACTCTAGACAGAGAAACTAGACAAGATGAGAGTTTTCCCCATGATACACTTTTGCCACTACAGAGGCTACCAGTACCACTGAACCCCAGTCTCTTTCAGCTATCATCATGAACAAGAAAAATCTCCAGAAAGCCTCAGAACRCTGTAAATAAACACATACAATCTGCATTTATTAAATTTCAAATTTTGAGTTTAGTAGTTCAATCACAATGAAAAGCACAATTCTTTTTTATTTTTTTTAATAACCTTAGACAATATTATAAAGTATCTTATATAATGGAAATTAATAAAGATAATTACTTGAGAACTCTGGTGCTATCTTGTCTCCTTCCTTTTCATTTTAACTGGRGTCAATCAAGGGGGTGTTAGAGTGGAAGCAAAGAGTTCTGAAAGACAGTGTACCTCTACTGAATAAACAAGAAAATGCACACTCTCAACAGCAAGGACCTGAACTGTCTATMCAGGAAAAAAAAGCATATATTTTTAAAAAGTATATATTTCTATGCTATATCTATAATGACACCATTGGTGACTGTCCCCAGCTGGATRSAGCACCGTTCACCACCACTCTGGTCTCAGCCATCCAGCCAGTTCCTAACCCAGTAGAGAGTGCTCCTGTCCAAGCCTGGGCTGCCAGTTTATCCAGGAGTGTGCTGTGGGGGACAGTGTCAAAGACCTTGCTGAATCCAGGTAGACAACATCCACAGCCCTTCCTGCATCCACCAGGTGGGTCACCTGGTCATAAAAGGAGACCAGGTTGGGCAGGCACTACCTGCCCCTCCTAAACCCATGCTGGCTGGGTCTGACCCCTTGGCCATGCTGTGGGGTTGCTGTTTGATTGCACTCAGGATGGTCTGTTCCATAACCTTGCTGGGCACTGGGGTCAGGCTGGCAGGCCTGGAGTTCCCTGGATCCTCCTTCCAGCCACTCTTGTGGATTGCCAGCATTGGTGTCACACTGGCCAGCTTCCACTCATCTGGGACCTCCCCAGTGAGCCAGGACTGACAGTAAATGATGGAGAGCAGCTCGGTGAGCTCTTCTGCCAGCCCCCCATCATCCTGGGATGGATCCCATCCAGTCCCACAGAGTTGTGAGCATCTGAGTGGCTCAGCAGGTCACTGACTGCTTCCTCCTGGATAACAGGGGGAACATTCTGTTCCCTGACCCCATCTACAAGCCCAGGAAGACACTTGTACTGAGGACAACCTCTCTTTCTGCTGAAAACTGAGGCAAAGAAGGTGTTAAATACCTCAGACTTTTCCTGGTCTTTGGTGACTACATTCCCCCCACTGGTCTAATAAAGAATGGAGATTCTACTTGCCCCTCCTTTTGTCACTGATGTATTTATAAAAACATTTTCTTTATTGTCCTTCACAGAAGTGGCCAGATTGAGTTCTAATTGGGTTTTTGCCTCTCTAATTTTCTTCCTTCATGACCTAGCAACACCCTTAAATACTTCCTGAGTTTCCTGCCCCTCATTCCAAAGGTGATATACCCTCTTTCTTTTCCTTAGTTCCTTCAAAACTCCCTGCCCATTCAGTCCAGTCATTTTCCCTGAGGGCTCCTCTTTCAGCACATAGGGGCAGTCAGCTCCTGCACCTTCAAGATTTCATTCTTGAAGTACATCCATCCTTTCTGGACCTCTTTGTTTTTAAGGGCTGACTCTCTGAATCAGTCTCTTGAACAGGTCAAAGTCTGCCCTCCAGAAGTCCAGTGTATAGATCACAGGTAAAAAATCATATTTGCTCTATATCTCCTTTTTTTAGAGCAAGGCTTTAAACTGGACCTAAAAATCTCTGTTTCTCAATATGCCTGGGTCTGAAAGTATAAAACCAGTGCACGATTTTTTTTTTCAGCCACTGAAGAAAAAGCTTCCCAAAAATTTTGTTTGAGAAGCATGAGCTCTATTATTCATAGAGCTCCAAGCAAAACCCTACTTAGAAGAATTCCCCTATGTCAGTCAATGGGAATTCTGCAAGATTAAAACAAGTAGGATTTGGCACCTACCCTCACTGCCAATGTGTTGTTTTCCCCTCTCTCTCTTAAAATGGTCATGCTACCAAAATTCTTATTTTATTATATTTCTGACAAAAATTTTTGTACAAAAAAAATTGAGTAACTTAGTTTCAGGTAAATTAGGCAATTTAGTTTGTTGTACGAGTACATTTTAGAGACCTAATTTCATAAAAAAAGCAACAGAAAGGAATTTCTCCCTCTCCCTTCAGTGTTGCAAATATCTGTGAGTCTCTCTACCCTGGGAAAAAGGTGATCTATACCTACAGCAAAATATGACCTTAAATTTTCTTCCCTTTCTCATTTTGTTTTCTGTTGAGATTTCTGAATCTGATGTTATTTCTCACCACTTGAGTGAATAAGAAGTTCATTTTAAAAATAAATAAGGTTGAAAAGTCCAACCTAACACAATCATAAATGTTGAATAATTTCATTTCAATGTATGCCTTCTTTTTTACCTCAGAACTGAAAAGGAAAATAAAAACTGTCTAGATTTTCTCACAGATGAACAAGTATCCTGGCTGCTTTGGAATAGTTACTCACATCTTTGAAAATAGTAATTTCCATGCACTTTGTGGACCATTAAAATAATTTAATTTATGAACTGAAAGGATTGCTACTCAGAAAGCTCAGTCCTTGTGCTGTTTGCAATACCAGAACACCCAAAATTACCTGGTGACTAAAGTCTCACAGTAACAACTGGTATTTCATTTAACTTTTTTCACTAAAAGAGGTAACTCTGTAATTACCCATGCCATGCTGAAGTAAATCTCCTCCCTGATACTGAAACCTGAGCCTCCAAAGTGACGTGTCCGGCACTTTAGGAATTATACCTTGAAGCTGTACAATCTACTGGGAGTTTCAAGTGCGTGGCAATGAGTATGAACAGCCTGGTAGTAGAGGCAGCTAACACCCACTGTTTCCTTTTATAGTAACATATGTGAAAACGAGAAAAATAACTCAGGGAAAAAAAGAAATTCTTTATTTAAAGCTCTAGGCAAAACCTGCTAATACTAGAAACAGTTTGAGTTTTTCCCATCATCAAATCCGAGACCAGAAGCTACTTTAATCTTCCTCAGACAACTCTGTTTGAAGACAGCATCAAATACTAAGTGTGTGTTTATGAGAGCAGAACAAGGTAGGACTCCCTGCTTGGGGATCACACTTGCTTCATTTTAATTAAGGAATACCTTGCCCAGGTTCCCCAGRGTAATACAAGCCTAATTGAAGTCAATACTAAGTCCAATACCTTTCCATATGTGCAGTCTAAATTCACATCCTAAGCTCACCTCAAGCAGATGAGAGAATACTGCACATAGGCCTAATGGAGCGTGCAAAGGGACAAAACCACTTCACACCCCCTGAGATGACCAAGAGCCAGCGCCAGCAGGCTGCTGGAAACTGAAAATAGAAAGGGAAGATACTTTCTTCCCTTCATCAGGTGTAGTCAGGTGTAGTCAGTGAGCCCAATATGCACTCCTCTGAAAGARATGGCTATTTCAAATTATTCACCTGGGGGGACTGCAATGCCAGTGTTAGGCATTCATTTTTCTTTCTCCAACAACTATTTCACAAAAATTCCGAGTGCCAAAGCCACCCACTGCCACATCTGGGCTTCTGGACAGGGACAGGTTAATTCCTGCTGACAAATAACAACCAAATGCAAACAGCATATCAATAATTACCAAAGTCCTCCCATTTTAAAGCAAAAAGACACAAGGGAGAGGAGAAATCACAGATGAAGAATGAAAAGCACCAAAAGTTACAGGTTTAACCCCTCTGTGAATACAGCTGCTTACAGAAGGAACTCTTTACAGTGCTCCAGGTAGACAGCTGAGATAAAGTGATGCAGGTGCAAACCTGCATTGGTTACAAATTGTCAACCATAGAATCTAATTCCAATTTAACAGTAGTTTTAACATTACAAGAGATTGTCATCATTACTCCTCAATAGCTTTGGTCTCTGGAGCTTTCAAAAGAATAGACAGTGAACTGAATTCATTATTAGCCTTCCACCCTGGAGACCCTGGTACAAAGGTAAGAACCAATAGCTCAATAGAGATACTTACTGAGTCTGGGAGACCACTTTTGGTCCCCAGTGTGTTCTAATGCCCTTCACACACTCTCCAGACTCCCTTACTCTTATCTTGTTGGATTTACTTTGCCCTCCATCCTTTTTAAAGTGAAAATTCAAGCAGTCAGGATTGTCTGACACCTAATCTTCCTTGTGTTGGATGTTCATGTACATCAGAAACATCAGAGCAATACCAGCTGCAGAAAACAGCACTACCAGTTAAAGATGACCATAAACCCATCCCAGACTTGAACAGAGATGAACATAGACAAGAACTTGCAGGAGACCACCACTTTGCTAGCAGTCTGTGTCACAGCAGCCCTCTTGTTAGAGGGTAGAAATGAACCAAGACACAGACTYCCTGTTTATCACAGCATGAAAAGGGTCCTGGTTTATTCCTCTTCACAGCTCAGCCATCCTGACTCCAACCATTCACTGACTCTGCCTGCAGCAGCTCCTACTGGAGGTTTCCCTTGCAGCCTCTGACTGCTGGTTATTTCCGGCTGAGCTCTGACTGCAGGGATCAGTCTGCAGACTCTGACTGCAGGATTTTACCTGGCTAGACTGTGGCTGCAGGTTTCACCTGCAGTGAGACCCACACTGACCTCACAGCAGGGATTCTCTCTCCTGTTTTGCCAAGTCCTTCTGGAGCATTCCTTCAGTATCTCCTWCCTCAGGATCCTTCCTCCAGGTTCTCCTTCTTACAAGTGTTCCCTCTGACCAGCCAACCAGGCCTTTTATCACATTTATCTTTATTAGTCACAGCTGTGACCCATTAAGGGCCAGGCTGTTCCTCTTTGGTAATTAGTACAGCTGTGACKTATCAGGGGCCAGGTCACCTGTAATCCTTTCTTCTAYRCCTACAGTCTGCATTGAACACCTCAAGATTTCTTAAGCACAAGATGAAGCAGAGAAAGGGGGATCCTAAACATGASATTTGCTTGTCCTGTCTCATACATGGCTTTCCCAGCAGCTGTCACCACGATGCTGGTYAAAGGCCAGGCGAAGGAGCACAGAGATGATCACCAGCCCTTCCTGTAGTAAMAAAGTCTCACAGCTGAGTACAGACATGCCTTAATTATGTCTGTGTCAATTATGCCAGGGAAACTGGCTGAACTGCAAAAAGGGTTATGGCACACGTGCCCTATGCAGGTCTCAGTAATTGTTCTGAATGTGAAGCTACAGAGGAGCACTTTCAATTCCCCAAGACTTTRGTAGGGGCTGATAACACTTGCCCTTCACAATTCACACCTCAAAACTTCTCAAGACCTCTGTAGTCTACTCATAAGCTAAAAATACCCAGGGAACAAACAYGTAAAATATCAGTCTCTTTTCAGAGATAACAGCCTGGACTGCTTTGATATGAACAGCCCAGAGATCAGTCGTGAAGAATATAAAACAGCTGAATTCAACAAGACCACTCTCTATTAGAATGTTTTCATTACTTCCACCTTTTGGGCAGTGTATCAACAAGTCAAAAAGAGAAGCAGCAACAGAAAAGAACCATTTAAAATGGAAACTTAAACACTGTGTACAGCATATCTCTTACAGATGGATATTTGATATTAATACAGATCTATGAAACTGGTATGAACCAGAGGTCATTGGACAACACTTCAATAGATGATGTGAATAAATATAATGACTATTATTACAGATCCTTGCTAATTTTGATAAAGAAACTTTGAACCATCATAATTCTGACGTGTTATGTAGATCCTAGGCATCTAGTAAAGAAAAGAAAAATACTCCAGGAGTTTCATGTTGAGTAATTGTAAAAACAATCAACCATTCAAAAGTCCATAGATTTAATTTTCCATGTACAGCTTGCTTACTGCAAATAATTATGTACCAATGCATAGAGCTGCACTCTTAATAGAGGTTCCAGAAGTAGAAAAAAATAGAAACAAAAGGAAGAATCAGGTTTCTCATGAACTTCTCTGTTTTCTTAAATCCACATTTCCGACACATATGTAAAACCAGATTGAAATTATGTGATCAACTCTTATAAAAAGGTGGAAGCAAGGCTCATTCAAATCCACCTAACACACTGGATATTGCTGGATAGGTCACTCAATTCACAAGATTTTCCAACTCCATTTAAMATTTCAGAGGGGAAGAAAACAAAAAACATCAAAGTCTCTTGTATTTAGCATATAGACCTTTTTACCTCTTCAAGCTAAAGACCTTTTCAAAAATGCACTGTCAGCAGCACAGCTTTTAAGGGTAAAATGAGGACTTTAAAGTTGGTATCCCACTGTGTATTCTACCACTGCGCTGCCTGTGGAGTGTGAAAAAAAGGGCAAGGATGGTTCCTAAAGTCTCAAACACCCTCTTACAATGACTTTTATCCCTTTGAAGACAGAAGGAAATGCAGCTAATGTGTTTACAAATAGGCTGGAACTTGCTACTTCTTAGAGGAAACTCACAAAGGACACAAATGGAATCTCATTATGTTATTTAAAGGGACATTTATGGAGCTAGCAGTTCCCTCAGCTTGACCTCTCTTTTTAATTTCACCTCTTTAAAAAGTTTGTGCAGTTTCTCAGCTTCTTGTACTGATTCATGACCTCTATCTGAAAATTAAAACAATTTAAAGTATCACTGATCTATGATAATAACAGAGGGAAACCTGGCTGTGACAAGTTACAAATCCACCCTTACCCTTCATCTTTTGAAGGGAAAATGTTGAAAATTCAGCTGACACATATTCATCACTTTGCACCTTTATCAATACAGTCACTCATAAAAGCCAATTAAACAACACAGAAATAAAATCCAGTGGTCCCAAATGAGTAACTCTGAAACAAACCAATATGCACAAGTGATAGAAGACATGTCCTATGAAGATAATGACTGTAGATGTAATCCTTCAGCACACCTTAAAAATGAACACTAGAGTGTGCAGGACTGCAAATAAGTAGTATACAATAGCCTAGCAAGTTTCTTTAAGAAACATTGCAGAAATAAAAAAGGAGCAGTAACAAGAACAAAGCCTCAGAAACAAACATAATTTCATATTATCATGTATCCTACTGACTGTGGTGTACAATCATTGCTTAAATAAAATTATTTGGCTATCTGGTTTTTCACTTCCTGGTTTTCTATTTGAGGGCATAAAATCTATACGCTAACTTTGTTTTTTTCCCCAATCTTCTCTGATTTATTCATGGCTTATTTTTCAATGCAAGTGTTTACTTAATTCTGGATTCTTCRGTTGCTTTATATACTCTCAATGGGACCATTCCAATCAGTGACAGTGACAAAGCAGTGTTTCCCATAACTCTACTGTTTTAAGACTCACATTCTGGCAATATTAAAACTCACATCTCACTCTATTTAAAATGATACACCAGACTCCTCAGCAGAAATATTTCCTTTTATGTAACCTGGCAGCAGAACAATCAGTGATACCTGGGTAATTGAAATAATTTCTGGGGGAACTTGATATAGCCTTCATTTCATACTTTATGCAATGCAGTTCCTCATAAACTCTAATTCTTGCCAAAAATATCTGGTTTCTACTCTTCGTTTTATCTATGACGATTCCAGCAGTAGATAATTACTAGATAAGAAATTATATCAGAATGGTTCAGTGTAACACATCCAAATCTTGTTTACCTATCACTACAAAGGTACCTCAATACATCATTTGAGGCTGAAATTAAAGATTACAGAACATGTGACGTGCTTTTGGGCAATAGAACTGGAACCACATGGTATYAACAAAAAACACTTATGAGAAATCATACTTTTTCATCACTCTGGTTGTTACTAAGTCCCTGCTCATCCCCATTATTTAGATATGCTAATCCTGCTTTCTAATCCTACATTGTCTGTAACAAATGCAGCTAAATCTGCAGTCACCTGTACGTATGAATCATRCAAGCTGTATACTCTTGAAGGCAATAATTTTAGAAGACTTTGGGCACTTCCATCTCACTAATGCACAGCAGCGACCACACAAAGGGAAAAAAACAAACCATATCTATTCTATGTCACCTGTAGTATCGTTTTGTTGGGAAAAGAATGGCCACCAAGGGCAGTGCTGCCTTGGCCTGGAATCTTTAAAGGGCAACTAATTAATTCAGGAATTCATAAACGTTATGACATCCACTCTCAAGATATTAACAGTAATGTCATCCAGCCACACAAGTTCACAATGAAATATCATTCTCTTAGGAGAAAGGAAAAATAAGGTTTTCTAAAATCCCTCTATTACTCAGCTCTAAATTTTGAATCGGAAATGCAATCTCAAGGAATAGTTTCATGCCAACACAATTTGAACCACAAGAAATCTCACATCAAAGCAGAAAGGTGACAAGATCCGGATTTGTCCTTATTCTGGGAAGCAATGGCAGCACTCAGAATTTCTAACTCTTATAGCTGACTTTCAACCAGTTATTTTTCTCTCAATTTTTCTGCACTACAGATATTTTTTGACAGTTTCAAACTGACTGTAGTAGTAGCTCAATATACTCCCAAAGGTGAATTTTGTAGTGTRGTTCTAGTTGTAAATTCATCTGGCTTTACTTTCTGCACGATCTGTGGGCTAATCTAAGGTTAAAACCTGATACAATGTGATTCGAGAAGACCAAGTCTCTATCACCATYAAGAGCATTCTGAAGAATTAAACCGATGACGTTTATTTTTGTTATGTTTTGTAAAAACAGTTGTTCTGGGTTTTCAACATTTACTGCTCAGGGTGGACCAACAAAACGTTGTTCATTAAACCACAGAAAGCATGCTGATTTAAAAAAATATTGATTCACTAAGGTGGCATCAAGAAATTTCAAACAAAATAAACTTCAATAACTACTTTGCATCAATAATGCAGTGGTTTTGTCATTCATCTTTGCTGGAGGAGACACAAATTTGGGCAAACTTCAATCTTGCAACAGAGTCAGTCACTCCTGACTAACACTAGGGCAGGTAGATCTCCCTGTTTGTTCTAATTAATGAGTTATTATACAARGTGTAAAAATCTACAGTTTCCCAAAATGTACATCTCAGAGGGAAGTTCCATAAGGTGACCAGCTCACTTTTTCCTGGATGAAGTCCATTTCACCACACCCCTCTCACTCTTGTTCCTCCATGCATCATCCCTCTGAATGAAATCAGCTTTGGCATGACTCACAATRTTTATGGGGTCAGTTCAGCTCACTAACTCAGCAGAAAACTATTCACAGGTTGTTTTCCTCTGGGAGAGTGTTTCACATTTTTTATTAGAGTTGGTATAAGCTAAATATAATTTCTTGCATTGTCTTTCATTATGTTTAGAATTGCTTCAATCTCTGAAGAATAACTTAGCAAAAAAAATTAACAACATATTTTGGATATTATTTTCAGCAAAGGATCTACAGTATTTTTTGCCTCAGTTCTATTAATTTCTGCATATGAAAAAATCTGTATTGCACTTTAAATATAAACAGCGATCTTATAAAACTTCTGAGTATGAATCTTTCATACATTGATACCAAAAGAATAGGGGAAATCAGAAGTAATTGTCATAAAAGTAAAATGGCATGACCAGATGAGATGAGCCCTTTTCCTGTTGAGAAAGGGTCAGAGGAGAAAAAGACACCAATAAAGCATGAAGAAAGTTGGGACATCCTTCATCAATGAGTTCTTGGGACTGGCCACCTTGACCTTTCAAGGGCCAGAATCATCAGTCTTAATCAACATCAGTTCAGTAACATTACACATCACAGCTAAATTGGGGTAAGTTTTTTAAAGGACTGATTGTTTTGTRTGTGCAGTGATAATTACTGTCAGGTGAAGAACTAATCTTTGGCCACGTGCACTGTCAACCCAGTAAAGAGTCAAGTCTGAACTCTGAAACTCTGCTGATCTGTCTTTCAAACATTCCTGTCACAGCAATTCCTAATTCCAAATTGACACACAGACTGAGATATATTCAGGTGCAACAGAAGAGTCTGCACCAGTCAAATGCTGCCTTGTTTTCCTTGGAGTCCAAGTGCTCAGTGGTGTGTGCAGCAGCACCACAGCATCCCTCCAGCTCCTGCTCTGCCTGCACAAAGCTCTGATGAAAGCACAGAAGCAGCTACAAGTCAGGGCAWTAACTCTGCAGCTGGAAAAAAGGCAGCAAACAAAGTATAAAGCTGACAGCATGAGACTTGACAAGTCTGCATTTCTCTATTCCAAGCAACAATCTTTGCAATTACAAGGGAAAAGTCTAGCAACCCCCAGTACAACAACTAGTGCTTCACTTGTAATACTCTCATAGAGAGTGGCAGTCATGTACAGTGTTTGCATTTCTTTATCCTTGAGGATGTGCAACAATTACACATACATATATCATATATATAGCACACATATATATATATAGCAATAATTTCTGTATTTGGACTGAAAATGATGCAACCTTCAAAACTCCCACTGAGTTCGTAAGGCCAAGGCATCAACACTGGAGCTTCCTAAAATTCATTCTGCTGTTATTGAGATACCATGAAATCTGCTGACCACATAAGTACGTTGTCTCATTATTCAGGCTCAGTATTCTGACGTGCATTATAAAACCCTGCAGAAACACACACAACTGCGGTAATACACAAATAAAATATGAAAGAAGAAATATTTTTCATTTTCGTCTTTATATTAAATTCAAATTAACTTGAATATCACTTCGCTTTATAGGTTAATAAAATACAAGAGAAATTAACTATTAGCAAAAATAAATATTTATCATGCAGGCACAATGATAACAACAGCAAACAAAAAAGCCTCTTAGTGGAAGTACTTCCCCTAAAGGGTAAGAGATATGCCAACCTAATAACCTCACCAGGGGTTATGAAAAATTTGCACATTGCCTGACAGCCTAAGGTAAATTCTTATGGTAGCTCTTCAAGTGGATAAAAGGGAAAATGGAATGCAATGCAAAGTGGTACCGTTTATCTAAATCAATGGAGACATTTCCTACTGCACTGACCTTCACTGCATCTTGAGGAGCATAAAAAGCATTAAGGAACATTTTAAAAACACCCAAGGGTTTTCTTTATCTAGGTTTTCTCCCTGATCAAATAAACTGGAACTCTTTATTACAGATATTTCCCATATTTCAAGTTAATGTACGTTTCTCTGCAGCACAGCCACCTAAATAATCTTAACACTTCGTGAGGGCCCTGACAGTCTCTCAGAAATGTCATATTCCTCCCACGACACACATCCCTCAGAGCAATAGCTGTGCAATGTCCCTTTGCACTGACACTCACTGAAATGATCATCCTTAAAGATGACCGAGRAACAGACTGAAAGGACCAATGTTTAACATCAGTGCAAGTACTGAAGGCTGGAGAACCATGAGTGTGTGTRAAGTGATATTGTGATAAAGCTCACCTGCATTCCTTCTCTTACTYGAGTGTTCATGACAAACAATACTGCTGACAGGAGAGCCATCTCTCTTACCCAAAGCAGCAGAGTAAACTGTTTACTCCTGGCTCTTTCCTCATGAAGACTCAGATTTAAATCARGCAGCAGTCACACTGTTCCCTAAACAGACCTTCAGTAAGCCAYACTGGCCAAGCCTTGGAGCCTGCACATCACCTTAGCAAAACTGAGTCATTCTCTGTTCAATCAATGTACAAAGGTATTCAGCATCAGAAGACATGCAGACATGAAATACAAAGATATATTGCATTTAGAATACATATAGAGTTTTAGTCTCTCAACTCTTTAATATTGATCCTCAAGAACCAGCTTCTCACACCAGGAGAAAATGGGAAGAGCAAAATCTGCACACAGATTGCAAAAGTATTTCACCCCAAAGTGCCCTTTATAGCTGTAGGACTTAAAGAGCACTAATAAATTAGCAAGGCTTAGGTAAATAAGGCAATGATAAACCCACTTCTCCTTWTTCCCTAATATGGTAACATACAGCACTGCAATAAGCTGTGGCTCCTGACTTCATGAGGTATATTCATCTCTAAACATTATCTTCAATCTCTGTATTTTCCAGTAATGCAAAGCAGTCTCATTGGACAATATTTCTAACAGAGATGAAATAAAATAAACAAAAGCTTGGATTTGTGTAATTTCTTTATCCATGTTCTCTCTTTTTTAATTACTCCTCACTGTTGCCATTAAAGCATTCTGTTTGCATCTGAATTTGAGTCTTTTCATACTACTTCTTGCTTTTTTCATAAGTTCTCATGTTTACCTAGCTAAACATGGACCTCCATTTTATATGTCCTTTCCCAAATTTCTCAACAAATATGTTCTTGGTTTTAAGCAGAAATCTGGTCCAAAATCTAAAGTAAATTGGCATCCTTCATATAAAAAATGCAATGAGGTGTGCAAAGCCTTTAATTTAATACCACAGGAGTGATAGTATATCAAAAGTAAATTTTATCAAGTATKGCCTAGTGAATTTCAGGCTCTTTATATTCTTTTCATACATAAATTATCAAACTTACCTGCATGCTTTATAATTTTGAGTTCAAGTCACTTGAATTTATGAGTTTCTGCATTTGATTAGTAGTTTCTGCACTGCTGCACTGTGTAATACGTGTTTTAGTTCTCTGTAGTTTTTCTTTACTACGCAGACATTTTTCCTTATTGCACTTCCAAAGCACCAGATTTATTCCTGCAAAATTTTAAAAGATACATATTTTTGTGCTTAATAGTAAACTACAGAAGGAATTATAATCATCACCCAAACCATAAGTATACTCCATAAAACCTGACAATAACAGTGACAGAATAAATGTGTATCAATGACATTTATTAAAAACCATTAATCAGAATATAGGAAAGACATTGCCTTAAGACTTGTCATGGGGATTCATGTTTTATGTCCAAATCCAACATCTAGCTGCTTTTAAAATTCAGGATCAAGATCTGTGTATCTTGCCTGTCTGTTTCTTTGAATTCCCTGCATCTAGTCTCTAAATCCAACCCACAGAGGAGTTCTTGGGTTTTATCCTCTCCTCCTCCAAATTAATGCAAGCTATCTAAAGCACCTGACACCAGTAACCATTCCATTATATTTAAAATATCTGTAGCCAGAACAAACGTGTGAGTGGCTTGGCCGTGTTCCATGGCTGTGCTGGAAGAGSTCTCCACCCCTCGCACATATCACACGTTTTAAAGCTGCCTGGTGTAACAGATAAATCTGGGCCTGCTCCGTAATGATTCCTCCTGACATTCTCAATTACGTTTTGGAGAGCCTTGAGTACAACGTTCCCASCAGTTCCCTCAACCGATGGCATAAATTTTCTCAAACTGCAACAGACTGCCGTGCAAGATTTATTGGCCGAGCAGTTAACTCTGGTTACACCATCAAAAGCGGGAAGTGAAATTGCATCAAGTTTCACCAGCAGCAATTAATTTTATTTTGAAGGGAAATAGTAAGACTCGAGCTACAAATAAAGAATAAATTCATATGATCACAGCACAGAGGCATTTCTTTAAATTTCCTACAAATCAGCATGGAGTGCAAGCCATCATGTTAAAAGGTCACCGTAAATATTATTAGGGACCTTGACAGCATTTTTGGCGAGAGGCTAGAAGTCAAAGAAATTATGAAGACTGTGCTCTGGAAACACCATCTAACCACAGGTAAATTTCTATCAACATACWTACTTTTGCATTAACTGGAAACCTGGGTGACTATGGTGACAGGAACTTAGTGGATTTTAACCCTTGCAAGTAAAATCTGACATATTTGAAAACTCATAAACTGGCCCAATTATTTTGGGGGGAGGGGGTGCCCATACGTGCCCAATTCTCTTCCCATAAGAGACTGGGGGTATAAGCAAGAGAGGAAGGATTAAAGCCCAAAATTAACTACAGACAAACAAGAAACTACATTGAATAGATGACATGATAGTTTACTCAGACTGGTGAGAAAGAGCGTGTACATAAACTGACTTTTGCAAAGAAAAGARTAAACACATTATACTGAGCACAAAATATAACCCCCAAAATATAACTGGAACAAATGTTACTTTTTCAGCATTTTCAGCAAGAAAATGCCTACCCTAAACAAAGTATTTCCATGAAAGGTTGGAGCGAAAAAAAAAACAAACCCACAACGAAAACAGCAAAAAAGATTTTTTTTAATCACTAATTTAGTAAGAAATTCTAAAMCAATATTTTCTACAATCTTGATCTTTCATTAAATTCCAAACTTATAAGAGGTCTCCTTTTGAAAAGCATTTTCATTTCCACGAGAAAGCAGTCTGAACTAGAAAGCCAGAGGGAGGAAAAGAGAAAACATCAACAACAAAACACATGAGGAAACTACACACCCAAATTAAGGATGTCCTAGTGCCAACATCTCCAATTTAGGTCAGTCTCTGAGCACTYGTGGTGTATTAGAAACAGGGCATATTGCAAGAGAAAGATCAAAGGCTTGGTTTTGAAAGTTCAACCTGAAATACTTTTGCTTTGGTGTTCCCAGCTATAAAGATAACAGCATCTCCCTCCCCTTAAATAAGCTCCAGGATGATACAGGCATCTATCAAGAAGTACTTGCATATCACAGTGATAAGTACTCCAGGTTTTTTTATTGCAGAAATAAAACACATTTTGCTACACAAAATAATCAGACTGAGTTCTACATTTGTACTGAAGGTGTTTTTGGACCRCCATGGGCCCGGTTTAATTTAAAGCAGTATCTGTAGCCTTGACTGCAAAGGAAGGCAACCCATCCATGGCCTCAAAACAGTGGCTTTCCCAAGGAAACAATTCGTAGGTGCACAAGACTATAGTGAAAAAGGTTACCAAAAAATCAGCTGGTAAGGTTTATTTTAGCAGGTGGATGTAATTAAGCCAAAAAACCCAGAAGTTCATACAACCTCTGGAATGTTGACTACACRTATCTCCAAAGTGATGCTCATGAGCAGATTCCTCTGCCTCTTTTTGAAATCTTACATTGTTTTACCTTCCCTGTACTTAATTGCTTTTCATTTCTCATTTTCCACTGCTTATCCCCATTTCTAGCTTATAAAAACCACTTTATATTCTGTCTTCTTACTCCTGCTTAGCAGCTGTCAGAAACCCTAAATTACTCACAGTTTTACCCACCACCTTTCCCTCAGACTCTTCTCATCTTTCTTGAGAGCTGTAACTCATATTTAAATTCATTTCCAGGGTGCCAGCAGCTCCTCAAAGTTGTCAGTAATTTTTCTCRGGGACTACAATCCAGCAAATGCAATATCTTATCCAGTAGAGAAACTGATAATGTACAAGACAGAGAACATCTGCCAGTCTAGCAGGGACACCCCATCTGCAGGAGAGGAGATTTTGTCTGCAGCAAAAACAGCTTGGGCCTTTTAAGTCCGAACCAATAAAAGTTATTGTTTCATCATAGGAGTTCAGTGATCTTATACAGAGTGTTATTGAATGTTGTGACAAACTGTCCACAGAGCATGTCCTGAGCTGCAGGAACAGAGCACTYTCTACATTCTGCTGACTTGTTCCCTCCAGAAGCAGCAGCTCGTGTCAGTGATTAACAAGAACCTGGTGGAAACCCAGCACAGCTGGAGGCCAGCAAACTACAAGCTGCAATGGCAACTGCAGTAAGTGAATTTAAAATTAGAGACTGAAAACTTAAAAAAAAAAAAAACAACCCAGAAGATGATAGGAAAAAAGAAAGTTCTACTGCACTGTAATTCATTTAAAAAAAATGTTGTAAAACATTTCTAYGCCTGTATTTATGGAAATTTCTCCAGAAAACTTTACTCACCCTCTATAATGTATGTTAACAACCATAATCTTTGTCTTCAATGGCAGACAATTATGCTTCTTTTCTTTAAATTTGCTCTTTAAAAAACACTTACATAAAAATAATTGTAGTGCTTTCCGTTGAAAGGTTTGGGTATAGAGGTTAATTGATAGATTTGTCTCAGAAATAAATATGTTGAAATAAACATGTCACTTCAATAATAGTATTCTAACTTTTTATTCCCCCAGGCCATAAGCATGGCAACTTTTTGAACAGAGTTATATATGCTCCATTCTTCTTCAGCTTTAAAGAAAAAGAAAAGGCCATTGAAAGAAAAGAGTAATTTCAGCACAAATATTTTAAGGTTCATTGGCTTAAATGACATAATCAATACATTATATTTCATTTCAGCATATTGATCATCACATCACAAACGTGATCATCACATTTGGCATTTAGCTGTTCCTGTTGTCCCACACACAAAWAACATTTGTGTGTTACTTGTATGTTTTTACAAGAAAAGGTAATTTATCAAAGGCCAATCCATAASAATTCCCTCAAGCATTTCCCAGATTTCATTCTGGAAGGATGAYATCTTCTGAGATCTTCCAGGAATCACTGCTAAAATGGTAATAGTTTAATTAACGCACGAAATATTCATCAAGAAAATTAGACATAATATGGTAGCCAAGAGATTYTTTGAATAAGGGACCCCCTGGAACAGAGCCCAGGTAGTGTTGCCCCCATAGATGGTATGTCCATGGTAATATAAAGGCAATGCCATACACTTTGGCTCACGTTGAAGACTTATGATTCATAAAAAAATGTTGAAAAATATTCAGATGAATAACTTAAAATCCGTCTTCACCAAGGTAGAAGATCCATAGTCACTTCCTATGATGAAGGATTATAATATAACTTGGTCACAAGCAATCTGGACAGAAAATCTAGCAGAGACTTCTGATAGCAGAAAGGACTTTAATCTAACAGGTTTAGATTATATATATATATATATATATATATATATATATAACACAACCCAACAGCTAGAAAGTGAAAGCTAGCTAAGTGACATAGCTGGAAAGTGAAAGCTAGCTAAGTTCAGAAAAAGAGGTGAAAGCTTTTAATAGTGGGAGGGAATACTCAAGCTACTTTTCCAGGAATATACCTAATTATTTGCATTTCACAGACTCTGAAATGATTTTGAATGCTGCAAGTTCATATCATGAGACAGAAATTTGATACAGAAACAATGTGTTCAAATTACAAGAGAATATAATTATGCAGAGGTTGTACTGTGAGGAAGGTCAAATAACGCAGAAGGTCATAATGGATTCCTACCAGTTAGTCGTATGTATATCTGTGACATGGAAACATTATTCTTTGTTTTGGAAAAATTTAATGCCTGCTTGGGTGGTGAGGTACTGGAACAGGTTGCCCAGAGAGGTTGTGGACGTCCCATCCCTGAAAGTGTTCAAGTTCAAGTAGAAAACCTGGTCTAGTGGGAAGTTCCCCCGCCCATGGCAGGGAGGCTGGAACTAGATGATCTTTAAGTCCCCTCCCACCCAACCACTCTGTGACTCTGTGGTAGCAAAACTAGAAAGCTGCACAACMTTCCTTACTCATCTAGAGTGCTATTAAGTTCAATAAATACAGTACCTACAACAATTTCTTCTGAACTTAAGACTGGAAACTGCTGTGAAGYCTACACTGCACTGTTTTCAGCTGTCTTTGCATGTTGATTATGGTTGTCCAAATTAATTGTTCCACACCCCATGGCAACCTCTGAGATTTCTTTAGGCAGAGGAACTGCCAAMGTGTGGCAATGTCTTAAGTGCCTTTTCCATTCCCTCAGGGCAATCTTCATCTGACAGAAAAAATACCATTTACTCCTATCAAATCAATTGGCCTCCTTTTAATTTCAGAACCTGTAAGGTTTAACTGCGTCTTTATTGAAGCTCATTTAGTCAGACATTACTATCTACTCTGTATTTGTATATCACTCAGCAGAGCAAGACTCTCACCTAAGTAGATATCACTGCAAAAACACACAGGAAATGACAGTGGCTAAAATGAAAATATCAAAGCTAGGCTCTTCCTGTCTGTCTTAAACTGCTGACCTGAATTTTGTAAGCTACTTCATATTTGCTGATATTCTCACACGAGACTAAATTCAAATACTATAGTTCTTAAGTACCCCAAATGTCACTGATCAGTTAGCTGCATTAAAATACTGTAAATCTCACTCATGTAAACTCATAAACTTGAATCCTAATTTTCAATTCAACACAAAACAAAAAAAAAAAAAAAATCAAACTGATTTTTATTCTTAAATACCAGACAGCTATATTTGTTTGTCTACCAGGAGGACATTGGGATTTTCCATTTCCAAAAACTGCAAGTCCTTCAAAATCAAGGACCACATGAAAATGCAGACAAGCCCATCAAYGTGGAAGACAAAAACGGCACCCCGGAAGCCTTGTACCAATTCAGTGACTGTGTTGCTTTGTACAAAAGGTTACATTTTTGTATSCCTTTCCCATCTTTCAAAAATGCAGAAGGAACTAGAGATTCCAGACAGCACCCAGCTAAACATTCCTGCCCTGATCTCCTCAGACGTGCTGGAGGACTTCCAGSAAGTCGGAATAGAGAGGCACATATCTCCGAAGCACAGCAGTCACCCTTTACAGCTTGGGCTTATGCACTCCACTGGCAGACACAATAAATCCAGATAAAATAGAGTCCACGATAACCCACATTAAGGACTGTTCATTGAACTAATATAATCTACACCATGGCCAATGAGTGTGGAAGGATATTAAGCATGAAGCCCACGATTGCCTTGCTAAGTGCCTGCAAGCTCTCGGATGAATGGAAGCAGGGTTCAATTTTTCTGCGAGATTTTAACATCAAACTGCCTGCTATTGGATTTTGAATGCTTTGGACTCTTTATGTTCATGAATTTTTTATAAATGTTACTTAATATGCAAGTGCTGTGAGATTGTACATTAGCTGGAGAAACAGCGTGATTTCTGACAGATATGAGCAATTTTCCTATATTCAGATAAACTGAAATATAGAGCCAGTCTTTTACCATATGGCTTACCCTCAGCCCTCATGTAACATAGATCTCTTTGCCCAGAAAAATTACATGATTTCACCACCAGCATCCCCTTCACCCTGACAGTTTCCAAATCATAGAAACACAGTAGAGTTGGAAGAGACCTCTGAAGGTATAACCATCTTCTCTCTTCTCTGTTCCCCCTGTGCTCTGCTCTGTACTTGCTATTCTGGCCACCACACAGCACACTTGTCTGCTCTTCACGTTTATCACAATTAAATTTCACTGTGACAGTGTATTCACAAATATAATGCTCCTTGTTTTGAATCTATCCCATCTTCATATAATGTAGAATGAAGATGTCTGATGCAGGACTATCAGAAAAAAAAAAAAAGAAAAAAAAGGTGGAGAGAAAACTATGTCTTAAGAATATAAAAAAATAAACACTGAACCTCAGGATGGACAGAAACTCACATGCAGAAATAACAGAAAAGGAAGGCTATGCACCCGAATTTCAACCTCCCGATACAGCCTTTCCAGAGAGAATAAAAAAGTAAATGCCCTGATTGGAAATTTTCCATTCTGCTTTGTGCTCTGGATAACCCATGTATCTCCCAAGGAGCAGAGGAAAACACAGTGTAGAGAATTTTGCATTTGTTTCAGCAGAAGGTTAAAGGTCATTGGCCTCTGTAGCAAAACATGCTGCAAAGCAGCCAGAATAATTATGGAGGAGRGAAGGGAGTAAAGAATTCTCCTTTCTAGGTCACTGAAGGATGCAGCATCCCCAGGGTAGAGACAGATTTTGCAGGCGTATGAGTAGAAAAGAACAGTGTTTGCAGAGAGGCAGATCCTGCAATCCACCTAATCCACGTTTGCCATATTCCTTTGAACATAAACACAGAGGGTAGCTGCCCTGAGGGTGACACACACGGTGATACACATGGTGACATATGCAGGAAATGCTGATTTTGGTGCCAAGGAGGTGCTGCAACATCAGGCAATGACAACTGAATTTAGACACCACTTTTTTGGTATGTGTGGTCCTCAGTGAAAATGCCCACTGAAATTCAGTGCTAGCAAAAAGTCAAAAGAAATGAATGGAATTAAATAAATGGGCAGACAGAGCCATACCTGTATGCACTGGACAGGTGAAAAACACTGCTATTTTAAAATTATTGTTAACATTATTGAAAAAGCCTATATAAAATAATAATAAAAAGTMATTTCTTGCAACATTCGTCTACTATCATCCTGTTCTCTCCAGAGAAAGTGATAAGCATTCTGCAAAATGAGCATATCTACACTTYGATATCTTCTCTGTCTCTATGCCTTTCCATAAAGCCAGACTGTTTCTAAGAATCATTGGTTTTTGGATATCACTTCCTAGAATTTAGAAGAATCCTTCTCCTATGAAGCTTTACCATGAGTTGCTGTACTTAATTCCTTTTTTTTTTTCCTTCTCATGCTTTTTGCATATCCATAATAGGCACTTAAAACAATGAARCTATAATCTATAATCAACAGCTGCAGGGCGTTGCTGTACTTTGCTCTTGGAATGGAAATAAAATTATATAGCCAAGGAAAAAAAAATAAATATTACCCCAAAGTTACAATTTTTCRGCATTTTTATGCAGAATTTCTCTTTCGGATGGAAGAACAAACACCTGCTTCCTTTTCCCTAAGCCGCCTCCTCTAACAACTTCTCCTCCTTAAGAGATCTCACTACCAACATCAAAGCAAGTGGCTACCCTGCCTAGTCAGATGACATTTCCATTCTTGCCCAAATGGACCCTTTATTTTCTTCAGGCTTATAGAAATCTAAAGATTCGGGGGAGTGTTCAGGAAAATTACCCGAAAACTTCATGCTGTGTCAAAAACAGTCTGAGTCAGTGCTGCTGGCATTGCCTCTGAAGGTCCCACCATTAAGCAGCCATAATCTACCAGATGATGCTGTATTATTTGGGCTGATAAGAAATAGCAGCTCTGTAATGTCTGACCTGTGCCAGAATGAGAGTATCATTCCAAGAAAATYAGACATTCGGCATTCAGAGGTGTTTAACAAAAGTGAAAACTTCATCAAGAACAGGCACCTCCTTCAGTGGACTACAGCAACTCCCATTAAGAGTAGCTCCAGCAATCCTTGCCGTGGTGAATATGGTTCCTTCCAAAGTCAAGTCAAGTTTGTCTCTGTTGCCTTTGTGTCTCTGAAATGGCAAGAATGGCATGTTATGATTGATCTATCCCTTAGTGCTACTGCTCTGAACCAAACCATTCCTGTTTCCAAGATCTGGGAATATTAACTGACCTTTCCAATAATTCATTTTTTAAAATTACAAGCTTTATGCTGGGCTTTTCATTAGTRACGTGGATGCAAGCAGCCTTAAAAAGGCAAGAAAATTTAAGTTTGTCTTGTGATCTACTTCTTACATAGGTTGTTCTCCTTGATCCCAGCTGGAAAATACTAATATTACCAGAAATTTATAGCAAATAAGACATTGATTTTACCAGCAGTGTCAAAAGAACTTGTGGCACAGCAGAATTCAAGAGTGGTATTTGTATCTAAAAGCAACAAAAATCCGTTGYGTTGGCTATAGGCTAATTTTTTGCTCTTACATACTTGCTACCTGTCACTGAGTAAAGATTGAGATGTTTAGGATGGTTTGTTTTGAAAAAGTTAAAAGGCACAAGAAAATCAACTTTTTTTTTTAACCTAGAGAAAGTTAAGAGAAGCTAGACAAGCTTGAGAGGTTTTGCTATTACTGAATTGGACCACAGGATTAAAAACTAGATTTCCCCTGATTATTTAAAGAAATGGAAGCTCACATACATTGTTAAATACTGGGTGTCCACTAATACCTATCTGAAAGTGAATTGAGAAGGATTTTATTAGGCTCTTGGTATGAAAACTAGCAAGAGGAAATACATTAGGAGATGCCATTCATCCAGGAAGTTTTAAGTGAGATGCTGTCTTTCTTCTGACAGATAAACCTTCCAAACTCCAAAAGACAATTCTTCCTCACAAAACTGTTCACCAAGTGACCATGAGCATAAAAATTGCTTATGTTTGAGATAATATAAGGCCAAAGTACGATCTCGTCTTTGAATTTTTTTCCCTAGTTTTGAAATGACTCCATGATAATCTCAACTAACTCAGATGACTGGATCACTTTTCTTCTCTTCCTCAGGTASCTGCCAAGAATCATTGTTTCATGATGCTCACACACTTGATGGCAGCAATGAGATCACTCTGTRGCTGATCTGTTAATAGCTATGTAACTCCCTTTGAGTTACTGCAGCWTTCCTACAGGACTGCTGTTTCTCTGGTTTTTCCCCCCTTAAAAGCTGCAGTTGGCATTCTCCAGCACAATTCTCTAATCTTTTCATCTCTACAATTAAAATGAGAAGCAAAATAGGTCAGCTATTAATATAATCATGGCTATTTAAAGCTTGTCAATTTCTGTCATATAAACCTGCCTAATTTTCCTGCATGCTTCTCACTTTAATGGAATATTATCTATCAAACCATAGCTTTACACTATTCTTTYTTATTCCCTTTGTTAAAGGAACYTGGGAATTCARCTTKTTTGTTTGTTTGTTTTAATTACATCTAAAATTTTCATCCATCATTCATCACCACCTCAGTCTGTTTTTCTTTTATAAAAAGTGATTGCATAAAAGAATTGCAACAATACAATCCCTCAGGCTTGAATTTTACTTGCATAGAATTATTGATAAGAACAGTGTAACATGTCCTTCTGATAAAACATGTTTTTTCAGGACGTGTGCTTATTCATTTATTAGTAATGATAAAAACAGCCAGGAGCTGTATTTTTTATGCCTCTGTGTAAAGAAKGAACTACCTCAAGGCTAAACATCTCCTACAAAATGTCTTCCCCTCTGGAAAGTGGCAACATCTTTATGCTAATGATTAAAAATATTCCCTGGATGTATTTTTGAATTTATTTCAAGAMAAACTTTTTCGCCCCTTTTTTTCTTTGCACATTATCATACTTCATTCATAAAGAAAATCCCTGTAATGAATCAAGTGTGTTATAAATCACATCAATGTGAAACATTTCAGAATTAACTCCTACAATAGCTAAGGAATATGCCATTTTATAAGGTAAAAGGTATCAAAATATCATATATAATAGCGGGATGGAACACGGACCCAAAGAATTATAGTTTTTTAGCCATTCCTTGAGTTGTTGCCTTTAACAAATCCAAACAGAGGAGGAAAATCAATCTTTTGTTAAACATATAAAGTGAATTCCTACCTAATCTCTCCAATTTGTGAACCCAGCAGCCTAGAGAAGTTCTCCCACAGCGGAGCACTGGCTCACATGTTCATCAGAACAGGTCTGGAGACATGAGGTGTTACCTTGAGCTTTTTTACAGCTCTCTGACCTTATGCACCTTCTATTTTGAAAYCATATTATAAGTTGATATTCCTAGTTTACTATTTCTCCTGGATTTCTAATTAATAAATYCACTAAGTTTATATGGGTTGCTGTTATATTGCAATTGATGTCTCCCTAGGACTTTACAGATTCCCATTTATCAACATGTTTTTTTCACCAGCAGTTGACAGCAGAAGAGCAAAATATGACTATCACCACTATACTGAAATCAAATCTAATAGCCTGTTTTCTTCATATCAAAGTCAATATTACTTTGTCTTATTTTTAAATAATAGTTCTTATAAAAAGTTCTAAGAAAATCACCACACAACCTATCTGCTTAGAGAGAAGAATGTATCAGCTACCAGAAGCCATTTTCCCTTTCACAACCTGACAGCTCTAAAGAGAAAAGACATCTGTAATGCAGAGCCAAAGGAATCACCACACCTTGCACCCTGCCAGGGTGCTGAATGAGTGCTACGGCTAACCATTAAAACCAAGGATTAGATAATGCATTCCACAAAATATTAATCAAAAATTAATTCTTGATAAGGCTGTTGGCCAGCTCCTAAGCACAGATTCAACCTCAGTACAATAAGGGCTTTTCCAAGCCATCACGTAAATCAACACAAAAATATTTCCTCATAGGAATAACTCATTTATAGAACCACTGTTACATATTACAGAATATAAAGTTGTGTTTTGCTGTTATCTAAACTCGTTAGACAAAYCGAGGCTGGGGCCAAAACAGTCAGTGGTATTGTATCAGCATTCTCCAGCAGAGCTCTGTCCTGCCTGGAAGTTTCTGATCAGGTCCAATTATACTCCTCAGCTTTGCAAAAGCCTTTTGAGAGTTGCAGAAGTAGAACACACTACTAGAATTGTTAATATTATTCAACCCTCTTGACCTTTTCTCTGAAGGCTGTGAGAGAAAAGAAGAGAGGAGGATAGTTTACCTATTAATAACASTATAGATTCATATACCTAGGGAAGGCCTGAATTTAACTGTGGCCTCACAAACTGCAACTATCACCCAAATTCGAGCAGGTGGAGAATAAAATGATTCAACAATTAATTTGCCAATAAGCTGAATGTTTTAAGACTCCTCACTCTTCCATGGGATTCGTGCATGACTTCATTCAGCTCACTGCCCAACAGCAGTCCCAGAGCATGAAGGGCCAGAGTGTCTGGAAGCTGGTTAGCTCTTACAGATGTGGTGCCTTATGGCCTGAGCCAGCTGTGCTGCACTACCAGCAGCAGAACTGACTCTGCTTTTTGGCACCCACAGCATGAGCAGGCAGTCCTAGTCTGTTTCCCACAAATAMCCATCACCAGCACCTATTTATTGCTAATATTTACAGTAGAACAGCTCGATATTAAAATCATGCTCTCCTCTCACTCCATATAGTAAAGAGAGCACAACAGTTTCCTCATCATTTGTCAATACACATTTCAAACCTGTCCTGTTTCTTAGCTCATCATCTTGAATGTCACAAGAGTTATGCTTCTGCCACCATTATGRTCTGTTAATAAAAGGTTACTGCAGGGAAGGTGAAGTTTTCCTAACTTACAACATCTGTCACTTTGAAGAGTCAAGGTCAAAAATACAGTTAGCAAATCTATTCTTGCAAATGCTTGCACAAGAAACTCTAAACTACAGTAGCCTTTAAAAACAAAATAATTTTAAGCACCTACTTACTCCCTAGGATGCATATTTCTTCTATACTCTTTGTCTGTTGTGTGCAATCAACTAAATGTATTTCATTATTTACCTATTTAGTAGGCCAAATATTGTAATTTCAAACAAATCAGAATAATAAATTCACTGCTTATCTACAAAATTTCTGTTCTATGGGACAAACTTGGCTGCATTTTGCTATCTAAATATACATACTAAGAATACTGCATTATTTATAGCCAAAGGAGAAAGAAATTCAGGTAATGGTATCAATTTTAAACAGACAGGTTTTACTTACTGTTGTTTTATACATTCTGTATACCCTAGCACTATCTAGAACATATTTTTCTTAGACTTGATGGAATTATAGTCTCATAGTGTATTTTTTCCCCTGGGACACTGAACACAAGCCAGCAACTCACCCTAAACTGCTGAAGTTGAATATTACCTGAAGTGATGTGCTGCCCAAAGCTTGGCAGAAGCAACCATTTACAAGTTTTTAAGTCTGGTATCTTGGCCAAAATCCAGTAAGGTCAGTAATCACCTGGCCTTCAAAAATCTGCYTGTAACGATACAGAAACAAGGTAGATTCATGAATGTTTCAGAGAATTTGGGCTTACCTCAAGACCAGATTTCCAGATCCCCTCACTCCAGCTTCMCATCAAGCCCACAGAGTGTGCAGGAGTTTTCCACTGATACCYCCAGGGTTTGCCTTTGAGACAAGGAACACATACATGTTGATCCTCCACCAAGAGCATGAAGAAAGCACATCAGACCTCTGGGGTAATTCTGGGGACATGCTTTAATCTTGACCAAAAGCTGGGTTTCTCAACTCCCTCTGCTAATTGTCTGCTTTCCAGTTACCTGCTGCAAACCTACAGCCCCTCTGGAGRCATTAAAAGAAGGATGATAAATGAAGATGCATTTCATTATAGGGAAATTCAAAATTGAAGCACTCACTTTGCAACACGAAGTCTATGAGACTGCAGTCTTAAATATTGATTTTGTATTCATTGTCATTGACAGAAGCAATTCTATTTTTGCTCAATGTAATAAATACGACTTTAAACAGAATAAGGCCCTTTCAGCAAGAAATTTTCCATATATCTGTTTATAAGCCTAAAAATTAAAGCTGCTAAAACTGAAAGGAGAAAAAAATAACCAAGGGGGTTTTCAAAAATTTAAAACTCTATCATGCATAAATGGAGCTCATCAGCAAAAGTAATTTCCCTGCAGAAAACACTCCATCTTTTGTTTTATGTAAGTTAGCAACATGAATATTTCATTCCTAGAGAAACTGCCGTTACCCTTTTGCATTTCTTAGCTATGCTTGCTGTCTCAGATACATGAGCTTTTATTTTTTCTCACTTTGCTGTTCAAGTCTATTGCAATTACAGGTCTTGCTGTATCTCAGTAGATAATAGAGTTTGGAATCTGATATTAGCAGCAACTACATCCCTTGTCCCTAACATCCCCTCTAGAAAGTAGATGGGAAGAAARGAACATAAAGGACAAATGACTGCACAGAGGATAATTATTCTCAAGATACCAATCATCATTTGGAAGGCACATCGGGTATCACTGTCCTCAAGTTGTTTAGGTTTTTCTCAAAACTACTGTCAACTGTGGCAAAATTTTACAATTAAACACAAGGTAATAAAAACACCTACGCTGCACATCCACATTAAAACAATGGCCTTAATGGACACTGAGCCTCATTTAGCTGTGAGATGTATTTCAACTCCAGGACACAAATGATAAAAAGAATCAGTACAGTGGGTAACATTGTATTTCTGACAGCTCTTGCACAAAACTGTGSCCAAAATAGGTTGCACAAGAACACAGACCCTGTACAAGCTTGCATTTTAAATGAGTTTAAACTGAAGAAGCTTATAAGTAAGCTTTTCAATCAAGATGAAAAGGTGAAGATAGACTATTTGACCTATATGTAGTTCCATTACCATTGCAAATTCTCTTCTTTGAGAGCAATTTTATTCTTAATTTTGTTACTTGGCATGTCAGAGTCTGAGTGGCTGATTTTCTCCTTTAGGGTTGTTGAGGTTTTTTTCAGTCATTTTGCAGGATTGTTTTTTCAAGATTGCACACATGTGGAAAACAGTTGTATCATGTATCAGATCTTCCATCTAAACAGGAATATACTTTCTTCTTTAAATGCAGCTGACTTTTTGAACTGTGGGGAGTGAGCAGGCCTGGCTACTRAGGCAAAATGGCCAAGGGTGACCTAATTTGAATCACACTGCAAGGACGACCACCATTCAAAAGATCACACAGGAACAGCCTGCAAGATAAAAATCACTCTACAACCGTAATACCATAAACCAGCAAGGAAAAGATTTTGCCACTTGAGTTAAAAGATCAGCAGGGAGAGATTTGTGTCTAATCATGCACAGAGGAAAAAAAAATCAGCCACTGCCCCATAAAAGTAATCTGGTAAAAAGAAGCCTTGAGAGTAAAACATGATTCTGRGATCGCTGGTGAAGGTGCAGGTTTCTCTGCTGCTGTATTTCTGAAGAGTTTGAGAGGTGAGATACATTCCAAATAACTTTCCATGTTATTTTAGCTATCTCCTTTTTCCTTCATCCTCTACATAAAGTTTTCAAAATTGCTTATTCTGAGCATGAAAGCATTTGCATAAGCAAGGGCTCACAATAAAGACATCAAGATAAGAGCACCCCATGTTTAGAAGGCTTAAAAATTGTCCCAAAGACACGCATCAGTGTTTGTGCCTTGTCCCACAGAGTAAGGTCTACAAAGGAAACAAATCTATCATTTGTGATTTCTGGCAAAAATAAGGCAAAAAATTCACCTTTTAACTAAAYTTATCAGTGTAAAAGGGAGAGTTAATCAATTTATAAGCTGGAATTTTTACAACTGAGTTGGGTGGGGGAATGAATGACCTACTAGAGAATCTACTTTGGTATTCAAAGTTTAACTATTGCAGAATCACAAACTGAGTTAGTACAAGTGCTCGGTTTTARAGTAGTTTAAATGCAAATTATGACCCATCCCTGTGAATCCTGCTCAGCATTAGGAAATGGCTGATCCTGTAATGTAGTTCCATCTTTGGTGTGGTGATCAACACGTTTAACCAGCTTTGTAAATCACTGCTATGTTTTTAATTTGGCAAAGAAATTTATTGCATGCTTGCTTTATTTTACCTTATGAGGTCCTAAATCATTATGGATAAAAATATCTTGAGTTATGACTCAAAAGGTATTCCATATGGACCTAAAATCATTACAGATATTGAAGGTATTAGCCAGTAAGCCTCATGTCTCTTTAGCTTTCCCTCTCTTCATCTACTCCAATTTGTCTTTAATTCTTTTGGTGTGCTTAACCTCACTAGTGGTGGTAGGGATTGAGAAATTTATTTCATTAGAAAGGGTAGCAGTGCCATATAAATACCTCAACACCCTTCATTCGAAATTTGAAGAGGCAGTTGGCAAGAAGGGACACCACAAAACAGTTGCCTCGTCCTCAATAAAAAGTTTTTATATAACTTACTGTTACTGGGGGAGGCCCCTTCTATGAAAGATGCTGAAGATATTCCAGAATATAAATACTGAATGATGACCACAAAAGTTAGTTAATGACATTTATAAATTAATTAATAAATGTCATGTAGAACATGTTGGAATTCCTGTAGATAGCCCAAACTTTGTAGAGGTCTGCAGGGTCTTCTGTATTTCAAAAATCACCAAGTCTTTTAAGTCAATTGTCTTCCCACTCCACAGCAGAAGCTGAATTAGGACTAAAAATCTAATTTTCTAATTGCAGATAGAGTGAAAAAAGAAATATATCCTTTTTTTTTTTTTTAGTTTGGGATTTGTTTGGTTTTTTAATATTAGAAGGTATCTCTTTTCAACCTAAAACCCTAGATAAATAAACAATAAACAGCCAAAACTCATTCCTGCCTGAAGCTGCTGTATTACCTTGCTTTTAAAGACAACTCTGTATATAGGACAAATTATCAGTGAACATATGTTCTTGCACAGTAGTGCTTTTGGAGAGGGATGATTTTCCAGTTCCTTCATACTCTGATTTCTGTCTTTGACTGTCGTTTAAGAATACAGCCCTAAATCAGTGCTATTTCCTGTATTTTAATGTAAAATATAAGAAAATAAACGGGATAACTCATAAACAGAGTCTTGTTCTAATACTCAAATCTGTCAGTGAAACCAACAGAGTCTAACCTTGTTTCAAAGAGGTTACTCAACTTGTTCATTAAACCATATTACAAAAAACAGCACAATTTTATTATCAGACTCATACTGCTTTATCCTCTTTGCCTTTCATGGCATCACATTTAACAACAAATACTTTACACAATCATTTAACTGCATTTTTCAGAATGTAGACTCAGAAACTAATGCAAGGAAATTGTTTTCCTAAGGAGTTGGATTGTTTCCTAATTGTTTATTATATATGTATTCTCTTGCCAGAAATCAAGATTTAAAATTCCATCTTCTTCAACACTTTAATGTTGTTTAGATCTCTGAAGCATTTATATTTAATTTCACAGCAGTGTTACAATTCAAGTGCTATATTTTAATGTCTGCAGCAGCCAATTGTTGATTTGTTTTCTTTCAGGCAAAATGCAAATAAACTCTTAAGAGGTTTGCTCGCAATCCTTGTGTTTGAGTTAATACATTTGCAGTGAATAAATTAAAAGAAGTCCAAATATGACTTTTTAAGGCCCTCTTGAATTTAAAAACTCCATCTAGTGGAAAAAAAAAAAAGAAAAACAAAACAAACTCGAAAACATTATTCAGAAGTTTTTCTATGAGAAGTAACTAGAAACAAACTCACATGAACTTGGGCCACTTCCAGTCTAGATTTACCCCAACCACAAACTCCAAGGGTGTGGAAACAAGCAGCTCTAGTGCCCCAGCACCATTTTGAGCTGCCCCCTAGAATTCCATCCTTGGCTGTGAAGACATTCCTGTAAAMCATATTTTCAAATTACCTCCGAGCTAACTTCCCCATGGAGCAGTCTGGAAAAGGAGATGCTGTCTTTATCAGAGCATTCACCTTCCTGCTTAAAATCTCTTCAAATCCATCCCTTCTCCATTTGCTGTGGTCAGAGGCTGCTGTGACTGAAGCACAAAAGCCTGGGATGGTGGACTTCCGACACAAAGAAAGCAGCAGCARAGAGGGGGAGTAACCAGACCTGGTCTTCCAGGGCTCAGGAGAACAAAATTCTTCACTGTAGACCCCAAATTCAGGGCTCCCTAGACATCTAAGACTGACCTAAGCTGGAAGAAACCCCCAAAAAAGGAAGGAAAAACCCTACATTTTAAGGAGCTACCAAGCAGGTCAGCTTCAGGATTAGGCTACAGATTGTAAAGATAGTCAAGATGGTAACAGGCAAGGTTTAACAGGTTAGAGCAATCTCTTAGTCTTAGTTTCCATCAGAGATAACAACAGCTAAGAAGGATATAAACATTTTTTTTAGAAGCATAGATGTATGCAAAAGTTATTCTTGGGGGGGTCAGAGAGTCCAAAGCAACTTTTTCAAAGACAATATTTACAATTACACTTGTTTTCCAATCAAAAATGCTTTGCCAAATCATCAGGATTTGTTGGGATGAGCCTGGTTTTTCAAATAAAGCAAGGAATTGGAAGCTGGAAAGTTTGGGTTTTCTGACATCTCTCTATCTCTCCTGAGCACAGCAAGAAAATTTACCTAACTTTTAAGAACATCAGCTCATTTTTTCCAATGGTGCCTTGCGAGATGAGTTAGTTTTTATAAGATTCACTAACACCCAAGAGCATCATGCTTCACAGAAAGATATTTTTAAAACCTAGCCCATACATCTGGAAACTACCTGCATCAGAAATATTTCAAACATTTCTCTTTTTTTTTCTGAACCATCTTACAGCTCTAACACATCAACAAACCTACAAGAACACTTGAAGAGCAACTCTGGTCTGATTGGAATCAGTTGAAAGAAATGGGATGAAGTCCTAAAGTAACAATGCTGTAATGAACCAGGCACTGCAGAGACAAGCATTTTTCAGATTTCAAATCATCTCAAATCAAATTGATCCCTAGTACCTTTCTTTCTAGTTTAAAAAGCCTGTTAACTCTGCCTAGAGGGACAAAACTGGTCTTCAGATTTTTATTTAGTCAATCAGTTTTCACTTTATTTTTGGACTCTGTTAATTTATGAAAAATTGTTAGGTTTTTTCCATATATTTTTCATCCAATAAAATTCYTTGTTTTTAAGAAAATTGATTCCTATTTGGAAATGTAACCATCTTTATAAAAAAAGATTTGTGTTTGAGGCATAGCCTGAAAAACTGTTACTTCTTAGAGAAAGRAGCAAAGATGATTACAGAAACTATGCAAATAATTAGTTTGATTTTTTTTAAGTGAAAGGCATTATTATTTTGAATAACAGATTTTATAATGAGGTCAAGAATTAAATCCTCTGAAATTTATGCCAGATGGTTGTTAATTTCATAATTTCCACCTCCTATTTTTTACGTACAATGAAAATCAAATTACTCTTTGGAGTTTACTGACCCACAGGATTGTATCAAAAAATACAGATTATCATATCCTTGCTGGATTAGACTAAATAAGAGTTTGTACCTAGGCAAAGATAATTCATTTACAAGTGAATAATCACAAATCATGGATGAATGCTTCCATATTCTTGCTTAATTCCTCCTTTGATCTTTATAATAAATAGAAAATATCTTAATGATTCTTTAACAATGTTTATTTTGACAAATGATATTTCAGGACGTTAAGTATTACTAGGTCCTCCCTTTTCATTTTTTGCATCTCAATATGCAGTTTGAAAGTTAGGAATTGTAAAGGCAGACAAAATTCAAAGCAGAAAAATTCACATTAAAACGAGCTCCACCCAAAAAAGAAAAAAAGCGACAGGACAGATATCAAGAACTGAGGAAAGATTTTACATTTTGTTCACATTCCTTTTATCTTTAAGCTATTAATAGCTCAGTGCAATATAAAATACCAGTACTGTAAAATACCTATCTAATGTAGTACCTTGTGCAGTGACCTCCAACATTTCTGGATCAAGTCCCTTGGCAGCCCAGGACATCCAACTATCATATTTTTTAAATTTCATCTCCAGCCTACCAAGATCAGTGATACAGGGGGAACATCTCTCTTCTGAAACCAAATACCAGCACTCAAAAGACACTAGAATTGRCATTAAATGAAGAAATAGCAGCTTTGCTTCAAGCAACTTGTTTTCTTTTTGTATTTCAATTACAATGCTGTAAGTRGTAAAGCTTCTGGGTAGAAAAATGGTCAAAGCAAACCCAGCCTGCAAAAACTGGATTGATCACAAATTAAGAGGAAATTTAGTAAAAACTGGGAACTAATGAGAAAAACACACACATTCTGCAAACTTTCATCTGGGTTCAAAAGGAATCACGTATCCGCATCATCAGAATGATCTCAAACGTCAACAGCAACCTTTTCCTTTCATCTGCCTAACTTGCAGGAGAAACGTCTCAGTTAATTTGTGCTTTGATACACAGAGGCTCAGAAGTCACTGAGAGTTGAGCACACATTTAGTTATAACAAGGTAGAACTAACTCTCCCATCTCTACCCATATCCTCTCTTCTTTTTGCAGAAGAATTGTTGACAAGGATTACCTCTTCCTTAGTGTGTATTGTAGTAATCACACTAAGAATTCCATCCTAACTGCAAAACTYTCAGCTTTCAAAGATTCAGCCAAAACTTCCTTCTAATCCTTGTCAATCAAATGGTATCACACTGTTCCCTAACTGGTACCAGAATCCCAGACAAGTGACGGAGGTGACATTTCAGTGACGTGGGCATCTTCACTTTTTCTATAAGCTAATATGAGGAAGATTTAGCTGTTGTTCAGAAGACAGAACATCTGCTAACACGAACCAAGTTACAAGTACTTACAGCTTTTGTCTTTCATAATCACCTTCATAATCAGAAGGCTCCAATTTTGAAAYTGCTTTGACATCTTTTTGCTTCAATTCTTTACTGTGAAATGCTCTCCAAAGATTCCCAGTGACATTGTTCACCAACATCTTGACGTGATGTAACTGTGATGAGTTTTCATCACTGACATCTCTAAAGACTTGGAGGAGCATTTCATCTGACACTGTAGTATCATGTCTGTGAATTCACAGTGACATGCAGAAGAGACRGTTGTAATAAACAAAATAAAACAAAACAAAACCCCAAAAACAGACTGCTGGAGTGATTAGGAAATTTTCAGCACTATAAAATGGAATAAGGAAAAATAACAGATTTTTTTTTTAAGCTCAACTATTTCCAAGCCTTTTAATTAATGCAGAAAAACCTTATCTATGTTCACGGACTAGAGAAACAAACTACTCCCAAAGTATGCAAAACTACAACTCCACTACATGTAGATCTTTTATCAATTTGAATTATGCATGAAGATTTMCAACATTGTGGAGTTTGGTCAATCTCAGAATGGGAGCTCTAAAAGGCACCAATCATAAAAATGTGTTGCAGATATAAGAACAGAGGCGGGAGAGACAAACACACCTGAAAGGGGTTGTGCCGTTTGCTTTGATTTAGACTGAAATGCCTTCCTATTTTAATGATCTGAATTATGATTTATTATAACGATTATAATTAAATATTATTAAAGCCCTGACCTGCATATTCCAATCAAACATATATATATATATATACGGGCTTGGGATTTTTTTGCTTTTCTTTTAAAACTAAATGAGAGTAACGTTTTTCCTCTGAAAACGATGAAGGAAAAGGCCCAAATTTTCGACTATAACTTTACTTACAAAATTCACCCACAACGTAGGAAAACCCTGCTAAAGCTTCCTCCTCTCTCTGAAGCACATTCAGGGGGCACCTGAGGGCATTTTTCAGGCAAAAGCAAGAAAGTTAAAGCAGTTAACCCCACACCCTGGTGAGTTGTCTCCTTTGAGCACAAGGTGTAGGATTAACAAGAGGGGGAAAAGGGGTGGTGAAARGGGGGATCTCATGATGCACTTGATGGCTCAGCTGTGGGAAGAACAGGGTCTGCTGAGAAAATTGCTGATGAATTTTCTGCATCAGACTTGCCCAGTGAGATGTGTGAAGGTTTGTGCACACAGAYGTGCTTCAAGGTGCAAAGAGTGAGGGTTTCTCTGCAATAGTCCCCAGCACAACACTCCAGTCATCTGGAGAACTTTTAGTCAAAAACTGTCAGCATGAGCCATCATCTGAGCCAGAGCTCTCACTTCCTTCAGAGGGTCATAATTTCAGATGTAAGACACAAAGACTTAAACCTTTAAGCCATTTTTTGTAGCACAATCTCTAATTGCCTACAAATCACGCTGTGTTACCTGCTTGACCCGTAAAGCTTGTCTATRAATAAAAAACTGCTTTAAAATCCATATTCCTGCATGGCACTGAATGGGAAATATGACAGAGCTTTTTGTTTGTCTTTAAGCTCCAGCCTCATAAGAAAACACTYGGAAGTGGGGCATCTTTTTTGATTGTTGGGGTTTTTTGGTGGGATCCAGTAAAGTGGTATATCAGTAGTTTCCATCCTTCTGTCCCCTCCTTGGAATTTATAGATCACAGCAATAATTTATTGCTCTGTGACTGAGAGTCCATCATGTACTAGAGATCATCTCTTCTGTGATTTGAAACCACCTACACAAGTGCTTTAGAACTATTTCTGAGATCCTTGGAGCTGCCTTACTGTGTGTGGATCATGAAGCCAGTGAAATTTTTATAAAGTTTCACTGCTCTTCATTTTTTTTAATCTTTCTTTTATTTATCTAGAACAAGAATCTGGGTCTTCTGGAGGCACAYAGAGAGGAGCACAGCTGAACCATCTGGGGCAATGTTGCTCTCAGCTGGCACACCAGCCCCAATGCTCCCAACACACCATGGCATCCTCCTGGGCTGTGTCATGASCATGACAGGTCCACAGAGTTGCAGAGGAAGAGAGAATAAGGTGGATTTTAGACACATTAATAGGCCACAAAAAAAAATTAAAAAATATTTTAAAACCCATTAAAAATTATTAAAAAAAAAAAAATTATACATCCCAGTACAGCCTGAGCATCCTGGGTGGTAGGAGAACACCACTGGTAAATAAGTCTTCTCCTTTAACATCATCAAGAATATTGTGTCCTGAKCTAGATCCTGAGAAGGGTTTTGCCATCACCAGATGTCCTTGGTTTGGGATAGCTGACAGCAGACAGAACCTGACATAATTTGCTGGTCCTGTCTAATAAAGAATCCAGACTGCACAGATTTTACTGTTTTTAGAACAGTCTGTATGGCTCTCTCCTTTCTCTTTGTACTTAACAGAGCTCACGCAGTTAAGATTAGACACRGGGAGACACCATCTACAAAATGCTTCATGAAATTGTGCTTGTACCTGTCTATGCARAGAGAAAGGCAAGTGGAGCAGAAACCAGGTTTTCCTCTATAAAAGGCTCTGCGTGCAGGAAGAGTTAAAATGAACATATCCACTGTAGCAGATTCTGCTGTTGTGGCATCTAGGGCAGCAAGAAATTAAAAAAAAAAAAAGAAAAAAAAAAAAAA
>QVAJ01000464.1:60997-91490 GCA_003546035.1 Mixornis gularis | reverse complement strand
CCCTTGGTGGAGCCTTCTTTCATTTGGATGGATTTGAATTACGCTGTTTTATCTCCAGTGACAAATCTGTTCTGCCTTGGCTGCACCAACATCTCAGGCACATGCTACTTCTTTCATTCATTTCCCTGGTGCTTTTACCTCGGTACCTGATGCGCTGTCAGAATCACAGAGCCCATCCRTAAGTATTATGTGATGAGCAGCTGCTGTATATGCAGGCACACAGGAGAAATGAGCTTTCATTCTTCCCTTGCAATCATTTACATAGAGAATATGATCCCATTTAAATTACTGCTTGTCATCTCGTTACACTTGATCAGCTGAAGGATCATTTTATTGAAACCGGGAGAAGGAAAGAAAAGGGAAAACTACCAGCAATTTGACACTCCTTTATACTTAAGAGTTTGAAGGATTGTACAGTTTTATATTCAAACTGCTAGACTTTGTAATGGTTTCTCCTCTTAGAAGAGGATTCCTTTGATAGTCAGGCAACTTCTATCTTATCCCTCCAGGCTAAAAATCTCTATTTTCATGACTTCCCTGAGAAAATTAGAAATTCTGTATACCACAATATTAAGCAAAGAGGTGTTTCTTAAGCAGTTACAACCTGACAAACGCCTTTGCTGTGGGAGAACTGACAAAAAAAAAGTGTACTTCTGGAGGCTGGAAGAACTCACAAAGCCTGCATTACTGACAGACAGCTTCCTACCATAAATATTTCTCACATCAATACTGGTCTTCAGATGAGTTCTCTGAGAATTTAACATAGAGTTACACCTTGACAGGATTCGTCCTAAATCACATCTTGGTCTGCATTTCTTAGTACAATGGAAATCCATTTTGCATTAAAGTGACAAAAGGGTCTGATTTAAATTCTGAACACAAGGCAATTCACAGATGAAATAACTGAGCAGCATATCTTTTTCTGTGCAAACTTTTACAAGGCATTTRCCATTGGTGACTAATACCGAATACACACTCTCATTAAAAAAATAAATCACAATTCTAATTCATATTTTCCAGTGTCTTTAAGGTGGAAACATTGACAGTCAGGTGGAGGTAGTTTTTTCCAGTGCCATTACCATCCTGGGGCCCTTCTCAGACAAATCTGTCAGAAGCAGACTACTGTCCTGTGCTGTGATAGAAATAATAGAACAGGTTTTGCCTTTGCTTGACAGAAATTTGAGTCTCCCAAATAACAGCAAAGAGAAATGGGCCAAATTCTGTTAACCCTACTTGGTACCTGCAGTAGCAGAATTCAGAGCATGAGAGCAGCCACAGGATRTGGCTCACAGCACTTCTCATTTTCATCTGTGTGACTAAGATGAGCAGCTCCCAGTACACCAGAAAAACCCTAAAAACACAAACTGACACTTTTTTTGGGTTTTCTTCTACTTGAAGAAATGCTCTTCAGCTATGACCCACTACTATTCTGTCCAAGAAAACTAGACAGACTACAGCTCCAACAGGTCAAAATTTGCAGCAACTGCCTGAGAAATTTTTTGAGCCTACAACTAAATTGTCAGGTTTGGTTGAATTAGTACTGAATCAACTGAAAACATGCTTAAAATGAAARCATTWAAACCATGTTTTAAATGATTCCTCTTCTGTGCCTAAGGAACTGTTCATAATAATCATTAATTTTTGCATGATAGCCAACTGTGCAAGACATTGTTATTATTAGATATTTATCTATTATTAGATATTTGCTATTTTTAGATAGTTATTTATTATTAAATACCTATTATTAGTAGACATTTAGAATAGAGACTAGATAAGGTAAAGCCCTTGTTAAGCCTCTAAAGGGGGGAAATGATGCCTCAATTTTTAGCTTTCATATTTTCCAGATTCTGTACTGCATTAGTATGTAACTCTAAACTTCTTATAAAGTGTTAGAAAGTTCTCCTCACAGTTTAATTAGACAAAACAATCCTTTTCCAGCACAAGAACCAAGGACACCATTGCAGCTTCAGGCCCAAAAAATATAAACTACAGCAAAYTAAGGAGAGCAAACTGGGAAGATGGGACTTCATAACCTGAAGCTGTAATTGGACAATTAACCCCAATATGCAAAGGGACCAAAACTTTAAAAAGTGTGAAAATTCGTGACTGGTTGTGCATCTTGGGTAGAACCTTGGCCGGGCTCTTATACTGCCCAAGGTGCATCCTTTAAAGGTCTTTAAATAAATACCTACTTTATTTCTTTTACTCTGTCTAGCCCCTGTTCCAGGTAGCCTCAAGAAGACAGGACAAAACCTATTAGTTCTGAAAATGTTCACATTTTTTAAAGACTATTTCACAAACGCTGTGGTTTTTAATGCAATCTTTTTCATAATCCAAAATTTTGAGTTAGCTCTTTCTGATTATTTTCTGATTTAAGGGAAAAAGTCCCAATGTTTGTATCAGGGAGTCTTTGCAATGATATGTGATCCAGCTGGCCCATCACAATACAATCAATAAGAAAAGAAATTACAATGAAATGAAAAGTTTGAAAGTCCAGTATAAGAATTATACATTCAAATTACCCAACAAAATRCTCTAAAAATAGAAAGCCTTCAAGGAACATCACTATTGATGATCTGGTAAATTTTATGAGCATTAAACTCTATGCTTAGAAAAGAGACCAAAAAACTGAGGTAATGTYCTTTAGAAGAATATCATAACCTAGAAAGTCACTTGCCTGCAGGAGCCTAAGCAAAAGGACAAAAGAATTTTTAGTTTTGCTAATTACCCTTGTATCTGCTTTCTTCCATTGTTATGGCATGAGGATTTCATATTACACTGCATTTTATTTATGCAGTTCACAACATCTTCATTGTATTTTTTTAAGCATTGCAGCCTTATTTAAACTTCTTATTTCAAAAGCACTTTTATGTTGAAAAATACCACACACACAGACATCCTACACTGTCTTCACAAAAATGTCTCTTGAGATATTCATTGAAGWAAAGGAGGATCAGAAAAGAGATCTATTTCCTCATAATTTTGGAAGATAAATGGCCTTCAGACAAAGCAAAATCTCTAAAAGCCTGTGCCCACTAAACATTTACACTACACCTTTAGATCAATGTTACTCACAGATTAAACCTTTTGAGTTYAGGCATCAAGGGCTCTTTACAACTGCACAGAGTAGGAAATGCCCTCTTACAGGGATGCTGAAACATGARTCCTCCAAGGAGCAAACATGCATGTTCCTTTACAATGCACTAGAGAAATCATTGGATCCTAATCTAGGTAACAATATGCACAGCAGAAAGCTCCACAGATATATTTTATGAAAACAGAGGTTTTGTTTTCTCAGCTCTGCCCAAATGATATAATCTGTCTTGGCAGGCAAACTATTACAGTCAACTTCAGAACAGGCTTCTCTCTAAAATTTTTTGTCTACTACAAACATAAAGTTACTGATATTTCATTTTCTAACACTGTTACTGTGTTTGTTTTACTGGTTTTCTTATCCTCCTGGTCATCTAAAACATTTCCCATTAAAATTCATGTCCTTTCCTGCATTATCTTACATCTCATCTGACCTGGAAGCAGGCTGCCATGACAATCACAGACATTTTCAATAGCAGCGACATGTCTTTGAGCAGAAAAAGCCTGTAAAGGGAAGAATGCATCAGGAGCACAGCAGAAAACCAGCTCACACATCAAATTAATTTGTGAGGAATATCATGCACAGGCCTGTGAGGGCAGTCATGCATCCACCATACCCTGCTCTCTGCTTCCCACAGCTCCCATCATGTGGGAACTCTCTTATTTAAGAGAGAATCTCTGATGATGATAACARCTTTGGATAATACTTTTTTCAAAAGCATCTCTTTCTTTCCTTAAAACTGCAAGCAAATTGGTGCAGAGCTTCCTGGCTGACCAGGAAAAATAGGAGGAGGATGAGCAATGTGTTTTAAAACTGCACTCTCTACACATTTTTTCAGGTCCTGAGGGCACTAGCAGGTTCTAATAGACCTGCCCATCTTCCCAGAGGTCCCACTTACCTGTGCCCAGCCCCAGCTCCTCCTGATGCTGGCCAGAATTCCTGTGCCAGTGCAGGACCTCATCCATCATCTTTTGCCTTATCAGACATCCCTTGGGCTGTGGATCCCACCTGACACCAGCCCAGCCAGTTCACCAGAGGACTTATGGCAACAGTTCTGCTGGTGCTGGGGTCACCCCCAGACACACCTTGTCCTCCTTCAGGGGCAGCACTGATGTGTGTTTTTGCTATAACATTTGAGAGCACTGAGAATGTTTTCAAGAGTCTTTTTTCCTGGCAAGAAAGAGCAAAAATGCCACTACATGCTGAAATGTATTGTTTTTGCTACAAAAGCACCACTGGTAACAGATCCAAGGTAAAGTTCCCAGTCAAAATTTCCAAAGCAGCTGCTACACTGCTGTAATCCTGAATAAAGCACGAGCAGAATTTGACCCCAAGATTTCTGTAGCTCTGACAAGAGGCCAAGACACCAGTGTTTTATATGTACACACATCCCTGTGCACTCACACATGCAGATTTTTCCACTCAGGTTTATTTAACTAAGGTATGAGTGGAAAGCTGATTGCATACCAGAGAAGTTTGGTGTTTGGCAGTGCTGGCCAGGGCTTTTTGGGCTTTGGGCTGGGGAAGGTGGATCTGAGTCTGATAAAAAAGGTGGAAATTTCAATGTTCTCACAAGAAGGATTTGGGGAAAAGGCCTTATATCAAAGGGGTTAACCCACAAGGAGAAGCCATTGCCTGACTCCAATTTACCAATTTCTGCCTACTCAGTGGACTAACAAGAACTCCAAAGGAAAACTGAGCAGGAAATCAGTCAYATTTCCAAAACAAATAACTTCTAGTCAAGCCATCCAAGATGAACATATGAGATTAGCCCAGCTGGTTAAAGATTGCTGCTAATAAGGCCAAGTCTCTGGGTTTGATCCCTCTGTGACTCATTTGCTTTGGAGTTGATCTTGACGATCTTTGTGGGTCCCTTGCAACTCAGAATATTCTGTGATTCCTGTGACTTTTGTTGAAATCCAGCCATTTTCCTTCATATGCTACAATTTGAAAACTTGGCTAATCTCAGTCAAGACATCTTTCGTTAAAAATGGTGAACATGATCCTTTGAGAAACAGTAACACTTTAAGAGGAGTGACCTTTTCATTCTCTGCCTCATCTTTCATTTCTAGTGCTTGCCATAAAATATCCATATCCATCTGCAAATGTTGCTTCTAGGGAGAGCACTGTGGGGACAATCTTTCAGCTACATGCAAGGGTATAAAATGGATGAAAGAAGAGCCAGGGCAGTTCCAAGTGGATCCTGGTTGAAGGAGACAGTGATCCCCACACTGCAGCTGGAGAATTGCCATTTAAGAGTATATCTGAGCTGCATCACTCAAAATCACAACACTATGGAAAATACTCCAGCCTCCTCCAAGACTACAAAAGTAACAAGAGGTCTATATGATCTATTTACTCTTTCATCTGATTTTACAGAAATGGCTCTTGACAGGAGGCAAGTTGATAATAAAAAGCGAAGCTTTACGAGCCTCCTTTCAAGCACATCTTTAGATGTTGTCTCTCTCTTCTCCCCTCCATTAAGTCACTGATCTAAGGACTAAAAAGGAACCGAAGAAGTGGCAAGATCTAACGCCTGTTGAACTAAATACGTAAATTATGAAATCAAGTCTCAGAACTGGGAGATCTTAACTCAGACTTCTGGTAAATCATGAAAGTGATGAAAGCAGCATCCCCCTCTAGGAAGGGTGCTGATTTTAGCTGTGACATTTCTAGCCCTCAGAAGTCTACAATATTTTTCCTATAAGATCAAAGAAAATGCATTAATATTTGCATATGGTTTGCTGTATATTCCCCCCTTCTATTAGCATCTCCCTCACTCCCCAACTTCAAACGCTGGGTAATACTGAAATCTTTAGTGTAAAGGAAACAAAAAACCTTCCAGTTCAGATAACTAAAATGCATTTTGAAATTAATGGGAATCATTTGATTCCTTCCTGTGACAAAACAAAAATCAGACATTTTCTGGAGAAGAAGCGTCTTTAATCTCCCAGGTGAAACATGAGAGCAGAGAAGTGTGATTCCATAATGAAAGTCTTTTTGTTATTCTCACATTTTTCTGCATGCAATTTTTGCAATGTTTGTTTGCTTAACTTGGATTTGGCTTATGTCACTTGAATGTCTTCACCAAGCATTTTGTTTTTATCGTAATACAGTTTTATGATAATTAAAGACAAATTGTCATATTTAAACATTTTCTGCATGATTGGCATTAGAGCATTCAGTGCAAGGAATTAGTTGAATTAAATGTGTCAAATCATCCGATTTTTTTGAACTTCACACAACAAASACCAAGCACAGAAGTTATTTTGTCTGCATAAATGACGTTCAAAAGCTTAAAGCTGTTTCATTATAAGGAGCCTTTTAAAATCTGAGATGGGGTTGCTCTTTACTGTATCTCAGACCCACAATGAGGGGGTTTATCAAGATGTTTGTGTTTTTCTCTTGGTTCACAGTGAAACAAAGCTGGGATGTGCCTTGCAACGTTTATGACTTGTGATTTATGAATGCAAGAGGCTTTGTGTAGGTGACTTCAGTTGTCTATCACTACATTACAGAGATGAAGAGCCCTTCCCCAGTCTAAGTGCACAGCAACCCAGCTGCATTCAAGTCCTTTGTGATGCTGTACTTATGCATGATGGAAACCTCACTTCTCTGCCCAGTCTGTTTCTTTTGCAGTAAAAAAAAAACCCTCACAACTCTATTCAGCAAAACCASAGCTTTTGTTTGTCTAACCAACTACCAAACTAACATTTCAAGTCATGTAGRAGTGCTGAAAACATAACACAGAGAGTCACACACACAGGAGAGCCACCATGACTCCTCAAAGGAACCAGTGCTGCAAAAATATTCCTGTTTGGGCCACATAGGTTATTAACATCTGAGTTTAATATTGTAAATTTTCCAGAGAGTGGGTTGCAGGATTAAAACAAAATGATATGAATTTAAATGAAACTCTTGGGAAAAAGTCAAGCTTTTTATTTTCTCAGCTACTTTCTGCCCGTCAGAAGGGTGATTCATGTCGTTGATGTSTGTTTCTCCTTACTGAAGACCCAGCAAGACCATGCACAACACAGTATTTATGTATGTGCTTCTGTGAAAAGGTAAACCAGCTCAAACAGAAGGCAAAATTCTCCTGACAGAAAAGCTACCCACTTCTTTCACTTTTTTATTGTAATATTRCACATCTTTCTTACTAAGAAAAGAACATATCTAATGTAGAGTGAATAATTTGCAGATGTCTTCTGAGAAGGTTTAAGGATCAATATTTGTCCGTTCATAACCAAAAACCAAAGGGCTAATTAGGAAATTTCCTACATTTTTAATTTTTGTTTAGTATACCACCGCCATTAATGAATATTATTCATTCATTACCAATTGTTAACAGAAATAATYTTTTTCAGGTTAAATTTATTCATGGAATTTCTATGCAAACAAAAAAACCCGCATTATACTTATCTATTATCAATGACAGATCAGTGAAATTTCAAGCAAAAGCTTTTCAACTTTTTAAGCAAAGCTTTTCAATTAAAAACAGTGCAATTTTTTTATCTCAGTGCCTTTCCAAAAGTGTGGATAATAATTAAAGCTGTATGACATTAAGCACACTGGTTAAATCAAAAATCCTATTACATACTTAGGAAAAATTAGCTGTGGAATGACGTAAGACACAGCCTTGAGCTCTTAACAATCTAGGAGGAGTTTTTGTTCAACTTTTCAGAAAGCCCAAATTATATATAATACTGCTAAACTTCATCCTTCTCATGAATCCTTCAAGGATTGCTCTCAGGAGACTGGTAAGGAAGCAGGGTATTGTGTTTCTTTTTTAATGTTACAGCAGGGACATCCATAGCAAAATAGAATAGGTGGCATGACTGAATATGAAAAAACGTAATGAGAACTAATGAAGCACCAACCACATTTTAATGTCCTTTTTTCAAATGTGTTAAGAGCAGCAAAAAAAAAAAAGGGGACTGTATTTCTTTTCTGTATGAATGTATGTAAGCGTTCAGTATGGTATTGGAATATTTAGCCAGTAAGCAATATTTGTCTTCTAAATGCTGATAATCTGTAATTATTTCCAAACTCTGCATTTAAGACTAACCAGGAGTCTGTCATTTTGTAGGACATCATTTCTCATCCTAAATTATTTTGGCTGACAGCTATTCTGGAYGCATAGATTTAAGGGGACAGAGCCATATATATAAACACAGGCAAGTTACATATAAATATAAGAAAAAACATTTTACCTGTTCAAACCTATTTCTAGAAAGCCATAGGAAGAAAAACATCTTTCCATCTACATTACAGGGATTTGGTCAAAGTGAGGATTAAATACATTTCACTAGATTTTTTTAATTTAACTTAAAGGCAACGCGAATCAAAATACACGAATAAATAAATTCATGTATTAAATTCTTTTAAATTCTCAAAGGTCCTTTAAGGCTGCCTACCCACAGCACAGCCATCAGAAGAAGGAAGCTGGGCAGGCATCCTGGCAGATGGTTTCCCTGCAGAAGGGCTCTTACAGGGGAGCAGTGGGTTTCCATGCCCCACGCTGCTGCAGAGCATTGTTTCCCTGGAAGGTGTTAATGGCTGCCAGCAAGGATGCCTCTGCTACATGGGAAATCACGGCCTCTGCAAGCAGATGTGCATGCTAGCAGCTCTTTTTTTCGGAGGAATTAAGGTCTTTAATAGCGTAAAACAGCTCCAACAACAGAAAGCCATGTGGGGAGGCCCAGGGGACTGATTGGAAACATGGAGTCCTGTATTGACAGGAGGGAGATGTGTTGGTACACGTAGGCAGAAAACCACCAGGAAGCCAGAAAAACAGATGCAGGCTTGGCCTTGAGAATAGAAATAGACCTCCCTGGGTGCAGGAGTGAAGGGAAAAAATAGGTTTAAAAGCCTGCATTAAAAAAACCCTGCTCATTATTACCCGTTTCTGCTCTGCTTAGGAAAAGAGGATACAGTCACTCCAAATGACCAGGGACATGCCAAAAAMATGCCTGACCAGTGTAAACAGCTTCTCCTCCTCCAGAAAAAAACCCCAAAAACTAAACACTAAAGTTTGGCTAATAGTTGCAAGGAGCTGAAAACAACAGTTTACTGTTTACCACTGTAAGTTTACCACTTCCCTCTCTTTGGCTGGCTCTGTCTGGAGCTGCCTGTCTGTTTACAGAGCCACAATGATGCCCACGATTGCTGTGCACCCACAGGGACAAGCACACCAGTCCTTTTCACCTGGAAAGTGTCTCCAGCACGAGACACTTTGGGATGGGTGACTGCATCCACTCCACCACAAGTCACGTCTCTGGTACCAGGAACATGGAGGAACCTTCACCAGAATCACTCTGACAACAATCTGCTCCACATAGGAGGGGTACAGGAGGTACAGCCAKCTCTGCATCCCTCCAAGCCTCCAAAACAGAAAATCAYAGAATGGCCTCAWATGATCCTTAATGATCCTCAAAGAYCATTGCATGAGCAAGGCCTGTCTTGGCCTTGGACMCTTCTAGGGATGGGGCACCCACAAMTTCTCTGTGCAAGAGAAATCMACAYRGCTAAGAATGCAGATACACAACAGTAAATACCCTTTACAGACCGATTACATTCAGCCAGCAGCCTCTTCACCCAGGTGTGGGGATGCACAGACAGGCTGGTGCCTCACACCTCAGTATGATTCATAAATGGCACCATTGTAGTGAAGGTGGGCTGTTCCTAAATCAAGTACTGCTGAGGCCAGCGACCTAAGGGGAAAYTTGCTACATTGATTTAAGTATTTGCTGGCAGATGTATAAAAAGAAACACTTCATAAGAAAGCGGAGATCTCATATGTGAGGCACTTTTATAAATGTAGGCATGGGCTGAATACTTCAGAACACAAATAAGCTGTGGCAAATCAGGCCCTTCAAATCCATGTTGCTATTGAAAACCAATGGAGCCTAATAAGGAATATGTTACTACAGTTTTTCCAAGTTGTTTGCTGTGCATCTATATCATTATGTATCACTGTACTGCTGTCACATGGAATATTAACAGCAGCATATACCAATTAAGAACTAAACATATACATTTTGCTGCAGTTGTTCACACTTGACATGACCATAATATCTAATATAATGGCAGATAATGAGCTTGATGTTCCAAAGCTTGATTTCTTCCTGGGTAAATTCACTAGGAAGAGGGAGTAGAGGAAAGAAAAAAACACTGGTAAGCTTTCCACTGGATGTACTGTTGACAGCACAAGAACATGTTTATTTTTGTTATTCCATCTGGTGCTCATTATAAGCACCACAGTTTTGGATGAGTTATGGCCAAACTATCTAGCTATCAATAAAACATGGGCTGACTGAATCTGAAGCAACWTGAGACATAAGTGCAATAATCTCCTGTTTACTGATGGTGTGTTATGCAACATTATTTTTACTCAACCCCAACTATTGGAAAATTAAAACAACTTTGATCACTTTTGGAGGTTCTCGGCTAAGATTTCCATTTGTAACTATCAATTATTTAAAGAACAGTTTTAAAGGGTTCTTAGAGGTTTAAAAAACCCCCGGTAATTTAAGCAGCAATGGCAGATGATTATAAGACTTAAGCCTCATATGGAATAAAAAGTCTGTATAAAACAGTCACATTGCCATCTACTGACAGCTCTTTATGAAAAGGCTTACAGTTTTTATTAGCTGCCTGACTATATAGTTAATAYTCTTTCTCTTGACATAACAGTAGCACAAAAATTAGGGATGTACAATATATGTTGTTCAGTACATCCCACTGCAATAATCCTGCTTCTGTTCGAATCCACCCAAATCCATTCAGGCTCTCACAGTTACRTACTGCAATTAGACACGTTTATTAATGCCATTATTGCTCACTATTTCATAGGAGGTAAAACTGTTTTCAAGAAAGTAACTACAGAAGGGTATGTTAATAAATCTGGACTAGGTGCACAGTATGTAGGGACCTGCTAATAGGATTTCCTTAATAACAGCRTTTATTTCATGGTATATAATACCAATCACAATACCAATCACTGGAAACCACAGTTCTTATTATATTTTGTGAAAAATGGATTTCACATTAAGGACACATCATACAGACCACAGTGTGTGTCGCTGATGCACCTGCACATTCAAAATCTTTTATCTCATCTTTATACCGAAGWAAATTTTGGCCCAAGACTTAATGCCCTAGTCATTAAACCAGCAACATGTAATTGCACTTTCAAACTGAATGTAGGTCCCACAGCTGTTCTACCTTCCTGCAACCTGGGTCAACGGATCCTAAAAATGATCTGCAAATGAGGCGATGCAGTGCTCTTCTATGGAAGCAAATAGACCAAGCTGGGAATTCCTTGCTGTAACACAACCAGCATGTCAATACCCTGCACAGACTCAAGGCCCTCCTTTGATTCTCAGTGCTTTATTTCCTGCCAAGAATCTCTGCATGCTCTCTGATTCATGGCATAATGTGATTTTTTTCTTCGTCCTTCCCTCTTAATTACAACATTCAAGTTTGAAAGAAGGAAATAAAACAACAAAATAATCTATCAGGTCTTGTCTACAGTAGTTGTGCCCAGCTTTTCATGCCTCCAAATCTGCCGTTCACAAAAGAGTTTCTAAAGCTCTACATTGTCTTTGAGACTTGACTTTTTGTCATTTCTTACACTCATTTGAACATGTTCCAGTGTTTTGTCTTTTCTGAGGAATTTCCTTGGYGTACAGAAGAGCCCAGAGAAGGCAGCACCCCATGGAACACAGGGCATTGGRATGCCTTGCTGGGAAACTTTGCATCACTGAATTTCCAGTGCCTTCCACAGGATTGCTCCTTGGCCAAACCAAGGTGCTAGAGAAACCTGCCTCCATATCACAGAGTACCTGAGGGTGAGGGAGTTAATCCAAGAGCCACYGATGGCTCCACAGGCACAGTCCATGTGCTGTTACCTGATTAGTAAAACACAGTATTTTTTAGGAAACTGGATGTAGTACCAGCTAAAAAGAAGGAATAGCTCTCAGATACCCAAGTTAGTTTCAAAGTATAATAAGCAAACAAAACACAGTATAAGCTAGAATGAGAAGTTACAGAGACAAGTTCTGGCCATTAACTCCTTCTCTACTCTGSCTCTGAAAATTAAATAAAATTAAATAGTCTAAGAGCATTTGCAAAAGATACAACAGGAACTCTGTCACATTATGTCCTGTTTCACTACTGGTGAGCAACCCTCAGATCTCAGAGTATCTGGGAATTTTTCTGGATGACGTTTCATAGGACTAATATGAGTCTATGCCACAAATCCAAGCATATCTCAGTATTTTGTCTCCTTTCCCAAATTTACACAACCACTTAAATCTTTTTAGAGCTATTGAGCCATAGCTAATTACCCCTCACTCACTGTGATATCTGTAATAACTAAAACAACTAAATGTCAGGATAGAATGACTGGCATGCAACACAGCAGGCAGGCTGCTGCAAGGTGATACCATGTTTGGCTGAAATTCATTTGGTTTACAGATAAACAACCCAACTGCCAGATTTACCACTCTGCAAATCTCTATTTTTGTCTTCTTGTCCAGTGGTTGCTGGCAATAACATCACCCTGAAATKAAGGTCTTGCATTTCAGTGAGTGCAGAAGAAGCCATGAAAGTTCCTCTTGCCTCCTGTTATAAATGATGCCATTTTTCTAATGAAGTCCTACAGGGAGTGAACTGAAGTATATTGCACAACATTYATAAAATTTCCCATTGCAGTCGTTTAAGGACAGCTTGAATGGAGATCAATTCTCTAAGAAACAAAATAATTTCCTTAAATAACAAAACWAAAAACAAAGCTGGCATATGTTTCCAGAATAAGATGCCTGCYACCCTAAAACTCAAAGTCAGCATCAAATTTCACAAGTTTTCCGTAAATGAAGCCATCCTGTCAACTTTTCTTCTTAAAGAATKAGGATAAACACTTTTACTGTTGAGGCAACAACAAAACAAAACACAGAAACCAAACACAAAACCACAACCCTTCCAAATTTAAATGCAAACATACATTTGAGCAAAAACCATATAATCCTAGTGGGAAAACTAGAACAGTTTATTTTACTAGAATTGTGACTCAAGCACAGGGAGATAAACTATAAAAACTTTGGACAAGTGTAACATYTCCTCTCCTAAACAGCTCAAATATGGATTTTGCAACTGGTGTTGAAGAGGAATCGGTGGGGTTTGGTTGGCTGGATTTTAAACCGTATAGTGACATAGCTTTTGCAGAAATAAAACAGTTCAAGGAGTGAAAAGCGCTTAGCTAAAAATAAACACTGCTTTTAGTGTTTGAGCAAATTTCCTCAGGCAGAGCCACCTCAGACTCCCCCACTACCCATGTTCAGGCTCTGCTCTCTGTGGGAGAGGCTGAGGGGCTGCAGCGGCCGAGCAGTTTGCAAGGAAAACAATCAATTAACACCGTTCCGAGGTGGAATTACTTTGTTTGCAATGCAGAGAACACAGAGCGGTGATAAATTATTGCTTTAACATTGTAACAGCATCTGCTGCACAACAGCCTGCGGGGCTGAGATCCAGCCTTTGATCTACACATCACTCACGTTGGAGGAGAACAAGGTAATCCAGGTACCTGTAGGACTGGCATGGCTTTGGAGAAGATAGAAAAATAATATTCAAAGAACCACTGCTTTCATTTTCTTGGTTTTTCGGGGTTTTTTTAAGGGTTGCTTTCTTTGGCAAGTAAGGAAGAAAATGTCCATCGTAGGAGGAACCTGATATATTTGTGTTTTTCACTGTTTCTGTTTGCCATGGATAAGCACATAAAAAAATATATTTACATGGAAGTCATGGCTGAATGAGGAAAGAAAACAGTTAATGATGATAGAAACCAACTTCTGTGACTTAATATGAGAGAGCCTCTTTCAGCTGTTTAATTTTAGAATAATTTCYGTATGGTAAAAAAAASGCAGCAAATTCTGTGGTGTCAGAAGTGTCACTTCTGCAGTGCAGAAGGTCATGTCATTCAGTGAAGTATCCTGGGAGAGCCCCTGAATTAAGAGTTTGGTCTTTTAGTACCTGTAACTCATTAGAAACTGATTTAAAAGTCTCAAGGTTTCAAAGCCACCAACAGCAGAAAATAGAAGTTTGGAGAGTGCATAGGAATGGTGCAGCCCTGAGGGGCTTGCGTTCCTCCTTCTGAAAAATGGCTTGATCATTTTCCATGCTTAAAATAAAAACTACGAAAGAACTTCGCAACATTAAGCCTTAAAGAGTATTTCTCCAAAGATATTATGAAAAGTTTCAGAATGAAAGAAAAGGTTTAATTGTGTGTCTTTAGCACCTGAATCTGCATATTCTAAAGAAACAATACAATAGAGAGGAATTTTTTTTTCCTGAAGATATTCACATACACACACAMAAAAAAAAAGTTACTTGGCTTTCAGACTCATCCATACTACAGTATGAAATGCCTCTGGCAGTGATCTGAAGGCACAAGAGACAATACAGGGTGTAACTGTCATCATGAATGTCTTATAACACCAGTGGCCAGARCAAAATGCCTTTGAAGGCTGCAGTGACTGACAAGACACTTTAAGGAAAGATAGGAAAAATCAAAGGGCATTGTCATTGAGTAAATCAAACTTTGTTTTGATTRTCTGCAAGGTCAAGATATTTGCACCATGTTAAGGGTTCATTAGCACAGACAAGTATTAGCTGTTACAGGCTCATTTTTTTTGTTTTGAAGGTCTAAAATAATAAAGTTCCACAGAAAAGCAAAATACTGGCCTGCCAAGGGATCTCAGCACAATCTATGCCCTAATCTCTTTGTTATAAAAAAAAAATTGCATATTCAGTAGCTAAAATAATAAAACAATGTCCTACTTATAGAAGGCATTCTACAAAAATTTTCAAGCCCAAATATTTTATCAATTTTAACATGTATTGCATAAAATACTTGCAATTATTTCAGCACTAATTATTTAGCAGGAAAATCAGCCTTACTTTTTTAATGTAGAAATTGATCCAGMAAATATCTAAATGTTTTTGCTTAACTGCTTAGAAAGCAGTTACATGCTGAAAAACTTAGTCCTAACATATTTTTATAACCATTTTTATGCAAAGTTTAGAGAAAGAGGTATGATTGTATGACCAAAGGCATCCTCCAAAAGAATTTACTGCTCTTGTTTGCTCTAAGCCACTGCAGAGCAGGTAACATTCACCAAGGCATAAGAACAAGAGTTGTAAATGACAAATGGGACAAAATTCATAGTCAAGGGTTTACTGAATAAGCTACAACACCTTAGTCATAAAGGGGGAGAAAATTGTAAACTGATTTAATTCATCATCTTATGTTCASTCTGGTACCCAAGTGGTATCAATCACAATTTACTAAAAATCACAAAAACACATGACATTATGGGTTTGTCCTTCACAGGGTAGGAAGCGTCATGATTGCAAATGACTCGTGTACAAATCTAAGCCCTGACGTGAGAACGCTGAATACCTAACAAATCTAATTTTTGGACAAAGGTCTTAATTTTACATTCCTGCACCTTCTCAGCTGCACAGTACAACCAGAGCAAATCTGTAACACATAACACATCTGCCAGCACAGAAATCGTGCATCTTACGGCTCGAGTGTTTGGGAGCACTGATAGCCCTTATGACAAGTTTTTAATGAAATAATGCTACGCCTGTCAGTGGAAAGGAGAAGAAGAATACATTAGGCTGACACATAAAGAATCATCCTGCCAAACACTGCATCCTAGAACTGGAGGTGGAAAGATGTAAAAGGCAGACAGCATAATGTGCTCATTTGTGACCTCATCGTGGAGCCAGCGACAGGAACTGTAACCAGCACCAATTTTCTGCCCGAGGAATTAAAAACGCTGGGGTGTGAATAAGTTCAGTGTCAAAATATCAAATGATTGCCCACAAATACACACCCTGAAAAGAAAGCGTTTTCTTCCCATTTATTTCTGCAAAAYCACCAACAGCTTTGATTTGCCCTCCATTTGAAGCCATGCCAAGAAACATGGTGCACAACAAATATGAACTACACACGTGTTTACCCTCTTATGCTTCCAGATGTCYCTGTTTTATCTGCCAAACCTGCTCTTTTCAAAATACTACCTCTAACTTTTCAAAAGTCCACTTCCTTTCCATGCTGTGCTTTGTGGTGGAGAGAAAAAGCACTGCATTTGGAAGGTATGTTTCAGAATAATGATTTCCAATCAAAAATTCGATCAAATTCGACATTTGTAAGTGTTCAGTAGCAAAAAGAAACCAAGTGACAATAGTGGCCTGTTAAAATATGGTAGAAATATTATGATTAATTGCAAATGAGAAAWGACAGGAGTGCTCAATGAATATTTCTGCTGTATACTTCAGAGACAAGGGTGTATGCCTCAGGATTGATGAAACGCTTTCCTGTATTGAGTCAGGAATATGTTAGCTAGCAGCTTTTGAAGTCTGACATTTTAAAARTCAGATCCAGATAACTGAAGGGTTTTAAAAGAACCAGCCAGGCATCTTTCTAGGCTKTCAGTGAGTTCTGTCACACTGACAGTCTCAGGAGACTGAAGAGTTGCATCAATATGACAGGRCAGATCTTTACAAAACCTCATAGTAATTATCAGAGTAAAACATTGAGAAAAACAAAAAAATTAGCTTCTAAAAGTCCATCCATGCACAGTGCTAACTCCTATATCCTCAAATCCAAAATTCAGCATCTTGTGATTGCTTATCATTCAGAAGCAGAGGTTTGMAGCAGAATTCTGGTACAAAACACTTGTTTACAAGAATATATCAAGTTCTCCTTTGTATGTAGTGGAAAGTGAACTGAAACAATTATCTCTCACAGCAACAGAACCCTTTCATTCATCCCATTCCAAAGATCTGYCTTGGAAGAACGCTGCTTGCATCTGCTCAGGTTAAATGAAACATTCCTTCTCCATTTTCAAGGATTGTCTCTGCTTCCTGGGCGAGGTAGTTCAGCCACACAAACATACCCCTTTGTGTATCAATAATCAGCCAAACTTTTTTCACACAGAACAYCTGCATTTCTAACTAGCTGCCTTTACTTTGGATGTAAATACTGCATCTCACAGCTACCATAAAATATAGGATGATGATTAACTCCAACATTATCTACTGGATTAACCCAATTTCCACTACTATATTCAACTAAAGAGGGACTTTGTGCATAATGGTAAAAATAATGCTCATTGTTTTCAGCACATTTTATATTAGTCAAATTGACAAATGTTCCCATACCAGCAATTAAAAAAAAAATTAAAAAAAAATTACGAAGTAACTTTACAAGCCGTGAAGGAGCATGCAAAATTTTATTCCTTGAAATGACTTGGCTATGAGTRTTTTAACAGTGATGTGTAATTAACTAACAGAGCCAAAAGACTRTGGTTATTTAAATTCAACATGATGGGTAATGCCTGAGCACCATGGGCTCAACTGATTCTTTCCAAAAGAAGACAAGCTAGTGAAGCTAAAGGTTTTCTCTCATCCATTCATTTTGGATGATTTAATCCTGTACCACTGAAAACATAAAACTCTTGCCTATTTTTTTTTTTTCTTAAGAACTAGATTCTCTTGTACTAAAGAGTTCATTGCTTCCTGCACCCCTCATGGGAAAAACCCTAACTTGAACATTCTGAGACATTTGCCTTTCTGTACTATTCTGCTTTCTGAGTAAATCTGAAAATGCTTCATTAAAAAAACTAATCTTATATTTATATCCTACAAACTTTCTGGAATATTTAGTATCCAAATTATTCATTAAAACAGGACCAAATTTCTGTAGGAGATCACCATGAAAGGCTAAAAATAAGTTCTGACACTCAGKCAAGAACACTCCAGTCAAATCCTGAAAACCTCTATTTTTCAGGTCAGTATAAATTTAGGCACTTACCAATAATAGCAAATTTCCCATATCTAGCATAATACAGATACAGCTCATATAAATAGGAAATGCWAAATGGAACAGATTGACTATGAGGACAACATGATCACAAAGTTTTTCACAGACTGATGGTTCTCTATTTTTAAACACATTTATTTTAAATCAGGTTAAATCACATACAACTCTGATACCTTCTGAGGTAGGGCTTGAAGCAAAGAACAGGGCTGGAGTGCAGAGTTCACATAAGGATTTTCAAGCACAAATGGCAGCACAAAAAAAAAAAAATTCAGTCAAAAGAGCAAAGTTCAAATATGGTATGTTTGAAAGTGTGAATAAAAGACAAAACTATGCAATTTTAAAACAAATCTTAAATTAAAAAAACAATAATAATAATAATGAGTTCTCTTTCCTCTAAGTATTTGGCCTTCTGACCTTCTATGCATTACAAAATCTGTCTTTAAAGCAATTAGATTTTACTGTCCTGGAAACCATAATGGAAAGAGCAATTCCTGCAACTTTCAATTTCAGCCACAGCATCAATGACACTATAGACTGTGGTGCTCCTCTTCTGAGAATCTCTTATTTCTGCTGCATTCTGAAACTCACGAAGTTCTCCAACATTAAGTGCTATGAAAATGGCACCCCCTTCTGAGTGTATCTTCAGCTATCTTTACAACTTTCTTTTGAATGAAAAGAATGGTTATCTGCAAGYATTTCCTGAGAGGCCGAGTTCAAACTCGCAGTAGAAAAGTAATGAAATGCAAAATAAAGCCAAATTACTAAAACCAGAGATTCCAGTTTCCCCCTTCTGACCRTAGCTCCCAATGAGAGAGAACATTCCCTGCCAGGTTAGAGCTGTAAAGTGGCAGCAGKGAGAGGAGGGATGCACATCAAAGCTAATGGTGAGCAGGTTCTCTGCATTCCCTTCAAAGCCCTTCTCTACCACTCTTGCCCAGTCACACGTGGGGGAAACTGAAAAAGAGGACACTGAGTGTGGCTACTGCAGTTCCAGGTTATCAGAATCAACTTCATATTCTCCTACATGAACGTTTTACATTTAAGGTGCTTTCTCCACRTGGCTCTTTTTCACACCATTTCAAGATTTCTATGTTTAGCAAGTTAGTTATTCAAGTTTACCTCCCGAGGAAACAGAGCTGTCAGCTTAAAAGCCTTCTTACATCCTTTGGGGTATAAGGAGGTTGGAACAGAAATAAACAGGTAAAACCCAAATTTCTGACTGCCTTGCATCCTGTTAAAAACACACRTAGCTTATTTAGTTAAATTTCTCTTGTTTTTTACTACACATAAAAGCATAAACAGCTAAAAGCACTGCATGCCAAGTCTTCCTTCCCTAAAAGGAAAAACCATTTTCAAAAAGTAAATTCCTTCACACATGCAGTCAATACTCACACTTCAAATATGTTTCTGTTTTTAAATTTTTCTATTGGGAGGTGAGAGCAGAGAGAAAAAAACTCAGCTAGACACTACTGATACACTGAAAAAGAAAATTGTCATAGYAAGGGAATTTTAGATGCCAAAGGAGTACCAGCAAGAAAAAAAAAAAAAAGTGTTGGGAGAAAAGAGCAGCTTGTGGGCCATCTTTTGGAAGCTATTGAAACACAAACCATGCTGAGCTCAATGTTTCAATGAACCTGCATGAAACAGACTCTGACGGTTTACTGGTTTTGGTGCAATTRTAAACAAGCACATTCCTGCATTCCTTGTCTGGGCAAATGATAGTACAACTGCATATCCCTGGATACACACACTCAGCAGGTGTTAAAACAAAGAAAAGAATTCAAACCACAGGAGAATATAACCAAATATTTTAGATATCCAAACCTACATGCAGATAGTACAATGCAGAAGCAACAGGTATTAGATGACAAGATGTACTTTAGAGACAGCCCTCAGCCTCTGGATATCACTGTTCATGTAAAGAAAGGAAGCACACAATAATAATGCTCAGGCAAAGCACAGTTCACTACAAAGAGGCTGGACTTCTCTGATGTTTTTTCCCTACTCAAAGTTATCTTGCTGGCCTTCCATATCTGGCTGTGAAGGGACACCCTTTCCTTTTTTGATTAGTTTTCTTTCAGACAGTGGTGCTTTAAAGAGAACCCCAGCTTACTGGTGCATTATTGAGCTTCCCAGCTGACAGAGGAGATCTATTCTGAGCCCAGAAAACTTGTTATTGTAACACTCTGTCAAAAAAACTTCACGTGTTAAAGGCAGAGTTGATACATATCAGGGAAACATCCATAAGTCGCTGACTGATGTTGCTCTAAAAATATTATCAAGGAGAAAGACACAGCCTCCACCCATCAGAACTAAACTAAGGTTCACAAAAGTTGCCCGTTTCGCTGAGATATTTTCTTCATATTGTTCTGACAGGAAACGAAGAGCCATCAGCCTGATCTGAAAGTGTCCACTAAATAATACTTTCCTCTAGTGAACACTTCACTTATGCAGCAGAGAGCAAAAGTCACCAAAGCCCATCTTGCTGCCATTTGCAGTGAGATCAACAGGCAACATTGGGCTGATCTGAATACTGAGCTGTGCCAGGCTGAGTTCCACCTCTTCACACCCTGAACAGAAGAAAACAGCCATGCTTTCATAAAAGGCTGTTGTCAGATTTCCAGCAACATTTTTCTACAAGCATTTCTTCCTGAATACATTACCCTTTATGAACTTAGGGATGAATTATAAGAAGTGGCACGTTACATCAGTGGAGTGCGGCTTAGGCTGCTCAAGAACAAACAGAAAGTGGCATGGCCCAATATGAGAGARCAATGTTAGAGAGAATGAAATAAATACAAAAAATTCATTAAAACCATACAACAAAATATAAAACAATAGTTCTGAAATACTAAATAAATCCCTAGTTTAGATTTTTGCTCTCTCTTTAGAGKTTGGAAACTCAGGGAAAGTTTATGGTCTGCTGTCAGACAGTAATGCTACACAGACCAACAACTCATGTTTTTTTTTCCCAACAACCTACAACCCTCTTTCCAAAAACAATTGTGTAACACGAGCAGYGGCCTCCAGTGGCAACAGACTCATTTATTCTAGCTGAGTATCAGATCCTGAGTGGTAAAAAAGTCTGAAGAGCTCTTGGAAGGAGCAATGACTAAGAGACTTTCACAGATTTGAGTAGCTAGTGTCAGAGATAGTGACAAGGACAGGTCCAGGATTAACAACTGGGATGAGTTCGCTTTGGTTGTGTTTCTTTTCTTTTCTGGAAGGGGCAAAGGGGAAGGTGTTTGATGCTTTTATTTGTTTGCTTTATAATTTCAAGATCCAGATTGGAGTGTGTCTGTTCATAATTTTATGTCAGTGACCCAAAAATACAGATGCGTGCATAGTCTACCCTGCAGTGCAGAGGAAAAAAAAATTTCCAAACTCATTACTTAGAAAAAGAAATAATTTAATTACTAACAGTTATATAGATAAAACTTAATCTGTTACTTCTATAATTTCTTCCTTGCACTTCATCAACGTAACAAAAGTTGCTTTCTGAAAATAACCAAATGTGCCTCACTCTTCTCCTCAAAACTTACTGTTGGCAAGTGGGAGACCGCTGGTGTGCTGAGAACAGGCAGCATTGTCTCAGTCATCTTGCACCTCCTTGTCTGCAGATACCTGATCCCTCATGCACCACTTAGACTGTTGGATATTTTGCCTGCAGCTGTCTTCCTTTTCTTCTTTGACATTTAACATCATCCTAATTCCTGAGCAAACCTTCAGACTGCGTTTCATCAGGAGAGGAGTAAGCCAGCTGAGTGACTACTGGGAAGAAGCACTGTTCCTACATCCTTCAGTCTCCTCCTTTCTTTAATTAAAAATAGTTGTTACACTAGATTCCTTCRTGAGCCAAAAACACCTGAGGAGCACAAGAGAAAAGCTCAGCTCAGCAGAGAAAACTGCAAATRGATACAGCTCAGCAAAGGAACAAATTGGTACCAATGCTGGCACAAAAGAGGAGATGTGGACAGGGGAGTTATCAACAGATTTATTTAGAGAATTGGGAAGGGAAATATTTCCTTAAACACACCATGTCAGTGACTTGATTTTGGGTATGACTCTGCAAAAAGCTGCATCATGAGTGGCAGCTGTGAGCAAGGTTAGAAATGAAGAACTAAAACTTCTTCTGCTGTACAGGATGTTTATGTATCTCCTCAAGAGAAAAACTTTCCTGGATCGCTACACAGCCTAGAATTCACTTCTGTCTTTTATCTCATATCACCTGCTTACAAATTTTGGAGCTAGGTCTCACCTCTTTCTATTGCTGGCATGGAAAGTTTTACTCACCCAAATCATGCCAAATCTGGCAAAGCTGATTTCCTTAAGACTTAGTTAACAACTGCTTTTAATTATTTCTGCACCAAGAGCTGCACATCAACATTTAATGGCTTATTTAATGATCACTCTACCTCCTAAGAACGTTTGAGGGACTGTTTTAAAGTCAGATTTACACATAGACACTTCACTGTAGCAAAGTTTGAAAAACTGTAGAACAAACTCATCAGATCAGAGTTTCTAAGCTGGTCAACATTCCCCAAATCCCTGGTCATTTTACAGAAAAAAATAAACAGAAAATAGTTCTTCCCTGTAAATGARGAACATAATGAAAACTATTCCCACTGCAACTGTGTTGAAATTTAAAGTGGATTTGATATGCTGGTACATTAAACATGGCAACTAATGAAATAAATATGAACAAATGTCAGCTTAGAACAGCCACAAAAATAGCTAGAGTTAATATCTTGAAAACCATTAGTAGAAAAATAAGTAATACAAATGMATGCTATTATTAACCATTTTTTGTAATGAGTCTATCAATATTATTAAGGGATTTTGTTCCAATAATAACATTTCATAAAAATTGGAAAGCAAAATTGATGAGGAGATTAGTTTTCTAATTTATGATTTTTTACTTGAATAAACACTGGTTTTAATATTATCCTTTCAGTTAGAACAAAAGCATTCAAGAAAATGGGCGATTTTTACAGCAAAGCAGAACTTTTATGAATTTGCTGAAAGCTGTCTGTGATTAATTTGGTACACAAACTTGGAGGGAAACACAGACAGCAAGAAAAAATATGAATGGTYCTTCAAGCACAGAGAGCAAACCAGAGACATGTACCATTGAAATACTGAAATGGTGAAAGTTTTCTGATAAGTCTAATTCAGGCATTCACCACAGGAGGAGGTGAAGTCTCCAAACACTTGAACATAATCAAGTAAAGAAGCAAACAACCAGTAGAATTTGATATTTACAACTTCTCATACTCCCTTCACTTCCTACKAGAAGAATATTTGAAGAGTCTTGTTTTATAAACGCACATTTCAGAAAACTACTGCAACCATAGAAACTGAGCCCTTCTGTGCAATCTATTTTATCTTCAGCATTACAGTTTATAGAGAAGAGAAGAATAGTATCAGGACAGAAAACTTACTTCATTTACAAAAACAATTCTTCCAATCAACAGATTTGGTAGTGATTCCATATTTAGGGTAAAAGCTTTTCTTGTGGGAGTTATTTTAATATTTTCAGCTTTTTGGAGAAATGGAGGTTATTATACTAACAAAATCTGACACAACTTTCTTACTCATAACTGTCTTCATCACAATGAAACTCAGACACGGATTTAGAGCGTTTGCTTTGCCATTAATGAAATCAAGAAGATAGTGTTTATAATCTTCCTTTGAACTCTTGATTAAAATACACACATAAATAGATATATMWTTATATATGTGAGCATTTGATGGTTTTGATCTACACTCCTGACACTTTGATCCCACTTTACTTTGAAGATGATTTAAAAAAAAAAWGTCTAACATATGCTCCAGTACCATCATTTGCATAGGAGATCCAGAGCTACTACCAAAATAGAAGTTATTCTACTACAAAGGGAGACAATTGTTTTAAATTGATTCACACTTTAACACAAAATTATAGTAACCAATGTTCATAGAGTTCCTTTAGGTTACATTAATTTTTTTTTTAATATGGAATCCACCACATCTGAAAATTCATTGTCCAAAATTGTTGTAAGAGGTAAGCCAAGCAGCAATGGTGATATAGAAGGAAACAGCTTAATTCTTCCCAAATATTTACTCAATATTGAGACACTTTCACGTACCAAACATACACATCTGTATATCTGTTCAGATCTTCTCCAGTGCCCAACTCCAAAGGAAAGACTACTTACATATTTTTGTTTGCTCTTTCAAAWGGTGCAGTGCTCAACAAGCTGCATCCCTAAGAATTGCAACAACTGTTTCTGAAAAGCCAACAGGCAAGCGCAGCCTCCAACCACTGCAGCAGGCTTTCAAAAATGTGCTGCCCACATTAAATAGCTGCTTTCTGATTAAATGGACCTTGCTTGCCACTGCTGCATGCCGAGTGCACCAGATTTGATACATGATCAGCATAAAGTTAGTATGATTTTTTTATTCATGAAAACAATTCTGCTTCAAAAAAAGAGTTGTTGATTTACTGTCCTTTGCCTCTAAATATTTATTCACTACAATGAGAAGTACACAACAAGAAAGAAAAAGAACCTAAGTACCTTGTAACTGTATGAAAACATAAACCCTAAGTCAGMTCACTGAGATTTAGTCTCAAATGCCCCCAGAGGACAGGCACCTGTTGCAGGGTGGGGGAAAACTTGATTGCAAAGACAAGGAAGAAAACAGTTTTACATGAGAGTCAACTTTACCTGAAGGCTTCCAAGACTGTGTTGCAGGGAAATTATAATACCCTCCCTGCCATGTGCTGAGCCTTTCTATGTGCTCCTGAAACTTTGCCTCCAACAAGGAAAAACACTGACTAATTAATTGCTTTGTTGACAGYTTCACTTTTGTAAGACTGCTTCCCTCATATCTTGCACAAAGACTTTGCAAGGAAAACTATATTCTTTATGATATTATCTATGATATATMTATCATTTGATATTGCATAATAATGTATTTACTTAGACTATTTCTGTCTTCTTTTTTTACATCCCTATTTCCCTTCCATTTTTCCCCAGCTAAACAAAATTCCCAGTTTACACATACATACACACACACAGACTATTTATCTCAGACATAGAATCTTTTCTTTGTTCTCCTCAAAAATAAAATGTGGAAAATTCTTCTCTGTATTACCCACCGTACTAACAACAAAGAAACAAATGCAAATGTGTAGCAAGTCTGTTTTCTCAGAGTGTGTGCCTGAGCAGTCCTGAAGAGAGCAGCATCAGATCCTTTGCAGCCACTGRGAACCACAAGGCAGTCATGACTCAGTAACTGTACAGCATCCCTGAGCACAGATCASTTCAATCTTTTTCATTTCAGGCTATCCTATGCTATGAAACACGTTATTGGTTATGCCTTTTGCATTATTTCTGATCAGGCTCAGATTTGCATTGTAAACAAATCCATTTGCCACTTCAGTTGCTTAGCTCTGAGTCAATGTTCAGGGCTGAGAGGGCAGAAAAAAACATAATAAATGGTGTCGTGTCCAGATTTTATCACAAGGAGCTGAACTAAATAACTTATGAGCCCAGTCACTTCTATTGAGTTATGAACTGGCTCTTCCTCCTAGAGTAAATTAAAATTCTTACTGCATACAAAAAGCCCAGTGAACACATTTTATTACTGTTGCAGGGAATTGCAGAAGTAATGAAGGTAGAGCTAAGGTAAATATATAACCCAAAGCCTCTCTTGTGGATTGTTTGCTAAACCTTGTAATTTTATTCACTGGTATTTGAATGTTGCATTTTCTGCCTGTGTATTCAGAAGGCTCAACAGAAAAACAGAAGTTGCTGGGACATGGCAAAATAAGAGCTGTGTGATGACAGAAAAATCTACTGTTAACAAGGAAAATGTCCTAAGAGCAACGACAATTTTCTGCTACATTTTCTAATAAGCAATCTCATCCCAATTCAGGTATGGATATTTTAGCTAGCATTTRGGAAAAGGGCAAAGAGCATAAGGTAAGAAAAACAACCCAAATGGAAAAATTACRAAGTTTAGATAAAATGGAAGCTGGAATTTATTCTGTTGTAGATATTCATGGTTTCAGAAATATACACTCAACTATAATAATATATATTTACACTAAACAGAGGAACACACTGTTGAAATTATTAACAGAGAGCAAGGCCAAAATCCCTAAATGGGATAAGCATGATGSTGTGAGGTAGGACTGTGAACTGAGAAAGGTGGCTGCATTATTCTGAAGCTCTAAGAAGGCAACAGGCTGAACTTCATCCCSCTGGATACAAAATTCTCAATAATTTCAGCAGGTCTGGGATTCTGTATGAGGAAGAAGACAACTTTTGCCATAATTGAAATACATGGACTCAGTGATAGACAGAATAAGCATAAGCCTTATTACTTGTCAACTGTAAAATATCTGACCTTTGAACAACAAAAAAACCCACTATTCAAACACACTTTTTTTTTTGTACAATGACTAGATAAATCTACCACCATGTCATGCATGAATAACAAAATACATTAAAGTGACTAGTTAATAAATGTAAAAGTGAAAAGTAGAATTGYTGGTTTAGATCCACACAAAAGCAAGGCTGGAACTAATCCCATAATTTAAATAATCAACACAGTAAGGTCCTGGAACTCACTGGACAGGATTTCTAGCCTAGTTTTTGAGGATAGCTCTTGAAAAAAACCACAACAGTGTAACTAATGGGACTTGGATACAGAAAGATCATGATGCCAATTCAAACTGAGCAAGAGAAAACAAGTCAATCTGTAGATGACTTCAGAAATAACTGATCAAGAATGCATGTTGACTAAAAATACAAAGCAGCATGAAAAGTCAACCTCTATTACATAACTGCAGAGCATGCTTAAAAGGATTTTTGCAGTTGGAATAAATAAAAAAAATAAATAAATCGTGGATATAGAATAAAACCCAAGGAAGCCTCAGTAGAAATAATGTTACAACTGCCATCTTACAGAAAATATAAAGGGCACTTAAGGAATTGAAAGCTTTCTGGATTAAGGTAAATATAAATGCCTGTACAAGACGAGAGGACCAACCTAAAACGGAAATTAATAGAACTGAAGAAATTTGGAGGCATGTCTCATAAAAAGCATTCAGACAGAGTAAAATGTTTGAAAATACATCAGAGGAAGCCAAGAAGGGATGCAGAGGATAAACAAAGGTGTTAAACTTTAGGAGGCAAACACAAACAAGCAGGCAGAAAAGTTGGAAACCAGTTCATTCATCACAGAGGAATGTGTTCAGGGAAAATTKTCCAAGCTAKGCTTACACATGTTCRCCTCAGAAATGGGAGTCAAAGCTCAGGAGGGAGATCTAAAAGTCACCCTTGCTAAATTATTCTCTCCAGATATACAGCCCAACAGGCAGAAGGGGCCAAAACCAAGAGAGACTTTGAGCATTATTAGAAACCCCACGAAGAATGAGACAAATGATCCATGTCTCCACAAATTTTATAGAGATTTCTGTGCTGGTCAAAGTCAGTTCAGAAGGATGTAGCCAAGCTGGAAAAAGTAAAGAGGAGGTGACTATAATGTTCAAAGGGTTGCAGCAGCTTCCTTAGGAGAAGAGTGTGAAAAGGCTGGACTGGAGAGAAGTCCCAAAGGAGAGAGAAAGATTTACCAAATCACGCAAGAAATTTGCAGAACTACATTTCTCCATCTCCTTGCAACACCTCAACTGGGAGGTACTTGGTGAAACAGAAAGAGGATTTGTTTCATAAAGATAAAGTGTTTCTTCCCACAGTGGATCCCAAAGTTCTGGGATTTGTTGTTATATGCAGTTGTAGAGGATGACACTATCAGAGAGTTTRGAAAGGAATTAGACAAATTCACAGACACCAAAGCTTAGCTCATGACTCAAAGGACTAGAAGGGTATAAATGAATGATAAAAAGCAGCTTCAAGCAGTGAGGAATAAACTGCAGACAGTCTGTAGTCTTTCATGCTCTGTCCGAAGTAGCTTCTCTTTCTGTCATTGGGAAACAGGCAAAAAAATTTCTGCCACAGAAGTAAATGTGTTTATAGAAGCATATTTTATAAACAAATTTAACTTTAATTCTCCCTGCATTTTAATGAAAAGGAGGGAAGATTCTGCAAACCAATTAAGGAATTGGAGCACACACTCTAAGTCTCATTTTACTCTGGGAATTTTTGGTATCATCAACACAGCTGAATCAGTTGTGCCACCAGACAGAATGATGTTTGGGATTTGTGGYGGATGTTTCAGAGCAAGGCTCTGCTGTCTTTGACCTCCCAATTCAGTGGTGGGCTTAGAAAGTGCAACCTTAGTGGGATCCAATGCCCCTCTGATGCACACTTGCACAGTCCTCATCAAACCAAAAGTGAGAAGGCATCCCTTCACAGAGGGAGAATAACCCACCAATTACCAGAATAGCTACACGTGAAAGACTTCATTTAAAAAACCCCAAACCCMCACACAAAACCATGGGGGTTTTTTGTTGGCTCTTTTTGTTGGCTCTTGCTCTCTTCTCCATGAGGCTCACAGTGTTTGTCTCAGCATAGGGAGGTTCATCATGATCTAACAAAGGGAATAAGGTAGGAATTCAGGTGGCCTGACAGTCACACACTTCTCATGACTGGAACAGCACAGATAAGATCTCAGTTTTGCCTAAGAGGCAAGTGCTGCCTAGAACTCGCTYTTATAACTGGTCTGAGGAAGGAAATCTGTAAGTGAAGTCTAAGAATAAGCCCTTACTGCAAGCATACTTTAGATTTTTCATCAGTCTAAGGTCTTATTTCACACATTCAGAAAGGTGATGCCTTTCCAAAAACAGCTACCCAGCTTGGGAAGTAGTCTTGGGAAATAGTCTATAATCATGTTGTCTGCTCTCTGACGAAAAAAATACTGCTGTGATTTCAATGCCACAGTAATCTAGGAATGTAAAGCCTCCTCTCTACCTATTATTTAGGTCACTCCTTTTTGGCTTTGAAATTTTTCATGCACCTACTTATAAAGAGCCATTTCTTCACTCCTGTGAGCTCATACACATTTATGTTAACCACGTCAGTATCAATCACTTCAGGCATTCCTAAGRGCTGGACTAAAGGAAGCTGAGATATTCCTCAAAAAGAACCAGATGTAGCATCCACAGGAAAAAGAAATAATTATCACAGTAAGGAAGAATATCAATTCAATCAGTTTCTATTCAGGCATTGCTCAGAAAAAATCAGTCTTAGCAAGTCAACTCCAGGAAGTGCTGAGGAATAAGAGATTACACTCATAAGACACTTTTCTGTTCTCAGGTGACCCATTAGTCATTCCTCCCAAGTAAAGATTTCCTATTTAACTATTTTGAAAAGATCCAAGAAAGAATTTCTTCATCGCTTTCATCTTGATAGCATTTTGTGTACTCTAGCACCACAAATTCAGACCTGGCCTAAAATGGATGTTACTTCATTTCCTCTCACCAGTTCCCAGTTGACATCAGTTTTCTTTCTTTCCTTACAGCCACAATTAGGACAAAGGATCAAAAATGTCCCAAGGAGCTGTTTTTCAACCGCTACACAGCCATTACCACCATATATTGCATTATCAATAAAAGAGGCCAGCAATAACTGCTATTTCTGAAGGAGAACCAAACAAGCTCTCTTTAKAGGACAGCCAGCAGCAAGATGACTTTTCTAATAGGTAACAAATTGCCACTCTGATTGGAGCCAGCTGCCTAGCRAAAAACTGGAACAGTGCATTGATATTTTGGAGCACTTGCTTTTATGAAACATTGTCTGGGTGCAGCACTATTTATATGCAGCCCTTTTGCATGCTGTATTCCAGATGAAGTGRCAGCCACCATCTTAAAGCAGCTGCAAATTCGTCCCTGCCATTGAATCACATATAAATCAGGGTATTTTTCTGAATTCATTTTGGTTTAATTAGGCCAGAGAAAAAGTACAGTCCAGAATAAGCAGGTATGTTAGTCTCCATTCACATGGCAGTCTTCAGAAAAACTCAGTCAGCTCTTGTATTTATACTATTCTATTTTGACTGCCTTATACCAAATTTGCAATGGCAGAAGAGTGTACCCCTTCTGRGCTCTCCCACCTGAGGTTCCTACAGCCTGATAAGGGCAGCCAGGGTAGGGGGAAGGAAAGCAGAGCAGAAGRGACACTTTGCCACTAAGGAGGGGCCACTGTCCAGCATGCTGGAAGGCTTCTTTTCCCAGGTCTGTTATTGCTTGCCCCAGTTAYACCTTCCTCAGGAATCACCCTCTCCCCCACAGATGCCTAAAGAGTTTTCAGGCTGGAAAGGAAAGGACCAAGATGTGTCCAAGTTTGACTGACTCTCCTCACGTCCCTACACAAAAGCAGATTCTTTTCTTCATTATCAGCTCTAGACTGGTGGGTGCACAGCTCCCCTCCTGCCTGGAACTTCTCCCATCCATTCCTGCCACAAGGAGACAATGGCTTTGCTCCAACCCTACACAGTCTGATAGAGATGCCCCATGCTGCAGCAGCCTCTCATCCAGCAGGCAAGAACAGACATCTCCATCC